>JAFIDM010009631.1:34760058-34796539 GCA_023159025.1 Thereuonema tuberculata
GATTTTCGTTGACCCCCCCCCCTCCCCCTTGGTAAGATTTGGTGAGAATTTGCCGGACCCCCCCTCCCCCTTTTGACCTCACGTAATTAATGGACGACCCCTTAGGGATGTGTGCTTGTGTCCATAAATTTCCTAACTATGCGTGTTGTGTTCAGTATCACAGCTTTATGGAATTGTACATAAGTGTTTTTGTGAAGTCCTAGTGTGCTGAGGCTGTGGTGCAATGTGTGAGACCAGTGGCGGACAGGACGATGGGTACAACACGTACTCGGTCCTGCCTCCACTGCTTCAGGAGGTCGTGTGATAGATCTGTGTATTTACTTATCTTGTCTGCATGAATTTTATGCATTTTCTTGCTGATAGGCACTGCAATATCAATTAGATAGGTCTGTTTGTTGACCTTATCAACAAGTGTGATGTCAGGTCTGTTGTGATGTATAGTTTTGTCTGTGTGAATGGGGCGGTCCCAGCACGACTTATGTGAGGGTGACTCTAGTATGCTTTGTGGTGTGTACTTGTAATATGGGACCGTGTTCTTAATAAGCGAGTGTTTGTGTGCTAGCTGTTGATTAACGATCGACGCTACCTGATTGTGTCGGTGGAGGTAGTCTATTTGGGACAGAAGGGGACAGCCTGATATTATGTGGTCGATCGTCTCATGTGTAGTGTGGCATTTCCTGCATTTGTCGTCGTGTGTGTTTGCGTCATGTAGGATGTGTTTCTTGTAGTTGAATGTGGGGAAGACTTGGTCCTATATCGCGATCATGAACCCTTCGGTCTCCCCAAACAGCTCGCCACTCGTCAGCCATCTGTTCGACGCTTCCATGTCGACATGAGGCTGGCTGAGTTCGTGGTGATGTCTGCCATGGAGTTCCTTACGAGCCCATGATTCACGCAGCTGCTGAGTGTGGGTGTCAGGGGTGGTGAGTGTTGGAGAAGAGTTTTCGAGGTTCAGGGGTGTGAGGTGTGTGTCAGCCTTGACAATGGCTGAGTGGAGTGAGGAGTGTTGTGCTCTTTGGTGGAAGTGTTCCCTAAGTGTGTGTACTTGTTTTGCATGTAGGGTTATGAAGTTGATGAGTCCTCGGCCTCCCTCCTTTCGGGGAAGAGTCATCCTTTCCGTAGCGAACTTGGGGTGGTGCATGTTGTGTTTCGAGAATGAAGTGCGTGTTGTACGTTGCAGTGCTTCGAGTTCGGTGTTTGTCCGTGGAATTATAACAAACGAATATGTTAGTGTGGGGATGGCAAAAGTGTTAATGGCTTTAATTTTATTTCTGGCGTTGAGTTACGTTTTGAGGATGTTTTGAACGCGAGCACGGTATATGTTCTTGAGTGCATTTTTGATGTTTGCGTTGTCAATGACGCGCGCTTGCTGGAAGCCCACGTACTTGTAGCTCTTTATTATTATTATTATGTTTCAAACCTTGGGTTTCCCCAGCAAAAACAACATTATTATTATTATTATTATTATTATTATTATTATGTTTGTATGTTTCAAACCATGGGTTTCTCCAGCAAAGACAATATGGCGGGTCAAGGACCAAAGCACATACTGCAAGCGTAAAGACGTGTGCGAGAATGATTAGGGATGTGTAGTTGTGTCCATAAATTTCCTAACTATGCGTGTAGTGTTGAGTACCACAGCCTTCTGCAGTTGTGCATAAGTGTTTTTGTGAAGTCCTAGTGTGCTGAGACTGTGGTGCAATGTGTGAGGCACCAGACCAGTGGCAGACAGAACGATGGGTACAACACGTACTCGATCCTGCCTCCACTGCTTCTGGAGCTCGTGTGCTAGATCAGTTTATTTACTGATCTTGTCGGCGTGAGTTTTCTGCATGTTCTTGCTGATAGGCACTCCAATATCAATGAGATAGGTCTGTTTGTTGACCTTATCAACAAGTGTGATGTCTGGTCTGTTGTGATGTATGGTTTTGTCTGTGTGAATGGGGCGGTCCCAGTATAGTTTACATGAGGGTGACTCTAATATGCTTTGTGGTATGTGCTTGTAGTACGGGACCGTGCTCTTAAGAAGTGAATGTTTGTGTGCTAGTTGTTGATGAACGATTGATGCTACCTGATTGTGTCGGTGGAGGTAGTCTGTTTGAGAGAGAAGGGGACAGCTTGATATTACGTGGTCGATCGTCTCATGCGTAGTGTGGCATTTCCTGCATTTGTCGTCATGTGTGTTTGCATCGTGTAGAATGTGTTACTTGTAGTTGCGAGTGGAGATGACTTGGTCCTGTATTGCTATCATGAACCCTTCGGTCTCCCCAAACAGCTCACCACTCGTCAGCCATCTGTTCGACGCTTCCATGTCGACATGAGGCTGGCTGAGTTCGTGATGATGTCTGCCATGGAGTTTCTTACGAGCCCATAATTCACGCAGCTGCTGAGTGTGGGTGTCAGGGGTGGTGAGTGTTGAAGAAGAGTTTTCGAGGTTCAGGGGTGTGAGGTGTGTGTCAGCCTTGACAATGGCTGAGTGGAGTGAGGAGTGTTGTGCTCTTTGGTGGAAGTGTTCCCTAAGTGTGTGTACTTGTTTTTCGTGTAGGGTGATGAGGTTGATGAGTCCTCGGCCTCCCTCCTTGCGGGGAAGAGTCATCCTTTCCGTAGCGGACTTGGGGTGGTGCATGTTGTGTTTCGTGAATGTAGTGCGTGTTGCGCGTTGTAGTGCTTCGAGTTCGGTGTTTGTCCATGGAATTATGCCGAACGAATATGTTAGTGTGGGAACGGCAAAAGTGTTGATAGCTTTAATTTTATTTCTGGCGTTGAGTTGTGTTTTGAGGATTTTGTGAACTCGAGCAAGGTATGTGTTCTTCAGTGCATTTTTGATGTTTGCGTTGTCAATGACGCGCGCTTGCTGGAAGCCCAGGTACTTGTAAGTCTCTCCCTGTTCCTTGGATTGGATGGCCAAACCATGGTCCAGTTCAAAACCCTCCAAATTCGAAGTCTTCCCACGTATTATGTGTAACTTGCGGCATTTGTCAATTCCAAATTCCATCCCAATGTCTTTGGTGAACTGTGTGGTGGCTTATAGTAAATTAGTAAGTTGTGCATTGTTTGTGGCATAGAGTTTAATGTCATCCATGTAGAGTAAGTGTGTGATTTTATATGGTGTCACAGTGCCTGTGGTAAGCCTATAACCGTGTTTTGTGTTATCTAGTATATGGCTCAGTGGATTCAAGGCGAGGCAGAACCAAAGAGGACTCAAGGAGTCTCCCTGGAAAATACCTCTCCTTAGGGAATTGGATCTGTAGTGATGGAGGTGTTAGAGGTGCGTAGGTGTAATGTTGTGTTCCAACTCTTCATCGTGGCAGCTAAGAATGCCGTGATCTTGGGGTGTATTTTGTAGATATGAAGAGTGTGTAGGAGCCAGGAATGAGGGACAGAATCAAATGCCTTCTTGTAATCGATGTATGCGATATGTAAGCTCCTATTCTTCGCGCGTGCCTGGCGCAGGATTACAGAGTCAATGAGGAGTTGCTCCTTACAATCCTGGGAATTCCTGCGACAGCCCTTCTGCTGTTCGGAAAGAATGTTATATGTTATTATTATTATTATTATTATTATTATTATGTTTGTATGTTTCAAACCTTGGGTTTCCACAGCAAAAACAATATGGCGGGTCAAGGACCAAAGCACATATTGCCAAGTGTAAAGATGTGTGCAAGAATGATTAGGGATGTGTGGGTTGTGTCCATAAATTTCCTAACTATGCGTGTTGCGTTGAGTACCACAGCCTTCTGCAGTTGTGCATAAGTGTTTTTGTTAAGTCCTAGTGTGCTGAGACTGTAATAACTACTATTTGGTAAAACAATTCATGTTAAGCTTTTTTTATCTTTTTTTTTTAGAAATTCTAACTGTTTTTGAAAAGTCTGTTAATTTGATCATCTTTATTATCTCTACATGAAATAATTTAACTTTTCCATCGCCGCCAAATAGAAAAAAGACTCTATTTCTCCAAAGAAGTCCGTGTATGTTTCATCGTTCAATAGGTGAAATGCCAAATTGTGTTTATAGAGGACCCGTCTCCGGAGTCGTCGGCAAATTCGTAGAAACCTGTGTTAAAAACACCAACTTTCAAGTCCAATTTAACTTTATTTCTTAAATATCATCAATAAATAAATTATATACTTTTATTCTATAAATCTGCTATCTACCTTATCGATTTTGTTTCTTATTGACAAAGCAGTTGTTTATCAAAATAAATAATTTAGTTTTAGGTATGGTAATGTCGAGCAGATAAAAACAATGATTCAATGTACACAATAAAATCTAAAGAAAAATATTATTTTATAATTATATTTCTTTTATTATTACAAATCTGAAGTCATATTTAGTTTGAAGCTTTTATTTTTAAAACTTCTGTATTGAATAATGACGTAAATTATTATTATCACTAGAATATTTTGCCCGTCATATATTAATATTATGACGGATAGAAAATTAAAATTAAAGCATAGCTAGGAACATAAATGAATTTGTTTATTGAAAGGCTTGATGCGGGCATTACTGGGAACTGTCGACGCTTCAATTTGAATGGCAAATTGACATCACTCGGTTGAAAATCACTTGGTTGAAAACATGAGAGTTACGATATCACCTCTGTTGCTTTCGGAAAGAACTTTTGCCATGATTAAATTGCGATGACGCTCCATACCGACCAACCGTGTGCCATTAGAATCCTTTCTTTGGTAGATTGCTTAGGAGCATTACAATTGATTCTTTCTTCAGGTTCAGCTGATGAGGTGGCATGCCGGAAAATGTGAGTGTGAGGAAACTATGCAGGATAGTTTTGTTCATCACTTGGATCATCCGACGCTACTACATCTACGCTGCAGTAAATGTGAGACTTGCCGAGCAGCTTTCTGATCTCTTGGGCTACACACAGAAGGATTCATACACAGAATTGGAAAACTACGAATATATAAATGATTATTAATCCAGATAAGTTTTAATGTCTTATATACAAAATAATACAACATTCCTAATTGTATGGATTCCTCAGAATAAAAAAGAAGATCGTCTACGTAGGGCAGTATCTCACTGACCATACTCAAATACAATAAATGCTGAATCCTCAATATAGATCAGGCAGCTTTCCGCTAAAATAGCGAATGCCCCTGGGAAAAAACCTCACGATTGACGGTAATAATTATCATTGAATTGGAAAAACTGCAAATTAAAGAGCGCTGTAAATTAAAGAAATAATACAATTAAAAATAGAGGCATTAACGTGATGTTTATACAATTTACTGTTTATATGCTAAAGCGCACAGTCAATTAAATCAAATGAATTAGATGTAAATAGGGATTATACATCCAAAGAAAAAACGAATACCCTTGCCTAAATTTGAAATTCCTAATATTCTTAACAAATTGTGTACGATTAAGAACCACGTAAGATGATGTAAATTGAAATTTTAATAATTTTAAGTGATAAATAATTTTAAGTGAAGACTGATCACAATTAACGATAGGACGTAGTGGATACAAAGTATGACCGTATCTTTGTGAATTTTAGGAAGGATTTTTAAATAAGGAAATTTTAAGTAACTGTCATTTAGTTGATCAGCCACTTTGAATGAGATAATTCCCTCTTGAAATAAGTTTCTACTTATTTCCTTATAAATTTCCTTGCTATTTTCCTTTCCCGACAGCCGGTTCTGAGGTGTGCAAGGAGAGTTAGGGATGTGTGCTTGTGTCCATAAATTTCCTAACTATGCGTGTTGTGTTGAGTATCACAGCCTTCTGGAGTTGTGCATAAGTGTTTTTGGGAAGTCCTAGTGTGCTGAGACTGTGGTGCAACGTGTTAGGCACCAGATCAGTGGCAGACAGGACAACACGTACTCGGTCCTGCCTCCACTGCTTCTGGAGCTCGTGTGCTAGATCGATGTATTTACTGATCTTGTCTGCGTGAGTTTTCTGCATGTTCTTGCTGATAGGCACTGCTATATCAATGAGATAGGTCTGTTTGTTGACCTCTCGTCGCGGATTGGGGATGGTGCATATTTCATGAATTAGTGCATGTTGTGCGTTGTAGTGCTTCGAGTTCGGTGTTCGTCCATGGAATTATGCCGAAGGAATATGTTAGTGTGGGAACGGCAAAAATGTTGATGGCTTTAATTTTATTTCTGAGTTGAGTTGTGTTTTGAGGATGTTGTGAACGCTAGCATTGCATGTGTTCTTGAATGCAGTTTTGATGTTTGCATTGTCCGTGACGCGCGCTTCCTGGAAGTCCAGGTACTTGTAGGTCATTCCCTCTTCCATAAATTATTATTATTATATCAACATTTGACACAGTACAAAGACAAAAAGAACACATCTTTGACTGGAGTTATTGAGCAACTCAAGTCTCACCCAGAGGCCTAAGAATTGTCCAAGTATCTTCGTAAAATATAAGTTCTGCCTAGTAATGATGTTTTTTGCAGGTCTGTTATTGAAATGTAAAGTTCCAAACTATTAAAGAATTTTGCAAATTCCTTTGATATGGCACCAAGGGCACCAACGACAATAGGTATCACAGTAGTACGTTTGTTCCACAATCGAGAAATTTCAATTGTCAGATCTCTACATTTGGTGGATGGACTTTAGTTTACTTTAGGAAACTTTTTAATTTTTTGTTTTACGAAGGATAAAACTGAATGATAAGTGTAAGGTGAAGAGACAGTTTACTGCATAATTTTTTTAAAGTCGTTATTACTTTTAACCTACCTGTAGGATATTTTGTCTCGTTGGAAACCGGAAATTCCCAAGCTGTGTCTATGTGTCCTTATAGTTTATTTCGTGTACACAACATCCGTCAGTAAGGGAGAGGTAGAAGGAGTGCGACGCACAGTGAACGAACGTTGCTTTTGGGTGCTTTTGTTTGCTGATGGCTTGTGCTATGAAGCACCACTCATGGCTGTTGCTCCATTATAACCTTGGCAAACTAAGTTACTGAAGTCTAGTTTCATATACTGTATTTAGTGCTGTGCATATAGCATCTGCAAGGCCCGCGCCAGAATGTCTTTTACTGATATGAACTGCAAGAACTCTTCAGGAACATTGGCGTTTTCTACAAATCTTACACAGAATGAAAGTTGAACTACGCCAGCAACGTCTGTTGTCTCATTGGGCTTGATAGCCCTGTACGTCATTGATTCTGCCTACCAACTTCGTTAGAATAATTTCATTTATCGAAGATATAATCTCATTCTGTATTCCCCAGCTGATATACGTTGCATTTGACAAGTGTGTTCTGAATTCTGCATCACCTGCTTCGACTCTGAACTTCAAGTTAGACCTTAAATTTCCTTCTTCTTTCTTTGGGGATTCTTCTAGGACAGAAGTCCTTCATCTCGGTGTCCCCTAAAGGTTAATCCTAATCGAGCAAGGAAGATAGCAGACTTAATAATCGATTTTAGAGCCTGCCGATTTTTTGTTGATTTGGCTTTGCATCCCCTTCCCAATGCTCACATCGATACTCGGTTTCTCACCACTCTATGCTGTGAGGAAGTTGACAGCTCTTTTAACGCTATTTTCACCAGTTTTCCTGCATAGGAACTTTGATGATCGACAGTTGTTGCAAACAGACAGTAGTATTTGCAGTAGGCGCCATCTTCTTGTGCAGAGTACACATGCGACTTCCGTTCAGACATCATCGTAACTGGAACCCCAAGTTATGAGTTCGAGATTTAGGAAACTCGAAAGAAATATCAGGAGGCCAGGGATTTTCTAGATTTTTCCTGGTGAAATCATCAAGACCTTTCCCTCACAGGCTCCGAAATCCATTCACGATTTCGGATGAGGATGGATGAACTACGATTTCCAGTTGGAGAGATTCCTTCTTTGCACCTCTATTTCTGAAGAGTTTGCTATAGCAGACCTGTTTAGATCTAAGTCGTCCGCGAAATCCTAAGTTGGAGCCTCATCTTCAAATTGTACATTTGGTGGCGTCGTTTTTTCTAATGTTGATTCTGGAATAGGCCTAAGCTGTGCATGCGTGTAGCCAGGATCTCGACTGTGTAGCCAGGATCCCCGGCTACGACCTGGAAGCTGTGAATTTTATCATTCAGGTTAAAAAAGAAAAAAGTTGCTACTAAAAATATGGGAAACATGAATCCTACAAAGAACAGTGATTCAATACGCTATCACATGCCAACTTAGAATATTGTAAAAGGTAGGCTATAAAATAAAATCATGCTAATTTTATTACTAAAAATTAAACGAAAATATACACAATGTTTTCTTATACTTATCACCAGAATCTTCTCTCTTTGTTTTCGTAAAAAATGACTCTAAGGTAGTTTGCTGTTTTAACCTCTTCATTCTAGATTACCGTAGTGCAGACAAACATAAGCAGTCAACAGTAGACTGAAGTAAAATTCTCTCGAGACAGACTAAAAACTCAGACCTAGTCTGAAAACATGCGAAACTGATCGAAAGAGTTCTGTGAGTCTCAAAAACCTGACAAAGTCGGCGACAGCGGTGTTTAAACTGAAAGAAGAACAAAAGATATCGCCGCAACAGTATGTCCGGGCCGGCAGCGGTATTTGTAACGTAACGAAGAGTAGACTTGGAGTTTAACCCTCAAAATCCTCCCCTCGATGCGCCTAGGCGTTACGAAACGATTGTTTTAGTTGATCAACAACTCTAAAGCTGAATATATGTTTTTTGATGTAATAACAAATTTTACATAATATCCAATTTAACATACATTTATAATACAGAACTTTGATCATTTGGTTCTAAAACTCTGACTTTGTGAGTTTATAATATGAAATACACAGGCATTCACGACCACTACTTCTAAGGTTACAAACAGAAAATCAGACGAAACAGCTTATGGCAATTTGCATACCTGTGAACGATCAATAGAAACATTGCACACATGCAAATTTGTGAATCATGCGCAAAGAGGTCACGTGGTAGCACTGAAATGGCTAAAAGGCAAATTGGCACAGTAAGTGAATTGTGTTTGAAGGTACCATTTGACGTGAAGGAAAGAAGTGATGAACATGAAATTTTCGGAATTTGCCACAAGGACATCATCTAGATGATTTCATGCGAGGAAGAATTATAGGAAAGCTGGAAGAAGGCCGCAGAGTAACTGATGTTGCCAAGGAGTTCGGAATCGTCCATTATGTTGCATCCAGGCTCCGGGCAGCGTTACAAAGCAATGGAATGTGTTCCAGACGCATGCGAGGAGGTCGCCCTCGCTCTACTACTACAAATCTAGACAGATTTTTAGCTGTAACAGCAGAACGTAATCACCACTCCAGGGCTGGTCAGCTTGTGAGTCGCCTCCATTCCAGCAAAGGCACGCGGATAGCCCGAGAAACTAGCTAGACGTCTGCTGCAGGTTGGCTTATATTCCCGAAGGCCTATAGGCTGCGTCCCTCTTTTCAGAGCTCACGATAGCGGACGTTTGCAGTGGTGTCGACATCAAAATTGGACACCACTGTACTCTTTATAGATGAGAGTCGTTTCAGTTTTTCCTCAGGTTCTAGACGTCAGCTGATATGGCGTGGAAGTGGTACTACAGCGTACCATCGCGACAGTGTGCTGGAAAGGGACAGATATGGCGGTGGTGACATCGTTGTGTGGGGAAGCATCATGATTGCTGGACGCAGTGAGCCGCAGGTGCTGGAAAAATGGAACTACGACTGGCGAACGATATTTCAACGAAGTTCTTCTATATCACGTTCGACTTGTTCAGGATGCTGTAGGCAAAGACTTTCTATTCATGGATAACGAATTCACTCCCTCAACTTACGAAAGCAGTGCAGACACTTCTGGAGACTGAGGCAATCGCATTGACTGACCATTACGCTCCTCAGACCTGAACCCCATCGAACACGTTTGGGACATTGCTGCACGAAACCCCGCTCCAGAAACCAAGCAGGGACTCATTCGTACTCTGAAGGAGGAGTAGACCAATTTGCCAGGAGAAATTGGTGCTAGCATGCCACGACGACCTGCATCGCAGTTCAGAGTGGCCATATTCCATACTGACATGTCTCTCGGCCTGGTTATCTGTCAGCACTGTACATCCATTCTCCACGGAAATTTGTGACTTTTGCAAACAAACTTATTACAACTGACATTTTACTTCATTTGTAGCCATCGTTTTCATGTAATGTGATGTGTTCATATTCTGGCAATGTATCCATGTCTACATTTGGCTACAGTCTTGAACTGTTTTCAAATGCAGGTACAAATGTCGTCCGTCCTCAGGACGCCTGTGTATACCTACGTTTGAGTGATTTAATTCACTTCGCAAGAGGATTAGTTTATTAGTAGCATCATATATGCAAAAAGAAACTAAAGTTCTCTTTAAAGAAAATGGAATTTTTATTTGTTTATTTTTTAAATAATGTATTATTAAAAATATATTTTGAATACAAGAATTTAAAAACTATTGGGGTCATCTACGTCAAAATTAATTCTTTCTCAATGTCAATAAAGTAATATCATTTTTTTAAATGTTTTAGCAGTAAGATCGAATGAATTTTGTTGATTACACTATATTTTTCCATTGCAAAGAGGTATTTTTGTCATGGATTTAATGTTGTACTTACGTAAAGAATTATTTATACGTTGTTTCGTATTATGGGATACATCAGAAGATTCGCGGATGCATTTCATAAAACTCTGTTAATTCGCAACTTAAAATGAATTAAAAATTCTTGGATTTCACTTTAATATATCTCAATTTTAGTTTTAAAGCTTTTTTTCCATCAATTAATCTATTTTAATACAAATTAAATATCGATTTCAATTTTTAAAGCAAAGTTGTCTCAACTGTGTTAATGTTTTTTGAGATTCTCCAGTGTTTGGATGGGCTTCAGACAATTAATGAAATTTTAATTCTAATTTCTTTATATTTTTGCGATGCTTATATCCGCAAAAATAAAATCTCACAATTTTTGATATTGTCCATTTTTCAGATTTAGTTTTGAAATAAACTTGGCCAAATTAAAGACCAATGTATCCGAATGGTTTTCAATTCTGTGCATTTACGTTGAAGGTTTTGAGTTTCGTTCTGTTCCGTTAGGGCGTTAGGATATTTTCGACGAGGAGCAGACGGAAGTAATTTTTTGGTCCATTTAGGTTCAGGAATGCCTAAAACGTTTACTTCTGATGAAAACTCTACTCGAATTTAATAACATTGCAATACCTTTAGACTGCAGTTTCGTCCTCCCTATCGCTCCTAGGAGAAGTTAAAAATAGGCCTAACACATCATTCTGATTGAATTCTTGAAAATTTAAGAAAAAAAATTGAAATTTGAACTATTAATTGATTCTACTTTACATTTATTGCTAATAGATAAAAATTTATTTATAATTTTTATCAAATGTCTATTCCTTCGTTTACGCTGTTATTTCAAATCTGTGCATCATCAGCAGAAGTAAGCTTACTGTTCGTTTTTGTTTACGAGAACCTTCAGCGCTTTTGCGCATGCATCAGGTCTCTATCGATTTCATCAAAATAGGGGTGACGAGAAATAAAGAGGGGATTATCAGTGTTACTTTGTTAGTAGCTGCGTTCTATTGCGCTTTATGGGAAAGCATTATGGAGAATTATTGTTTTTTTTTTTTTGGGGGGGGGGGGGGGGGGGGGCTGAAAGTTCCAGATCCAGACAACAGGTCTTAGGAAAGTGCCCATCTCATTCTATCACCGCCTCTGCGGAATAGAATCGTCCGCGAGTGGAGGGTCTGGCTTTCGAAAACGAACAGTAGTAAATGCAGTTTTGTTTCTTCCAATTTGGTTTCTATCGTATATTCCTTCCTCACATATTACGGTATTTATATTAAGAACTGAAATAAAATGCGGTGAATAAAATTACTTCCTGAGAGATGAAACTAATTTTATTCACATCTGCTATTTCATTTCTTTTTTGTTAAAATACTAAATAACTATTTAAGAAATGGGCTGAGATAAAAATATAAAAACATAAGAAATAAATATTCATAAAAGCAATCTCAAAAATATTATTGTAAAGGCCCAATTTCTGTACCATTACCAAAGTCGAGAACTTCGGAAATGACAAAGTTTTTAAAATTAGTCTATCAGTTTACGAATTCTGAGAATTCTATGTTTAATCATCGGAAGGATTTGAATGTATCGACTCACAGGAGTATATTTTGACGAGTTCCTGCTCTTGGGATATCAATAAAATCTCGCAAATTATAAATGAATCAAAGTATTAATACGAGTGTCCGGTGGTCGAGTGGGTAAGGGTGCTTGGCTGCGGGTTGGAGGAAACGGGTTCGATTCCCGGCCTCGGCGGAGGGCGGAGATTTTTCCACGGTCCATTCTCCTCCAACCGGGTCCTAGGATCTACCAAGTTCTCTGTAGAATGGGTACCGGGTTTCTTTCCCGGGAGTTAAAGGCGGGCGGGCGTCGGGCTGATCCCCCCGGCCTCAACTTCGTCCCGCGTTGGTCGAGCTGCGGGAGCCTGACCTTCCGCGATCCCACAGGCTTGTATTGGCCTATCAAAGGGAGCACTTTAACAACCAAAAAAAAAACGGAAAATCTTACTTTACCAACCAAAAACAAAAAGGAAAATCTTACTTTATGAACCAAAAAAAAAAAATTCCAACACGCCCCGCACCAAAACGCTTCATGGGCCGCGGGTTGCCGACCGCTGCTTTAAAGTATTAATACAATTTTAGTTATCTTAATAAACAAGAAACGAATTAAATGAAAATAATCTTTTCAGAATCTATATTACTAAAATCTTTTATTTCTCTGTCTGTCTGGCGCAATTTTCTGTGAGAATGGAAAATAGAAATAATTTTTACGATGAAACATCCGCGACAGGAATCGAACCTGCAACCTTCTGATCTGAAGTCAGACGCCTTATCCATTAGGCCATGGGAACTACAACTGTCTTCAAATTGTTTTTTTGACTTATCTGTCAAAACTGAACTGACTTTGACTGAAAAGTAACAATTGTAATAAAAAAGAAAGTCAAAAAAGAAAGAAGCAGTACTTCATTAGGTAGAATACTGAGAAATCACTATTTGTAATTTAAAAACCACTGAAAAGTATCAATTGGAATGAAAAAAAGAGTCAATAAAGAAAGAAGCAGTATTTCTATTAACTAGAATACTGAAAAATCTTTATTTGTAACTCAAAAACCATCATTATTTGTAACTCAAGCACCACTCAAAAGTATCAATTGGAAAGAAAAAGAGAGTCAAGAAAGAAAGAAGCACTATTTCTATTAGATAGATTACTGAAAAATCACTATTTGTAACTCAAAAAGCTAGGATCACATCAAAGTCAAAAAACTAACGATAAATTTGCGGCTCTTCAACCAAGATGAACGAGAGTGTCGATAACATCAATCGAATGATAAGTCTAAGAATACAAGGAGAGACTACAGAGCATACAAGTGCGAATAAAATTGATACTTCTGATAATCCAGCACACGAACATCTCTATCTGTTCGAATATCTGAATGAATTGAATCTCAGCGGTATTCCTCAACATCGTTTGTCATTGAAGAGTGGATCTCCAATAATATTGTTGCGAAACATCAATCCCAAGTTTGCATACTGCAATGGAACTCAACTTAAATGCCGTTCATTCGATAATGATCTCTGAGAAACCAAACTTATAACAGGAACTCACAAAGGAGATTCTGTTTTCATCCATAGGATGTCTATGCAACCATGCGATAATCTACTTCCATTCACTTTCACAAGAAAACAATTTCGGATCAGACCTTCTTATGCGATGTTTATCAATAAAGCTCAAGGGCAAACTCTAAATAAAGTTGCCATATATTTGGAAATGACGTACATCTTTATGTCTTTGAGTCACAATTCAACAGAATATGGTTATCTTCACTCTAAAGAATAGTCACAATGAATTTGTCGCGAAGAATTTCGTATACAAGCTGTGATCTTCATTTATCATCTATATCAGTGGTCGGCAACCTTTTGTTGTAAAAGGGCCAAATATGTTATGTGGGGATTACTGCGGGCCGCACTTGGGCCAAAAATTTTAACAACCAAAAAAAAAAGGAAAATCTTACTTTGACAACCAAAAAAAAAGGAAAATCTTACTTTGACAACCAAGAAAAAAAAAACGGAAAATCTTAATTTAACAAGCAAAAAAAAAAAATTCCAACACGCCCCGCGGGCCGCACCAAAACGCTTCATGGGCCGCGGGTTGCCGACCGCTGATCTATATCAATCAACGTCCATCTGAACATCTCTTCTTCAAATATCTATAAGGAACAATCTGATGGCCTAGATTAGTAGATAATTTTCACTATTTGTAACTCAAAAACCACTGAAAAGTATCAATTTGAATTGTATAAAAAAGAAAAGAAAAAAAAAAAGAATCACTATTTCTATTAGGTAGAATACTGAAAAATCACTATTTGTTACTCAAAAACAATCACTATTTGTAACTCAAAAACCACTGTAAAGTATCAATAGAAATAAAAAAAAAAGAGTCAAGAAAGAAAGAAGCACTATTTCTATTAGGTAGAATACTGAAAAATCACTATTTGAAACTCAAATACCATCACTATTTCTAACTCGAAAACCACTGAAAAGTATCAATAGGAATAAAAAAAAGGAGAGTCAAGAAAGAAAGATGCACTATTTCAATTAGGTAGAATACTGCTCAGAAGTTTGATGTTTTAGCTATTAGACCCGGAGGCCTACATTCTAATCTCTATAAAAATATATCATAGATATATGATTTACACTCTGGTTCTAAATGCAGTCGTAGATTGAGAGAATATAGACATCAAAAATTAAATTAAAAAAAAATTTTTAATTTTAGTTTTAGTTTCCTTGATGTAATTTGTGTGTGTGTTTTTTTTAATAAATAAAAAGTTGTTTTCCGTTACATAAGCGAGGCTTCCGGAGCGAAGCGACGGGTAGCCGACTAGTAATTCTAAAGAAAGGAAAAAGGTTCAAGATAACTGCCTGTATTTGGGAGATTGTTCATTACTACTAACTTTTGAACCATTGAACGATATTCTTTCTTTTCTTCAAATTTTCCTTTTTTCACATTCAAACATTTAAAATATGGCGAAATTAATTGTAAGATGATTTATATAAATTATATTAAACGTATATTAAATAAACCGATACAACTAAATAACGAAATTAGGTCCAAGCTTTTTTTAAAAATATCTTGTTAAAAATTCAGTCAATAAATAAAAACAATGAATGATGTCAATTTCTTTTTGTTACTAAATTAATTACCCGGTCTTTTTTCTTTTTCTCTCTAGTGTCGAGCGCCATTAGTGTAGAAACGGAGAATCAAGATGGGAGCTTATTATCTGTTCGGAGTGACGAAGGCTATGTCAGCTTTACATCATGTGACGTAATCGAGGTAAAATATCTTCCCTATTTATTGCTTCATATCTCATCTTAAAAAGGGATTTCTTTTCATTTTTTTTCCATCTAGTTATTTCAAGGATATTTATTTCAAAAATGGTATTCAGTGTCTTAAGTTAAAAGTTGGCATTTATTGAAGATGCTTCAATACTTTAAAAAAAAAAAATTAAACAACTGAGTGAATGTTTTTCAATCTACACTTGCGGATATATCAATTTCTTTCACTTGTTTTTTTCCTTCTGCTTTATTTATCATCAATGAATCATAGGAAAAGATTGAACCACTGGCCTGATTTGCGCCATTTGCGTAGGCCCAAGGATTGCTCTCTAAACATTTCATGCCGATCACACAGATAATGTGTGTTAAATTTAGGACGATTTCCGAGATGTTAAATACAGCAATCATGGCAGCAGGAAGGCTATTATTTTTTACGAGTTAATGTAGCTCCTTTCGGAAGGATGATGTATAAACAAAGCTGAAATATAAAAAGTCTATATTTTGATTATGTTAAAAGGTGGCATTAAAACAACCATTATTTTAACCATTATTTCACCTCCTTAAATTAAATTGAAAATTATCTTTAAAATATATTTTAAGTGCAAACACATTTCGCTGCCTTTCATCTTTCTTTTGTTTACTTTTTTTTATTTTAAGAAGACGTTTATCTATTGTCTGTAAATTCTAATGTCTAATTCTGACCTTTGGTAGTTTTATTTCATAACAAAAATATATTCAAAAAGAAAATTCTAATGCAGGGGCGTAGCGTGGCGGGGGCGGCAAAATTTCACAATAAATAATAGTAAAATCTTGTAATCTGAACCATTTCTTTTCATATTTTTGTCGTACCTACAATTCGGACCGATTAAAATGAGCGCGAAACTTTTTATTATTTAATCTGTGACGGAACCGGGAAATCCCCTTTATTTAAGTGAAAATAGCTCTAGCGACTGGCAACACCATCTGTACTAATTCTTCTTCCAAAGCATCATTATTTTGCTTTTGCTGTCGTTTGTTTGAGAACGTAAACACACCGAATGGATCAAAGTTATGCTCATCTGATGGATTTAATACTTGGTGGAAACTGAATCCTAAGGTTTCAAGTCACGAATCAAGTGAACTACACAACAAAATTATTGCAAATGGAAGGAGTTAGAGACCAGACTTCAAAAAGGACAGGCTATTGACAAGAAAGAGCAAAACCTTGTGGCACAGGAAACAAAAAAAATGGCAAGAAATTCTTATCAGAATGTTTGATATTATAAGATTCCTTGTGAAACAAAATTTGACCTTATGTCGTCACAGAGAAAACTACACCAGCGCTAATAGAGGCAACTTTTTAGAATTGGTGCATTTAATCGCAAAGTACGATCCTGTACTTCGTGAACATCTTGTAAGATCTAAATTGGGTAGCAAAATTTCAATCACTTACATGTCACCAGAAATTCAAAACGAATTTATTGCAATTTTGGGAGATAAAGTTCGCCAACATATCACAAGAAGTAAAAAAGGCCAAATATTATTCGATTATATTCGACAGCACTCCGATGTTTCTCACAAAGTCCAAACAAGCCAGGTATTAAGATACGTAGTGATTGAAAATCAGGAAGTACAAGTAGTGGAATCTTTTGTAGATTTCATTGAAACAAAAAATAAAACTGCAGAAGGAATTTCAATTACGATTTTGAGCACGCTTGAAGCTGATGGTCTCGATATAATGAACTATAGAGGTCAAGCATAATTGTGATAATGCTGCTGTTATGGCTGGAAGGCATTCAGGAGTTCAGCAAAGAATAAAAGAAATAAATCCCAAAGTTGAATTCGTATCTTGCTCACACTATTCGTTAAACCTGGTTTGTTTTACATTCTGCCTCAGTTGAGGCGAGTTCAGTAACTTTTTTCGGCACATTAGAACGTTGCTATTCATTTTTTTCCATGTCCACACATCGTTGGGAAGTTCTGATAGCAGCTACAGGTAAAAGTTTAAAAAGAGCTTCAGGATATGCGGTGGAGCGCAAGAGGCGACGCTGTAAATATGACACGGCATCATTACAAAGACATTTTGATCACTGGAAAAACTGACAGAGACAGATGAAAGCTTAAACACAAGATCAGACGCAGGAACTTTGCTAGTTACGATGCAGTCATTTTCATTTCTTTGTATCTTGGGCCTCTGGCAACCTGTGCTACATGAAGTGAACGATGCACAAAAATATTTACAAACAAAGGGAGTCGACATAAAACTGTGCACTCAGAAAATAAGTGCTTTGCAGACGGTACTGATAGAGAAACGAGAGGAATTGACAGATATGGCGCTATAAGTTATGCAAATGTGTGAAGACCTTAGCATTTCCATGAAACCTCAGAGGCGCAAAATGAGAAGGCACGTTTTTGACGACGTAAATACAGATGCCAACTTGTCTCATGAAAATGAGTTGAGACGGAAACTGTTTTCTTCGTTAGATAGAATAATTGCAGAAATTCATGAGAGGTTTCAGCAGCTACGGAATTTGGCGGAAAATCTAACGCCAGCTATACTACTAGATTCGGACGACACTGAAGGTAATCTAGACTATGCATCTGCCGAAATTGACGAACGGGAGTTCATCTACGGGATTTCATAGTTACCATAGGCAACGAAAATAAATTAATTAATGTTGACCCACTTGTATTATTACAAGTGATTGTGAAATCCAAGCTGGAAGATACTCTGCCCAATATTATAATAATGCTCAGAATATTCTCACAATTGCCATAAGCAATGCCAGCTGTGAGAGAAGCTTTTCAAAGTTGAAGTTGATCAAAAATTATTTAAGATCAACAATAAGTACTTTAAGGCTAACCAATCAGGCTATCTTGTCTATTGAGCAAGAAGTGTGTAATGCTATAGACATTGAAAGTGCAATAAAAGAATTTGATATTAGGAAAAGTAGACGAATAAAGTTTTAGTTAAAGACAGAAGTTTTATTTTTAATTCTATTAATTTTTCAATAAAAATATATATATCGTAACAGTATCATTCTAGTTCTAGAATTTCTGTAAATTTTGGAGCCTTTTGGATTTAAATACCCAAATACTGTAAGGGGGCGGCGAATTTTGCCTCCGCCCCGGGCGGCTGAAACCCACGCTACGCCTCTGTCTAATAAAGACTTCATGAATATCTTACATAATAAAATACTGAAATATATAATTTCAGTAAAATATTAGGATGGATTCTTTTTAATTGAATATTATTTGCATTTTTATTACCATTCAACAGTATCTCGATTTTAAATAATTAGAGATGATTGCTTGGAATATTAAACGGAATTTTTTATTTATTTATTTATTTATTAGAGTGGGATTAGAGTGGGATTTTCAGTTAGTATTTTAGAATGTAATCATTCTTTTCAAATTAAACCTTAAAATCATTTTTTTTTTTCAATTACCTTGTATATATAATGATTTAGACTTCTCTATATAATTTTCAGCTGAATTTAAAATTTGTAAGTCGAAATTAAAGATATATATATAAAAAATTAAAACTGATGTAATATGTTGTTAGAAACAAAAAAAAACTAGCGGTCTTTTCATCTAAAGCCACACAAAACAGATCTTCGTATTTAATATCTTGAAATCCCCAATTTTTTTTAAACAATAATGTTTAGAATGAAATGCATTCAGTTGAGCTTTAGTTCGTTCATATTATTTTGGGAAAGTTGCATTTAACCACAAATAGAATAGAAATGAGTAACAATCCCTTTTTTTTTAATTAAAGCTTAACGCTCGATTAGGAAAACTGTCTGTTATTTTTTCCTCACTTTGTTCAAAATGATGTATAAAACATTTATTACTACAATTATCAAATATTTTTATTTCCAAAATAAGAATCCCAATGAATTCGATCTACCGAAGTGGAAGAGTCCACTTATGAGAAAGTTCTGTTGTTTTTCATGACATCCTATAGGCTAAACTGAGAAGTCAAAAACGATAATTGGAGATTTCGTCGTTTCTCATAATTTTTATAACCAAAATCGGATTTTTATAATTCTCTTCTTGAAATATTAGTTACCTAATAATAATTACATAATGAATTCTATATACGATTCCACTAATTCGGAATTACCTTCAAAATGCCTGTTTTCTTCATAGAAAATGAATCCCTAACTTGTTCATCATTTTAAAGTTAGAGGGATAGAGAAGGTAGTGGTTTGTAAAGAGGTTTAATAGGATTAAGGATATGTGAAAATATTATTTTAGCTCAGAATAATTTTGTAATAGCAGGATGCTCAATTACTATCCGCCCAGTTGATCTTTGGTTCCCTCAGTATTACGAACACTTCACTACACCGAAGCCTGCTTAGACCTATTTACGTAGGCTTCCATGTTAATACACTCCCATGTTAATTTACTCCCATGTTAATTTATCAGATCTCTTGCAGCAGAAGCCGTAAGGACATCACTTGTGAGTATAAGGTCTCACTTTTGATTCTGTTCGCTAACTCTACACAAAAATTCAAAATAAGAGTTTGGTTTGGTTTGGTTTTTTAAGTTTACCGACACATTTCAACCTGAAAGAAAGTTTAATTTCAGACAAAGTTCTAACTCTTCACCTTCCCATTTCAAGATTTGGCGAACCTTTCTAACAATTTAATTATATTAATTTTAATTTTTTTTGTGTGTATTTCAAAAAGAAAAGTTAGGAAATATGAAAGCAGGGGCGCCGTTTGGCTAGGGCAAGTGGGGCGACTGCCCCGGGCCCCGGAAATTTATGGGGCCCCCGATTCACAATATGAACCTGTAATGAATAATAAAGCTGAGCTGAGTTCGATAGAGAACGCGATTTTGCCCCGGGCCCTGAATTAAAATTGGGCCCCTAACGGCGTCTCTGTATTGCATGGGTGGTGCACTTTGAAGCTTAGTGTCTGAGCGGTCTTATTCCATGCTAGATTATTTTATGCAGTAATTCTTTTAACCTCATATCTTTTTCTTTTACTGCAAAAAAAAAAAAAGAAAATCCTACAACCTTCACTGCTTTACATAGTAACGGATGAAAATTCAAATTAGAAATTCATTGATAGATATCAATGAACAATTAGTTAAATTGAAAGTATTTAGCAGTGAATTACACAGGGTGTTGCAAAATTTATGTGTAATAATCAAATCACGTGTAGGGGCATGGCTAAGGATCACTATATTCCTAATGAACCCATGTCCGGAAACGCCCCACTAAGGCGCTAGATGGTCCTAAAGTGAGCATTTCCTTGAGAACATATTCTTTGCGACACCATCCGAAATGTTTTGTAGGCGAGCCAACAGCTGTTTTACGAGCTATTTTTGTTGAAACAATTGAAACAAACAAAAATACCTCGCCTGCAAAACATTTCGGATGGTGTCGCAAAGAATATGTTATCAAGGAAATGCTCACTTTAGCACCACCTAGTGCCTTAATGGGGCGTTTCCGGACATGGGTTCATTAGGAATATATTGATCCTTAGCCATGCCCTACACGTGGTTTGAATATTACACATGAATTTTGCAACACCCTGTATATGTATGTCTCCAGGCAAGGATTTCTGAAATAGCCGATGTTCGAGTTGTTCAGTAGAATAACACTAAACAAAATTCATTAAATGAATTTTCAGGAAATATGAATGAAGATTAGCTGAATAAAATCTCGCTTAATAAGTTTTATTAAAAAAAACTAGTTACAAAGCTAGTTCTTAAACAGTCAATTAGCTATTGAACGAAGAATTCTAGAGGTTCAAAGTCTAAAATAGTGACCATAACAACCATTGTAGCGCTCCTATCGGCGAATTTATGAAGTTGGTTAAAATTTAAAGTTGAAAAATAGAAATATTAAAAAAATTATAGCTCCTCATCTAATAGAAAAATATTGCGATGCTCAGGATCACAGTAAGGAACGTAGGTACTTCGAAATACCACGCAACAATCCAGTAGATCACATGGTACTTTTATTTATTTTATTTATTTATTTATTTCTAAATTTAAAATTACAGTCCTGCTAGGTTTTCAAATTGAAATCCTGTGATGCAAGTGCTGAAAGTATAAATAATTCATATATATAATATTTGTAAGTCAAAGAACATTAATTATATAAAAAATATATAATTAGGTAATTATACAAATTATACTTAAATTATATTTAATTATATAATTATATAAAAATCAATATATCACAGAAATACAAAAAGAAAATCAAATAACAATTATTACAAATATCATTCATTACAATAAAATTTAAGGTTGTCAAATTATTTTTTACTTATTATTCTAATTACAATTTCTATCTTTAAATGTTTATACTGTATAACATTAAAAATTTCTAAATCTAATTGTGAAAATAAGACTTTAAATAACAATTTCTCATGCCAAAATTATTCAACTAAAAAATACACATAAACAAAATATCAATACACAAAATCAAAAACAAACAAAATGTAAATATAGTATGTATAATCAAGAATACCTAAATATTCCAGTTAATTTCGCCAAATATTATTTTTTTTCAGTATTTGCCTTTTTAATATACTTATTTTCTTAAATCTATTTTGTTTTAATTCATTTGTAATTTGCATAAAAATCTTTAATAGTATTCGATTTTTATTTCTTAATCCAAAGTTGTTCTTAGGATTTTCATAATATAAAATCTTCATTAATGTATTTCTAGTAATATTTTCTTAGTTATAATTTCTAATTTGACTTCTAATTTTATAAAAGTTATTTATTATTAAAGAATATAATATTTTTTCTCTTGGCATTAAAATTTAATGAATTTAATTTTTTTTATGTACGAATATAAAAAGTAGATTATTGAAGAGTAGTAGATCTATTGACAGAAACAACAGTCCCATTTGATTCTATATCTTCAGTGATCGGTTCTCGATCTACCCACAATAAACTACTCCTTATTTAATGACATTTTCCACTTTCCCTCTGATACGGAAACTAAGTTATAAATCAGATGAAATTAAACAAAAATCATTATTGTGCGATTAGGAAAAACCAACTACTCCAATCCTACCTTTTGAAATTATAGAAATAAGGAATCAAGTTCATCATTTCTTTGAGAGCCTTCATTTAAAAATAAAAGCAACAACATCAGTGTAATAAAGCGCGATAATATATTCTGGAATAAGATTTTCTAATTTCCAAGATATAAAGATAAAATGTTTAAAATTGTACGAATTGGACCACTTTGTTCTCTCAACTTCAGCATCTCAGAGATCCTATTTTCAATTGTTATTAAAATCTTCCTTTGAACCTTGTATTAAGGGGTCGGGAGGGGGGGGGGGTAAACGTTGGCATTTCTTGTCATCAGGAGTTTAAAAGCATTGGTGCCATTTGTCCCTTATTATTTATGGCTTTATTTTTCACATTTGTAATGTGTTTTTCACTCAGCTGTATTGTCAATTGTAGTAAATTATAACATTTATATTTCTCCTGTAAATTTTAATAATTTATTCTCATTAGAAATCAAAAGAATATCTGTTTCCCTTGTAAATTACGGTTTTCGTCAAAGTTTCAAATCCTCTGGCTTCTAATTTTCAACATCAAGCTCCAAGTATAAAAAAATAGGCCAAGAATAACCATTTGAACGTCAATAAAGAATGCAGATAACGTCTTTGAACAGTTGAGTGACTGCATTGCTTATTACAGTTTACACTAAAACATCCAAAACGAGATAATTCACAAACTAAATTTAAAAGATTCTTCCCAAGAGAACTACAAAGCTTCTGATTTCAAATTCTATTTAGAAGCCAAAGAACTAATAACGAAGTTAGTACATATAAGAATTTAAATGCTATTCTTCTTTCAGCCGCGTCAAGCATTTAATTAGGAAACAAGGAAAAGATAAGTTTTCTATAAGTTCATCCTTTAAAAAAAAAAAAAAAAAAAAAAAGGAGTTTTTTTTTGCAAAGAGTGATGATCGATTTGGATCCGAAAACGTTGAAATTTTGTTACAAAGCTTCCACTGATATTCTAATGCAGTCGAGATTCTGAATCTTGCCATTTCCGAAATTTTTTCAATTTCCAGAAATTTTGTTTAATAATTACATCAAATAATTAAAAAAAAAAAAGATGTTTCCGGAAATAAGATGTGATTTCAATAAGAAAATAATAATAACCTTTTTTTCCTAAAGTAAATATCAGTAAGTTTTCTGTATTTCTCTTAGAAAACCCTTCATTTAATGTAAATCCACTGTGAATAGTAACATCAATAACATCCAGAAATGTTAAAGATATAAAATGAAATTTTGTGGGATTATTTGTGAAATTAAGTGAGGAAATTAATCCCACAAATTTGAGCTTGAAAAAATCAAATTTGTTTGATTTATAGCTGGTATTCAATTACTGCAGGGCCTCCAAGAAAAATCTTTCAAGGCGGTACAAAACCCATTTTGGGCCCCTTAGTCTTGCAAAATTAGTATCAATATTAATGACACTGAAATGAATTTGATGTAAACATTGCTGATTCGTTGTTTGACAATATTAATATATTTCATTTTTTGCCTTTTTTTCCAACATTTTTTTTTTTTTTTTTTTTTGTATAATATTAGAAGAAAGAGCATTTTTTTGGAAAAAAAAATACAGAAAAGGTTGAAAGAATAAAGAGAGAAAACTGTGATAGTGGATACTATCTGCTGTTTTCCATACCAGAAAGACGAAAACAGCAACTTTTAGGATTAAAAGAGCATTATTAAAGCATAGAAATGGGTCTTTATAAAAAAATTTTTTAACTATCAACAAGAAAATCTGAAAAATAGAAGAAGATGTTGATCAAATTGAAAAAAAAAAAAAGATTTAGTTTTTCTTATTTTTGTTTATATTTTTATCATATTTCTTTTTTATTTATATGTTTATATATAAATTAAAATGCATAATCATTTTTAAATGGTCCTTCAGTCATGGGCCCCTCTGTAGCGCTCGGTCCCCGGACCAATGTACCTGCTGGACCCCCCCCTCTCATACGGCTTGGTTGTCAACAATAAAAAACAGCCAATTGTCGAAGTGTGTACAGATGCAGTGTCCAAGCCATGTTCCATCTTTTTATCTTCAATTTTTGACGCAAGCTATTCAATACAGTCGCACATATTGAAGGAAATGTGTCTCATGGCATTTCAAAAATGTTCTAAATGAGATAAATCCAGAGACCTTGCTGGCCAAAGGGAGGTCCAAGGGTTTCCACAACTTGTCATGTTTGGATTATATAGTATGTCTCAAAAGAGGGTCGTGCATTATCTTGTTACAAAAGGCACCAGAGTGCATTGATGTGTGCTGTATTTACAATTGATTGTATCCTAGATCAGAACTTCTGCTGCAAGAGGATTCCATAGGTAGATCATGAGAAACAATTGCTAATGAGAAATGATTATCATTTTGACTTAGTCTAATGCATCTAAAAACGAGAAAAAATATCACATTTCAATGTAATTCGATAAAAATATTTAAATATTCAGAATTACGTATATGAACTAGACCTAACTTCTGTTATATACAATAAATTATTTTTATATATATATATGTGTGTGTGTGCGTGTATTCAGCACAAGGATTTCAGTAGTAAATCTTTTAATGTGGATAAGAAAGTCAAATAAAAACAAGATAATTAATGCTTTTAGACAGTGTCAAAAGCATAATATGCACAATAATAATAATAATAATATGGCCCCATAATATGCACAATTTTATAAACAAATTTTTATAAACACAACTTTATCGGAAGCGACCACTTTCGACCACCAACTTCCGGTCAGGGAGTGGTCCTAGAGGTCTGATTTTTTATACGTGGTCACCTAGTTTTCGATGCTGAACACAATGGTGAAGGTTTCATTCGAATATCTCTAACCGTTTCGCCGCTACAGAGTGGGACATACAGATAGGACAAAAGCAAGAGCGGTCACCTAGCGGTTTTACAGGCAAGCTGTAACCTTGGGGCTGCTAAAAACGACAATTGGAGACGAATCAGTATAATGTCGTTTGATCTGAGAAATAAAATTCCAGAAAATAATCTTATTATCGATCCTACTGGGATGAGCTATTAGCAGGACTGGATATAGGAAATTTTGTAAGTGGTTAGAAACGTCACTCTGCTCTCTTGCTTCTGTTGACCGGCCGACCGGTGCCCTCCCTATCAGTTCTCAGAATACCGAATACCAGCTGCCTGTCTGTTATTTGGAGCGCAGGATATGTGTTGAGTAGCCAATACAAACCCGAACAAAAACGAATTCAATATTAAATCTCATCAATTCTATAAATATGCGTTACCGTACATCAATATATTCTCGTACTTTGAATATTATTTTTTTGTGTGTGAGACTCATTTGCTGCCCCCAGCCCCTTTCCAACAGGCCGCCCGGGGCGCATGGCCCATCTTGCCCTCCCCCCTAGATCCAGCCCTGGCTATCAGGGTTCCCGTGTCTAGTATGTGTGTAATGGCCTCCACTGTTCAAACCAGGAATCGGAACCCCATGAGTCATACCTCGCTGGACTCCGCTGGAAATTTGAAGAAAAATTCGACTTCCGCTCCTGATCTTTTTCGGTTTTAGATGGCCATTGATCGAGTCAGAAAAATAGGCTAATGGTCGCTTGGTTTTGTGTTTTATTTATTTTTGAAAATAAATATTTTCACTATATTATATTATCACAAATGTTGCAGCAGATAAATATGAACATCGCACATTTTATTCTCGGATGTGGGCACAGGAAGTTCAAGATATGAATGGATTTTTATTCAAATATTTTTGTAGAAATAAGGAACACAGATCGTTGTCAAAATTCGTATTTGAAGTGTTTAGTTTTAATGTGATAAACAGTAGAATAACTGGAAATAATTGCACTTTACTTAGGATTTGTACTAAGTGTTTTCGAACGAAAACTTTAAAACAGGCAAATTCAAATCCTCTACTTTAAAGCAGAATAGATTTGTCGTTCACTAATTAACTAATAAATGTCAGCAATGGGGCATCCCTTTCGCCAAAAATTAGTGTTGGAACCAGCATTGAGAATGAACTCGTCCATTACCAAGGCGTTGAAAGAGTGACAGAAGTAGTTCTCGTCAGAAGATTACATTATATTACGTACAATACAGTTAGTGTAAGACGTAATGATATCAAACCAACCGTCAAAGCCAACTGACGAAGGGAACCGGAAATGAAAAAAGACTAAACGAGAAGTTGAGTGAAAACCTTCAGATTAAGTGAGTGAAGTGGCAGCCTTTTTCACGGTGAGGAATCGCTTCAAATACAGTAGACTAATAAAGGGACTTGAGTAAACAAAAGCTATCTGAGTTCATTTTCCTACCTTATCATTCTTTCATCTTTCCCTTTATTTCGTCCTAAATGTATGAGAGTGAAGTGAGAAATACACGTTTAAGTCAATAAAAGTCGAAATAGGGTCTAGTATTATTTTAGGAACCAAATAAGCTTTGATTGTGAGTTTTCTTCGTTCACAAAAACCAATGAAAGGATACAAAAAGTATTGCCAGGGTAAGAACAATTGACTTTTGTCTTATATAGTCAGCCATGAAAAGATGGCAATACCTTATAACAAACTAATTAATCAAACTAATAAGACTGAAAATAAAACGAAGCAAAACAGTTATTGTTATCCACTAATGTTCTCAAAAATTAGGATTGAATTAATATATTTTTTTTAATAATTCGCTGATTTAATCCGTACCATTACTATTAGGGATTAATCTTGGAAGTTATTAATCCTACAATACAGAAATCACTGGGAATCTGAATTCATTTAGTTCAAAATAGAAATATTAGTTCCCAAAAATGCGTGTTGGTATTTTTCTTTTCTCAGCTTTTTACTGGTTTCTGATTTGGTATCCAAAGGCACGATTATACACAGTTTTCTGAGATCTGCGTAGTTCAGAGAATTCTTGAGAGTTACACTTGTATTCTGTGCAAAAGATTACTTTCCTTTCGTAATATTTATGAATGGGAATAAGATTGAAGCCTTAAAAACGCTCAGCAACGGTCGAGTGTAGTTACTGGCTAGGCAGCTCGACGAATGCATCAGATCTGGATACCTTTATCTATATATATATATATATATATATATATAATGCGTTTTAGTGATTTCCAAATTTTAGTTTAGTTTCAAAATTTAACACCAGATGCCGCTGATGAAGTGAATGTAATTAGAAGCCGTACATTCACAGAAACAGTTTTCTGAAATTTGTTTTGGGATTTTAAGTTTCAGATAGCTGTCCGGCTTGGCTATATATATATATATATATATATCATCATAAGCTCAGTAAATTATGAAAATAACTTCTAATGAAACGATTGTTCCCAACGCAAGCACTAAATGACCCACAATGTCATCATTCTTTCATTCTCTTATCTCAAAGCCTTTGAAAAATACTATTAATGATTGATTTTCTCATGAAAGAATATTAGTTAACAATTACAACAGATAGTACAGTATAAACGAAGGAAAGGAACGGAAAAAATATGATTGGGGAAAAAAAAGGTAGTAAAGTCGATGATGAAAATGGGAAGAAGAGAAAAAAACAAGTGAATAGAATTTTGTGCTAAAGCTTAAATTTAAGGACGACCTATAATAATATAAAAAATTTAAAAATACTAATAAAAAAAACGAAGTACATTAAAAAAAAAGTTAGGAAAAAAATTAAAAAACATTAGGAAAATAATAAGAAAAAAAAACAAAAAAAAAAAAACACGCGGACATTGAGAAAAAAAATTAAGAGAAAATAAAAAAAGAAGATATACGGATTCGAACCGACAATCTTCATTATTTGAATCGGAGATCTCAAGCATCAAGCTATAGCTGACAACTAAAATGAGATGAATGCAATTCTAACATTTAGGCTAATAACAGAAATCCAATGAAAACAAGCCAAATATCTCGAGCATGAGGAGGGGGAGCGTAGGCCCCTGAAAATACCCCATTCCTAGGGTGCCTCTGAACACGATGGTGAAATCCGTTTGTCGATCCAACCTTCCGTTTGAGAGTTGTTACGGATAGGACAAACGCAATAGCTACTGATTTGATAACTTATCACAATAGCTTCCAAATGGGTCGCTAAAAAGACAAGACACAATGATGTTAGAAGAAAAGATAAATATACAGAGTAATGTGATAAGAACATGAGTTGAAAAGATGATGAAAGAAGTCGCAATAGTATGGTTAGTTAATTTTAAATTAAACAATCTCTAATTTGAACCACAAATAAAATGAATAATTTCATCGTTTCTTGTTTGATTTATTTCTTCATGATGATCATTAAAAATAGCCAAATAACTCATTATTTATTGTTTTTTTAATTATTCTTATTTTGTAGTTCATTTGAATGGAATCAGAGTAAAGTTATTTGTTGATTTTGTAATCACTCAGATAAATCTAATTGTTTACTTCCAAGAGAATCATTTAAAGAAAGCAGGCCCAGCCACAAGTATTTTGGCTCCCGTAGGCAGTGATGTATTACAGCACTCGCAGAAAGCAAATGTTAACCAGCTTTCAATAGAAGGGAAGTTGTAGACACCAGGAAAATAACCAGGAATGTTATTCTATTAAAAGTATGATACAATCTTCATGAAATTGTGGTGTCTCTGCTGCTATTTTATTGTAATTTTATTGAAAATGTCAAAAATTATAATTACTCAATTACAGTCAATCTTAATCGTGAACTGTTTAACAGATTCTTGTCGCTATCAACTTAAAAGCAAGACTTTAAAGTTTTTAAAACCGTATGAGTCAAGGTTTTTTTCCAATTCTGACTGTAAAAATTGTTTCAAGACCTTAAGGATCCCATTAACAGACTATAAAGGTCCACTGGGGCCTAAGAGATACCTCTTGGTCATTGCAACGAGAGGTCTGCGTTTTTTAGCTTCTGAAAATATCTGGCTAATTATTTAACAATGGAAAAAAATATTCACCGGAAAAAACTTCCCAACTTTCACCGACAATCGAATAAGACTCCTCCGTTTAAGATCATAGACCACCAGGCAGAATTAACACACCGGCTTATTTGAAGTTTTTGTTAATAATTTAAAAAAGGTTTTTTTTAATTTTTTTTCCTGTGTTAATAGTCAATATAAAGTTGCAAACAAACAGCAAAGACAGATAATTAAATTAATTAGTTGCGACCCGTGAAATATTCACGGAAGTAAAAGGTAACTCTAGGTATCAGGTTTAACTTTTAGGAAATTTCTAAAACATAACAAAAGAATGAACAAATTATTAAAGTTAGAGTAAGTCTGTTTGTTATTTGTTTTATATTTTATTATGAAACATCATTAGGTTCGTTTTGTGTTTTTCATTATTGGATTATGGCTCAGAGGTTGTATTAATTGTTACATGTTATCTTGTTCGTTTAATATATTTGCTTTGTTATATTTATTTGTATGAGAAAAGAGATTTTTTCTTTTCTTTTTATGATTTATTTATTTATGTAAAAAAGTAGACCTTGAGAAAGTCTTTGGATACTAAAAGACGAAATATTGGTTATCGAGTTTGATGTCCTGTGTTTTTTGGAGTTGCGGATTTATTAAGATAGTTACGTTTGTTTTTCTGCAGTAAGATAACTAAAAAAAATCCCATCATATAATTTATAAATAATAGATATTTTTAAATGTGTATTAAATTTAACTCTTACATGTTTCGTAACATTTTTTGTTACATTTTCAAGGAGAAACAAAAAAAGCTATTTACCAAAGTCTGTCAGCTATACTATAGATCTAGATTAGGAATTCAGTCTCTCAATATCTTCAAATATTTATCACAACTTCTTTCCAAACAAGTCCATACATGTATCCATTCAAAACATTCATGAAGGCCACTCAACAGAGCATTTCTCTGGACAACATTATGTGCCTTTTAAGGTCACTTCCGTCTCTCTAAAGACAATTGTATTAAAACCTAAAGTCAGATTGTAGATAATGTCGAAACTTTGTGTTCAACTCCCTGTCTTAAACGTTTGTCATTGATCGGCAACCTTGTTTGCTACGGGAAACCACTTTTTATTTCAAAATTCAACGACATCCAAAGTAACTAAGAACCGTAGGTTCTCCACCCTCAAAAAAAAAAAAAATTGCAAGGAACTGCAGATCATCCCTCCCAGAGCTGCAGGTCTCCTATCCCTGTCTTAATTTCCTTATTTTTATTCCTGTTTTTTTTTATTATGTGTTGTTGTTGTATTTTAGTATGTCTCCTACGTTTAGGAATGGTTTACTCGTGCAAAAGGATTTTTGTATTATCCATATCAATAAAAAGGTCAATAATGTTCTAGTAAAATTTTTAGTTTTATAAAGTAGTATTAATCAATGAGTTTCAGATATTTTTTTAGCGATGTTCTTCGTCCTTTGAATATTTGTATTTGACAACTTATTTCGGACATTGTTTCTCCTTACCTGGAGAAAAAGAAATTTCTATTCCCTGTTGACGTAATTTTACATAATTGCTTTTTGCATTGATTATGTTTGTTAATTTAAATAGTTACTAATTTCCTTGAAACATTAAGAAATAATCAAATATATCAAATCCCAAAAAGTGATAAAATAAGGGGGGGGGGGGTTATAGCCCAAACGCACAAACCGAGATATTTTCCATTGGAAAACGGTTCCATCAGACGAGTGTGATGAACAAGAAAGACAGTGATATTCATTTCATTCACTATGTTTTATTTCAGTTATTCCGAATAAAAATTTAACGAAAAACATTTTAATTTTTTAACGCTTTCTTTTCTATTAATTATTGTGGTGCTGTAATTATTTTATACGTTGTATATCTATATTTTATTTATCAATTTCATTTTCCCATTTTTCTCCACTAATAGATTTTTATCTTCTGTTTTGTTTCTTTCTCTGTATTTTTGGTGTTTAATGTTATTTCTTTTCTCCTTCTAAAACAATGAAAATAAAATTAATTTAAAATTTAAAATGTAGACGAAATTCCAAACAGCTGTTTTTAGTAAGTTATAAAAAAATAAATAAATCAGTCTAACTTCATCCCTTGTTTAGATATTATATATTAATTTTAACATTACAGAAAAAGATTGCAATAATTTTCTTTTAAATATTGAACGTTATGAAAGTTCTTGGTATTTCCTAATGACAATAGATTTAATTTGTTTTCTTGATCGAAATTAAATAATACATAATATATAAATAATATTAATTACTATTTTCGTAAGTTATTTTCATTGAAGGATTACAAATATAATAAAACTAATGAAAAAAAAAAGCTCTTTCCTATTTTTGGATGTTTGTTTTGATATTCGATTATTTGCATATTTTCTAAAAATTTGTTAATTAAAAATAAACTTATCTAATAATATCTGGAAAGTTCAAATAGACGAAATTCATCAAAGTTTTTGAAGTTATTGTTGGACAAAAAATATGCAACTTAAAAACAGAAATGATAATATTAATAATGCAGAATTGAATATTATCCTCTTTAATCAATAGATGTATTTTTTTATTTTTTTTTAACCTTTAAAAAAAAATGGAAAAAAAAAAAATAAGGTTTGAAAAGAGCTTCTGAAAATGAAAAGAAAAACAAATGCAAACAAACCGTGGAAAGTAATTTGATTCAGGTGTGGAATGTGTAAGCAGTGGGAGTTGACTAAATAAGGCCAAACACTTTTCAAGTGTTACTCAAGAAATTGATTGTCCAAATTCAAAGATTAAGATTAATCCAGTCACCTGAGAGAAAAACACAATGAGTAAGTTTTGCTTAGAAGCCATCTGACGTTCAGCTATTACGTAGTGGTAATTGGATCCTTTGGAATGTTTGGCAACTGGGTTTCTACCGCAAATAGCCACCACCTGCATTCAGTGCACTTCACACTACAGCAGCAGAGCCTAGGTATACACACACACCGGCCGACCCATTAGTCAAACAAGCTTTTTTCTTTTCTTTTTCTTTTCCTCTTCATTCTTTTTTTCTTCTTGCCTTTTTAAGTTACTTAATATTTTTGAACACGTTGACTGTTCTATGTTATGCAATTTGAAATTCAACAAAAGCACTGGAAAGAAACCAAAGAAATACAATTAAAAAAAGCGATTTTTCACGATTTTAAATGATTAGAAAAATCTACTAAAAATTTTGTTATATTTGAATCATAGAAAAAAAATAAAGTTGGAATACAATATAGAATATTTTTATTTTACTAAAATAATAGATAAATCATTAAATTAAAATTTAATAATCGATTTAATCCCTTCAACAAAATTCCCTATTTAGGAAACGCACTATTATTAGATCTACTCCTTTTCATAAAATTCGAAACAGACCTTAAAATGACTTTCTACGGATATCGCTGTTATTCAGTAGAAATAGTTGATTCTTTCTTTCTCAAAAACTAGTAATGCTACTATTGGACAAATTAGAATCTTTAACAGATTTATAAAATACTGTACTGAAAGAATTTCATGTAAGGTGTAGGCTAAATAACATATTTCTCATTTAAGATTGCCTGATTACCTTTTAGAAAACCATTGAAATTTCTTAATCATTTTTTTCTTCCTATCTTGCTCGTTAAGTTCTTTCTATGTCATCATTTTAATTGATTTACGGTTTCAACCAACTCCTCCCAGCCCATGAACTCATCAGAGCTGAGCTGATTCCATCATATATCTTTGAACTGTGATTTTATAGTGAAAGGATAATTTACAAGGTATTCGACTAACGCTGAGCTTTGGATCGATGAGAGATTCTAAAGTATATCAAATACCAGATGACTGCTTAAATGCCAACGTATCTGAAGTTAATTAGAGAGAATGAATAATTATCTATCAGGTAACAATTCACGATGAAAATATCCCTCTCCATTAGATAATTCAGAAAAATTCAACTACGTCCCAAATGAGGCTTTCAATCGATCTGGGAAATCTCCATCTGTTATTAAAGAGAAAGTGACGATGTACTTTGATTAAGATTCAAACCGATTCGCACAACCTACTGCGGTAGGATATTTTACTAACAATAATTAGTTTATAATGCCTTTCTTTTGCATGAAATGTTGTTAAGTGATTCGCTAAAAATCTTAGCTTTAAAACATTGTATGTCACTGGATGATGTTGTAACAATTGTAGCCATTTCCTCACGAATCACCTATTTTTTTCTTTTTTTTTTCTTTTTGACAATAAGGTCAGCTGTATTCAGTTACCATAGGGGGCGTCCATTAATTACGTGAGCTGAAAATGGGGGGGAGGGCGGCAAAATCTCACCAAATCTCATTTAAAGGGGAGGGGGTCAATGAAAATCTCATGTCAACTTTTTAATTCAGAGAATATACATATTATAACAGATTATAACATTTTGTAATATTGTCTATGCCCGGGATTCCCCAATTTGAAACAAGCCCCGCGCAAGTGTCAGATTTCATTCGGCAAAATCTCACCAAATTTCACCAAATGCAACCCCGCCAGCACTTGTGGTCAGGGTTCGACCAACGCGTGTGGTCACCCGTCGGGCTGAGGAGCTGCTGTGCGCCGTGGACGATAGGCTGGAGTGGTTGACCGAGGGGGATGTAGATACGTCTAATGACTGTCTTCCCACATTACCAAAAGACATGGACGTCATGTGTCCAATCATTACAATAGAGGAAGCACATGAATGCCCATGGAGTGAGTGAAGAATTAGGGAAGGTGGTGTCGCAGTCTATTTTTTTACTTTTACTAAATTTAATTAAATTCGTTATAGTGCACCTTAAACGTAGTGTAATTTTTCTCCTCTTCTTTCACAGAAAAAACGTATTTCATAGAAGATATCAGTAACGCTTTAGGTATTTAGTGATTTGAAGCAAAATACATGAACATATCAAATAAATTTAATTATTTAAAAATTATAGGGGAAATCTCACGTGAGGGGGAGGGGGGGGGGTCCCACCACATCTTATCAAATCTCACCAAGGGGGAGGGGGGGGACCAAACCTTTTTAAAAAACATCTCACGTAATTAATGGACGCCCCCGTATGAGGAGCAATTATAAAACTTTGCCAAGTCTAATTCATTTCAATTTTGATTTAAACAAAGACAAAGATACTAAAGATAATGGCTGACACATTGCTCTGATTGGAGCTTTTCAAAATTTGCTCCAATCTTAGTTGCAGCATTGAAAGATTATGATTAATTAATCAAAATGGTCTGTAGCCATGTTTAAAGCAGATCATCGTATTTCCACATCAGCTAATCACGTTTCTCACAGTGATCACGTGTCGAAAATAATCTTGATTAGTATAAATAGAATAACCGTTGCAGATGAAAATGATACTTCAACGAAAACAAGCAAACCTTAACTAAAATATACAGTAATTTATACGCGGGGATTGAAATAATGTTTGATTAAAATAAAAGATGTCTGCCAGATGTTGTGAAGCAGAAAAAAAATATTCAAAGTAAAAAAAAAATTGTGTCAAGGCTCACAAAATTTTGTAATTGTTTCACCATTATATTATTGTAATATTTCAGTAATTAAATTAGAGTATTAAATATTTTATTTAACAGTATTATTTTAATTATACAGTATTTTACAGTATTATTTTAATTGCAGTATTAATATTATTAAAAAAAAACTAGCAGCAAAGCCTGTCGGACGACAGGCATACAAAAATCAGAAAAATCATTTTATTATCAACTATCAAATATAAAGTAAATGTAATCTAAATACTGCGGTAACTTGTGAACGAAGCTTCTACGGCAAAAATGGTTTTGAGTTTCGAAATCAGCGTAAACAACTGAGTAAGAACGCCAAATTTCATTAAAATGGATGCAGTGGTAATAAAATTATTTGGTTTTGAACGTATGTTTTGTTAGAATTTCAGTTGTCGAGGTCAGTTCCCAAGAATAAAATTTTATGGAAACAACATGGAATGACACAATGAACTAATATTTTCATCCAATTTGAGTACCCTTGATTCAATGGTACCATTGAGAACCGTTGGATCTATCTTAATAGCTTAATTATATCGAGTTACAGACAGACAGACGAACTTAGCCAATGAATCAAATATATATATTTGATTCGATTGATGATTTGATTTGATTTTTTTTTTTAATGTTTATCAGACCTATTTAGGTGTACTTCTTACCTGTCCACCTGTAATATAGGTTCTGAGAGTTTAATCTAAAGCAGTGGTCGGCAACCTTTTGTTGTAAAAGGACCAAATATGTTATGTGGGAATTACTGCGGGCCGCACTTAGGCCAAAAATTTTAACAACCAAAAAAAAAAACTAAATAGTTACACAGTGTAAACGTTCGCCCAAACAAACACAAAAAATCACGTTTAATCACTGGCATTTTCTTAGGCAAGACGGGCCTCAACCAGGGGCCTAAGTGTTGCTAAGGTATTGACGTAAAATGTTCGCAGTGCCAATGATGGCTGTCTTTTGTAATTCAGCTGTTGTTATTGCTGGTGCTCCAAGTCTGGTGTAATAGTCCTTAAATTTAAGTGATAGTGTTCCTAGTGCACCAATGATGATTGGCAACACTGTAGTTGTTTTATTCCATATTCATGTAATTTCAAGTGCCAGAGCCCTGTATTTGTTGATTTTTTCCAGTTCTTTTTCCTGGACTCTACAGTCCCCAGGGATGGCAATGTCAATTAGGGTCCCATTTTGTTGTTCAATTAATGTAATATCGGGCGTATTAGCTGTTACATGCTGATCTGTTTGAATACGAAAATCCCAGAGGATTTTAACTTGCCCGTTGTCCAAGACCTTTTCTATACTGTGATGCCAGGGTTTTTCTGATGTATGGAATCCAAATTTACGACATAGTGCCCAATGTATTTTCTTGGCTACATCGTCATGTCGCTTTTTATATTCTGTGTTAGCAATTGTAGAGCACTCACAGATTGTTATATTTGATTCGATTGATGATTTGATTTGATTTTTTTTTTTAATGTTTATCAGACCTATTTAGGTGTACTTCTTACCTGTACACCTGTAATATAGGTTCTGAGAGTTTAATCTAAAGCAGTGGTCGGCAACCTTTTGTTGTAAAAGGGCCAAATATGTTATGTGGGGATTACTGCGGGCCGCACTTAGGCCAAAAATTTTAACAACCAAAAAAAAAAAAACCGGAAAATCTTACTTTAACAACCAAAAAAAAAAAAACGGAAAATCTTACTTTACCAACCAAAAAAAAAAAAAAA
>JAFIDM010009631.1:34796639-34834915 GCA_023159025.1 Thereuonema tuberculata
AAAAAAAAAAAAAAAAAAAAACGGAAAATCTTACTTTATGAACCAAAAAAAAAAAATTCCAACACGCCCCGCGGGCCGCACCAAAACGCTTCATGGGCCGCGGGTTGCCGACCGCTGATCTAAAGGATCATTTTCCACCCAAAAAGAAAAACGAAATACCAACCATATCTCAAGTTTAATTTAACTAAAGAATAATTATTATTTTTGACTCATAACGCCGAAAGGCATTTAAAACTCACCTTTATGTAATCTAAATACTGCGCTAACTTGTGAACGAAGCTTCTATGTTAAAATTTGGTTTTGAGTTTCAAAATCAGCGTAAAAAACTGAGTAAGTATGCCAAATTTCATTAACATCGATGCAGTGGTAACAAAATTATTTGGTTTTGAACATATGTTTTGTTAGAATTTCAGTTAAAATTTCATGGAACCAGCATGGAATGACAAAATGAACTAATATTTTATCCAATTTGAGTACCCTTGATTCAATGGTACCATTGAGAACCTTGGATCTATCTTAATAGCTTAATTATATCGAGTTACAGACAGACAGACGAAATTAGCAAATTATATAAGTTGATACTAAAGGAAATCGAAAATTTTAAAGTGTTCATTTTTTTTAAAATTATATCATCATTGCTGAAGAATTAATAGTTTGTCAAATATTATTATTTTATACAAATAGTAAGTTTTATGCAAAATCTTTGAAAGAAAAAAAGAAATAAACAGTACTTCTAAAGCAAAGGCATATACAGTAAAGTCCCTGAGGATTAATTTATTATTTGATGCTTTGTTTATTGCATTAAAAAAGTTTCTGTCGATGTGATTTCTGCTTCTAAAATATTTAACTAATTTCTTTCTATTTACTAATCTTTTTTTAATAAAAACACTCTTGAATCAAGAGTTCCGCATCCATTGTTCTGCTATATTTGCATTCGTAAAACGTTAGTGGTAAATTGCATTATATGTCGTTTTTCTTTGTTACCACATTTGCATTACTGAATTGCATTAGATAATGTTTTAATATTCTACGGAAATAAAAAGTTTTCATTCACAATAATTGCTATTACAGGAATAAAGTTTAACGTGCATAATATTACTAAAGAAAACAAAAATCAGAAATGCACAAGACTAAAAAGAAAGAATTGTACTCTTAGCTATCATGGACGGGAAACTGGGACTGCTGTTTCTGCCTTATTAGGCGTCTTCAGCCAATTTTACCCTCCATGGTAAGTCTAGAGTGCGGGCAACGGTTAAGGATCCCACCTCCGCAACCCCAAGTGGTACCTCAACCAAACAAAAAACAAGAATAAAAAATAAAAAATATAAAAATTACAATAAACCCTTGTCCTGAAACTATCAGGCTCAAAGGGATTTAATGTGGTCTTAGATTTCTTTGCACGCACTCTAGACTTACCATGGAGGGTAAAATTGGCTGAAGACGCCTAATAAGGCAGAAACAGCAGTCCCAATTTCCCGTCCGTGATAGCTAAGAGTACAATTCTTTCTTTTTAGTCTTGTGCATTTCTGATTTTTGTTTTTTTTAATTGCTATTACATTTACACCTACTAAGCTTCCTTAAACAAGCAGAAAGGTGTTTTATTAACAATTTTAACACATGTAAAATTTTATAGAGACAAATTAACGTCGATAAATTTCAGAAAATATCTATATTTGACTTCGCTTATTGTTATGGTCTGTGGATCTTTTTAGCAGCAGGTTTCTTCAGATTAACCAAAATATAGATAAATACATAATGACATTAAGAAAGTTTTAATATTGTTTATAGATAATAACTTACATTTCCTTTGCAATAGATGCATAAACCATCAGAAATTCTTAATGTTGTCAAAAATATATGTTCAGTAGCTAGCCAGGATCTAATCGTGGATGAGGGAAAATAAATAAATAAATTATTTTATATTTTACGATGTACAATATTCCTTAAGAAAAGTTGAAAAGTCTTTGTTTTTACCTTTTCATTGAATAATTGTCGTGTTAACTTGTTTTTAATTTCCTATTCTACAAAAAAAGACAGCCAGTTATATTGGTTATGATTTATATGATCGCGAGCAGCCATCGCTGTGCCCGTAAGTATTTTTTTTGATCCTTGTGGCTGACGCCCAGCACTTTCTGATCTTGCATCTTGAACTTTTTCTTCCAATTTTTATGGATTAATGATATTTAATAATAAGAAGAGGCAGGAAAAGTAAATTAGGATGAAGGTATGAAGAAGGTGATTGCTTAGAACTATCGAAAATTGTAGAGAAATACATTAATTCTAATTATCAAAAGTCAGTCAATATTTTACATTCAAACGAAAAGGATTAAATGTAAGAGCGATTTCTTTCTTTTGTTTTAATTATCACAAAATTTTAATATTCAAATCCAATAGAATACATATAGTTTATTTTAAATCTTAATAATAACAATTAAGAGACTATTCTTTACTTAGACTCCAACTATACTGAGTGCAATTTCAAAAACGTTAATACAAGATATTTTTTTATAATATTCTTTTATTTCTTTCCCATGTTTCCTACTGTTTTTCTATTGACTTTTTTCCATTTTTCGAATTGTAGAGATTTTCTTTTCTACTACAAATTTTATGTGTCGTGGAATGTCCTAATCATCTTTCTTACCGAAGAATTATATCGTGTTGTACCTCAGCTAGTGGGATTGGCAGTGCAGTGGACGACGGAAGGTTGGTTCCAGCTGCGTTGCCTCAGACAGGCTTAACGGAAACTTAATAAGCCAAAAGAAATATCGTTTGTAAACGACATAACATGGCCATTTTTTTAAAAAAAGCTGTAAAAGAAATTCAAGAAGAACAAATCAAGAGAATTCAGACATAACAGAATTGACTGTAGTTTATAATTGAGCTGTGTTTGTTAGATTCCCAATCATTCTATGATACATATTGAAAATTAAGCAATCTATTTTAATTCAATTTCAAAAACTTTCAGTAGAATTTTTTGAATATCGAAATAATATAAAAATATCTGGGAAAAAAAAAAAAAGTTTCATTTTCAAAGAACATTCGAGATTCAGTGTAAAGACTAAACTTTTTACTTATAATTCCCTAACTCTGAAAAACTGTTTGAACAATTATCCAACTGTAAAGAAGAGGAATTTAAAAAAGATTTAAAATCTTGGACCAATCAGAAATTAATAGGAAAGATTGTATTAAACAAGGACTGAATTTATTCATTTATATTTTTAATTTTTAGATTTTGCAGATAAACTATTCGATTTTTCTTTTTTAAACAAAGCATGGATGTCGTTCTATTATATTAAAATTGAAACTAAATAGCATTGGACGGATGACCTTATTTCGTCTCTTTCCCACCAGCAAGTCTGTTTATGACACACCACACTTAAAATAGAAGGAATTTGTAGGAAATCTTTGGCTCGAAAGAGAAACTGACATTAAATCTCTGATATATTTATATTCAACAAAAAAAGAAAAAAAAAATAGATTTTTTGGGGTTAATTTTTCCTCGCCATGAGACGTCACTTTGAAACAAATCCACTCGGTCTTGTGAAATAAAATAAAGGATTACTTATAATGAAAAAAAAAAAATAATTAAAGCAAACTAAAACAATTAATTCTAGAATTTAAGTTCTATCATCTGAGTTTTTTTATTTGAATCCCTGAATAATGCAAAAATCAAAAATTGAAAAAAAATAATAATATTGCTTTAGAATAAGGAATTCTCGTTTTATCATTTCCAGTTACAATAGGCCTATATTTCGGCAACTTTAATATTCAAGCAGAAATTCCCCTAAAAATAAATCTCATCGTTTCCAATTTATTAATTCATTTATAATTTTTCGTTACTTATTCTCTTGTTATTGTATATTCTAAAAAATGAAATAATAACTAATTTCGATCAAATAAGATATTGTTTGGAAAAAAATATTGTTTTTTTTTTTCTAGAATTTTGTGCATTACAATATTTAATTGAAAAATAATAATAAAATTTCCATAGAAATAAAACGTTTGGCAGTTATTATTGATCAAATAACTAAAAGTTATTTTATTGAAAACTTTGGACTTAAATTGACTCAACAATATTATAAAATCAATTACACATCTAACTAATATATTTTGCAATAAAGCTTACAACAGCTGTCTAATTTATTTTCCATACTTTGTTCTTTTTATTTCTGTAATAAACTTAGTATTTCGTAACGTAAAATACTGTTTCATGAACAGGATATTGTCCATTGCCTGACTGCGCACCATGTGACTATTGTTTCTCTGACTTTATTCGTATTCAATATTTCATCTTAATTTATGCACTTGAAAGGGTACGTAATTGATTACAATTTATTTATAACTCTTTTCTAAAGTAAATTATGAATTATAAAATTGTTTTAGTAGGCTTTTCATAAGTAATAGTGCTAAACAAATAAATATATTGAGATTTCTTGAGACGGAAATTTATAAAAATACATGATTAATAATGAAATAGAGGAATATAAATAATAAAAACTATATAAAAGAGAACTCCATAAAGAAAAATTCTAAAATTTTCTTAATGAAATTTTTTTAATGAAAGAATTAATTTTGAAGTAGATTTCATATGAAAATAGAGCAAAAATTAAAAAACAAAGACCCAAACTGAGTCTGAGAATTGGCTTGTAATTACTGTCTCATGATCTCATTGGGAGTTGTGGTTGCCAAACGCCTTGTACGGAAACAAGGGTTTCTTCCATCTCAAATGTCTGCCTCAAATTTTCCACGCTTTCCTCCCAAACAGCTTCAATCATTGATTTGCTTCTTTATTTTAACGCCTATTTCAATAGCAGATTTTTTTGTGTGTTTTTATAAAATAAAGTACTATGAAATTGAAAAATTAAAGTAATGAACAAATTCTTCTCGCAGTGATTGAGGACTCCAACATCACTTGAGATTGCCTGATGATTGCAATGCGACATTCCAAAGCGCTGGCTTGCTTTCAAACGTTCTATCAGCGTAAAATATTGTACACCGATAGAAGCCCATAATCTCCGTTATTTTTAATTTGAATATTGTAGGCTGGTCCTTTGCTTAAATACGAAAATTTCATCTTGGCAGTTTTCGATTTACATTGCTTTCCCTGACGATTCCTGGCATCTACAACTCCTTTTTCATTCCTGATTAATTGATACAGCATTTAAAGAGCATTGCGAGACTTGCATCTAACTTTACGTTAGGTGCAAGCACACCTTCCCGTATTTTTGGCATCTTCCCAATTATGGATATCTTCACTAACAGAAGACGTTACGCTCTGTATACCAAGGATTGAATCGTCCTTTATGAGATGAAGATGCCCATGAAATGATATAAAGAATATATAGATTTGAGAGCCACTAATCGTCTCCTCGATTTGAAACTAACTGATGCTGCTTAATTCAGATTTCTTCAATTGTTTATCGTCACCTCTACTTTTGCTAAATGTACTCGAAGACGTAGGCATAGTGATATAGTGACGGTTTTTCAACTCGATGGTTGAAGATTCGTTACATTTTGATAGACAATTTATTTTTCTTTTTTACTTTTTTCCTAATTTGTATTATTAATATTTGATTCAGACCACACAGAACAATGAGATATATATAACTGGTATTACCTTTAATTAAAAAAAAAATTAAAACATGTATTTCTACTCTATAGATATAAACATATTATTTAATAATAACCCACTTATTAAGCCTTCCTTGATTAGATGCTGGATGTAACACTGCACTATGCCATTGACTTCATTTAACAATACATCGCTATGCAAATGAAAGAACTCCGATTAAAATAATGTCAATTACCTCAAAATCGGAAGGGGGGGGGGGTTAGTGGACCCAAACCATTGTATGACTTTAAACCAACGGTTCTTAACCTTCTTAAACCACGAATCCATTTCAAGATGTGATACTAGCTACAGACCCCTTCAACTCTCGAATCAAAAAATAAAAGAGAGAGATTTGACCAATTCGTGAAATAACCAGCGTAATCTCTCCTTGGGATTTCTAATGTTTATTAAAAATCGATTGTACAGAACTTTTTTTAATGTTATATACTTTATAGAAATATATATTTTCATGATGGTTACAGAGATGTCTGTATATGTTTAATTAATGAAAGGAAGCTTGTTCTAACTATGTATCTACCTATCTATCTTTCTGTTATCATAAATTCGTGTACAAGAAGTAATAAGTATTTAGAATGTAATAACTTTTAGTCTTGAGCTCATCAGCATCACAGCCACTCTCTTAGACAGAGACCGGAGGGCAGGGACAGTACAAACGGATTGGGTGAGTCTTTCCCTTAATAATTAAACTTACTAAGGGACCGTCATTGAAATCATTTATTCTCTTGGAGTTATAAACAACAAAGCTTCAAAATCGATTGAAATATCTACTATTCAGATCCTGTACCATTACGGCCCCCTAGGCCAGTAACAGTGACTTGGATCCCGTTGATGGCTTGCCTTTTCTTCTTTGCTTTAAATGCTTCTTTGATACTGTCTGTCCAGTGATGAAGAAATGATATTTTCAATTTCTCAAGAAAGGTCTTTCCACAACTGAAAATGCGACTGACCTTTCACAGCACATGCAACACAAAAACAAAGTTCATTACTATTATATTATTCATAAACTGTTGTTGAAATATAAACACATGACTCCACACTTTGTATTGTAAATATAAAATGGATTGTAAAAGTACTACTGAAAAGGAGACTTTATTAAAAATACAACGACTCCACCTAAATTTCTAATGACAAAACATTTTAAATTATAAAGATTTAAGTTAAGGTAACTGATTAGATTTTGAGTACAATGGGACTTATTAAGGACTTAAAGGATATCTTGTAAGCCTAATGATTCTCAATCGCGATTCCCAGAATCAAATCGTCATTATCTTTACTAAAACTAGCTTCTATTTTAAAGAGACAACAATGTTAGAACTTATATCTTTTTAATTATATTATCCAAATTTTAAATTTTTCATTTCTACATCTTTTACTATGCAATTATTACTGTTGATTTATCCAAACTACTTAAATAACTTTAAGAGCTATTTTTATTGTGGCCAGTTTTGAAGTAAAGTTTAAGTTTATCCTTGGAATTGAAATTTCTATCACAACTGGAACAAAAATAGGATTTTCAGTTTCTTGAGAAATAAAATAGCAAAGTTGAAACATTCCTATTGTAAATTGTTGAATTGGAATTTTGAAGATTGATTTTACTCAGTCGTTTCCTTTAAATCGTTGTTTCAAGATTTGCTGGTTTCGAATATTAGCTTTTCTTTCATTTATAAGCTACGAAGTTTAATGACCAATTAGAACTAGTTGAGAAATGTGGGCAGCCCAAAGCTTGTCCTTCTTTAATCCTGGGAAAGAATCCCAGTCCCATTTTACAAAGCACTGAGGGAATTCAAGGGCGCATCTGCAGGAGACATAGCGCCCTCCAACCCTTAACTCAGTATCACTTCTACTGAACGACCGATCCACTAAACGAACCGAAATAATTAAATTTTTAACGTTGTCAACTTTTCTGAAAAGTTACTGTTCTTGTAGGTAATTTCTGAAATCGAAGTTCTGGGGTTTTAAAAATTGTAGTTCAGTAATGAGAAACACATTCTGTATCTTCTGAATAAACTCCAGAATAAAAGAAGTAATCATGCTTTGAAAGGTAACATTATATTAATCAAGAATCCTACACTGTATTAAATAGCAAAACAACTTTAGGTAATACTCTGTATAATGAATCCTATAAAGTTCTAGTGACTGGAAAAAACGCGAATATACATTGCAGTTAAGACACTATTAATAAAATACCTCAAAAACTTCTTATCTTAAAAACTTCTGAGAAGCTATCTCAAATTTCTGAGTTCTATGTAAATTAATTCTTCGTGAAAAATAGATACGTCAGTAGCTCAGTTGTATAGGTCTGAAGTTTGAAAGAGATCCTCGGTGGAGGCAGGAGATTTCACAGATTAGTTTTCGTTGAGATAGATCCTAGCATTCTCACAATCTTCCTGATAAAGTGCGGCTTAAAGGTGGTCGGATCTCGAGCCGCCAGTTTTTCCAATTGGTTGCTACATTGCTTGGAGTGTACATATCCCACGCCTTATGTTACCTGCCCTGTTTTCAGAACTTTTAACCTGTAAGGGAAACTAGAAAACTGCACAGAGTTAATACAAAATGTATACGTTATACTGAAGTCACACGTGCATTTCAATACGTTATATAATTGCAGTGATGTTTTAAGCGAATCTTCTGAAAGACACAGTTGCCGCTTCCATTCCGCGAGAAAGTTCTCTTAGATGTCGGTTTTCTATGAAAATTCATGCATTGTTCGTTGAAAAGAACGTAATGAATTCAAGAACTAAATAGGCAAAAACAAATTCACTTTAAAAGTGATTTATGCAGTTTTGCTTTTCAATTCCTGAATCTTTCATTTCTGAAACAAAGCCGTTATTTATCCTATAAATAGGAGCTGAGGAATGAAACTTCCAAAAAATCAATGTTACATGGTGGTGATTCCTTTGTAAATTATAGAATGAAGTTCATTGAGGAAAAACAAAATAATATTACAGTTTTAGAATCCCATTTTTGATCATTTCTCAGCTAGACAAATAACTTGTGCTCCTAATATCAGAACAACTTAGATATGTGGTAGATGTCAATCTCAAGTTTTAATGTATCTAATTAAAGAATATTTGAATATTTGAAAGAAAAGAAATATTGAATTAAAATGACAAAGTTAATGTTCAATTGGACATGAGAATATTTCATTCACCACTGCGCATTCGATAGGTATTTTATGTAATTAAAAAAAAAAAAGTTAGAAATAATATAGTAAAATATTAACATATTGGCGCTTCATAAAATTTGGCAAAAAGAAAAACAGTCTCATTATAATACGTTGGAACAGTGATTATGGCAACACTAAATTGAATAAAAATTTGTTGCAATTTCAAAATAAGCCGGTCTTAAAAATGTTTTTTTCTGGTTTTTCTGTTTTATGACTTGAAATCTTCATTCCAGAACCTCAGAAGTCGATTTACTGTTGTTGAATGTCCTTGATGACCTTGACAGTAACTTTATAAAAAACAACAGGAAAATTTTAAATCTGGATAACAAAGAATTGGAATCTCACTATCTCTACCAAACGAATGGATTACAATTGCTTCGTAATAAGTTTCTCTCCGTCCGTTTCCAAAAAGATAGTAGCAAAGCCAACAAGGCCAACAAACACTGAGGTATGTAGCAAGCTGGCAAATAGGGTTTGTCTTCATTATTCTTTATTGGGTTATTGATTCCTACTACGAGAATGTTGTAGGTTTTTCTTATAAATCGACCGTGGTTTGTTCAACGGTTATTTTGGGGGCGACTATCCAATCTCTTAGGTCGAGCATCGTGCAAGGCTGGCAATTATTCAAATTATGCTATGACCTTGACAAAAATAGATGTTAAAAAATGAAATCCAAGCGTAGTATGAATTATGCAACAATTCTCTTATTTGATGGCTCTCGTTTTCATCTGACAGCGTTCTTAGCTTTACTTTATTGACATACAATCTTCAAAGATAAAGAACTCGCTACTTGAACTCGACTGAAAAAGAAAAGATGACTGATTGGCAATTCAGTATTGTTAAATATTACAATTTTGAATTCTTACCTGCAGTTTTTATCAATAAATTTTGGAAATCACCAAATTTGCATATATATTTATTTAATAAGAAGTTACTAAAAGAACTTGAAGACTCCTTTCTTTAAAGTGTTATGTTTCTTTATTTTTATTTGCTTTTCTAAAATTGTAAAAATACACGGATACACGGACGGACAGACTGACTGATTTTAAAGCCCTTACTTTTCTAGGAAAAATAGTTTAGAAAGAATTTTGAACGATAGGAAACATTATTAATTTTTAAATCGCTTGAAGCATTTTACTGATGATTATCCAAGTAATACAGTGAAGTCTCACTTATACGAATATGAGGAGGAACCAAAAATTATTCGTATAAGTAAATATTTCGTATAAGTGAATTACATATAGGACTATGGGGGTTTCGCCGGGGAATGAGAAATTCTTCGTATAACTGAATGCTTCGTATAAGTGAGTTTCGTGTAAATGAGACTTCACTGTAGAAATATTCCAACACACATCAAACAAACAGAAATTCAAATAGTTTCTTACAACCATTAATCAAATATTTTATTTAATTATAGAAAAAAGTATGTATCAAATTTTAAACTAAATTTAAATACTGTAAATAATTCGAAACAAAAAATCTTCATGTGAAGAATGAACATTATCATTATTATCATTTCATTTCTAGTATCTGTGCAAAATACTGATTAAAAGGAATAATATCTTTATAATAATAACGACTTCTTATAATAATGACTTCTTATAAAGGAATAATGATTTCTTATATTCTAATGAGCAAATGTGGATCATTTCATTAAAAAAAAAAAAAGAAGGAAAGAAAAGAAATGAAAATTTCAATTAAAAAAATGCTTTTGAAAAATATACTAACTGTATTAATAGATTGCTTCTCGCTATGATTTAAATATTATTATATTTTATACTTACTATCAAATTATAAGTTGTGTTTGGGAGACAAGCAAAATGGAAGAAGTCTCAGTGTAATAGTAACAGTCTTCCCTATAAGATTCATGAAAAGAGGCGGATTGGAAAATGTTCGACTGGAACGACTGCGTTAGACTCAATTACCATTGGTACACGGATCTCCTTGGCTTTCGCCGTCTGAGGTGTTAACAGCCACATCAGCAGAAAACACGGATCGCAAGAGGCAAAAAAACTGAGAGATTTCATTACCTGCTTAGGCAGACTTAATGAGTTCTTGTACTGTGATCTGATGTATCATTTTACTTCTGTTTACATTAAAATCTATGCATCTGCATATAAAACAGAACTCAACAATTTTAAATGTATATATATTTTATTCAAGCTTGTTCTTAACTGCGATTCGTTATGAATTTCTTATCTGAATTTTTTACCGGTTGTAATTGCGGATTTTCATCTGGTTCCCTCAGCTCTTGTTAAAGTTTGGATCACTGGTGGATGGTATAAGGCCTTTCTATTCAAAGATAAACCTGGTCTTTTAGAAAAATTGTGTTTTATAAGACGTGCAGTGTGTTTTCTTTATATCTGACACTGTGCAATTTATCAGTAAGTCAAAGCCGAGCACTTCTGAAACAAATTCAGAATTTCTGAATTTTATGAATTTCTGATTTGGGGGAAGGGGACGTTTATTGATATGCAAAAAGATAGAATTTAAAAAAAAATCATTCTTCCAAAATTCGATGCCAAAAACTTCAAACTTCTAAACTGGAGATAAAAAACAAAATCAGTAAGCATGGTCATTAAACAATAAAAACACCACGTTATTAAACCATAAATGTGTTAAATAAATGGAACAAATAATTTTGGATGTCTGCTGAATTGGTCGAGACTGATACTATGTTGTTTACAGTGTTCTTAAGTTTTTGAAGTACTGATGAATTTATTGATTACTTAGAAATAATTTTTAATGATAACTGGTCATCCACTTTTATTCTGTAATAAAAAGATTTTGAAACCTATTTTTATTTCCACAAGCATCGATTTTTATTTCCTCCTTTTTAAAGAAAGAAATAAACTTTCCATTTATACGTGTTTTTTGTTTTTTTTAAAAAAGGCATATCTATACTGAAGATATTCAAATATTTTTGAATCAGTTATTGAATTTCAGAATTTAATAAACAATTCCTTTTACAACATATAAAAAGCTAATAGAAATTTGCACTTTTCTACTAAATTAAAAAATTATTAATAGCAATCGAGTTACAGTAAGATCATCAATCCTTCATTAAAGGTGAGACAAATTTCCATTGAAGTAGGAAGTATCTATAATCTTTGCAAATTCGGATTTTCTGTGCCATTCATGAAGACACTTATGGTAATAACAACGACGCTCCTGTGCAAGAGGATTGAAGTTTGTCAGAAGCAATCAGTGCTTTTGTTATTGGATCTAAAAAAAAATCAATCAGTCTTTTTGCAAACATTTTTGTTCAACCTAAACAAACTTGTTTTCTGTTTAAAAATTCCCTACAAAATCTATGGTGAAGTTTCTCATGAATTCTTCTTCTTCTAGTTCCTTATCCTTATTGGATGTTGGAGATCAATTGTTTCCAGTACACTCTGTCTTTGGCTTTGTGGAAGATTTCCTCCGAATTTATATTGGTCCATTTTTTGATGTCGTCCATCCACTTCTTTCTTGGACGACATGAATTATCAGATGAATAAAGGAAGTACAGTAGATGAATTGTTTCAACTACAAAGCAAGGACGGGTCTCGATCAAATAGTGATAAAAAAAAATCCTCTTACGATTACCATAAGGAATCTAAATAATTTAGGACATATTTACACAGTATTTCTGAGTCTTGTTACACTATCAGTGGAGATCTACTATATATGGAAAACAATAGCCAAGATAAATGATTATATCCAATAGATAAAAAATTAGTGATTATACCTGTTTTAAAATCTGTTTTATTTGATTTTGATCCTTGAGGAAGGTTAAATTGACAGTCCTGCCCACAAACGGATTTGAGATCACTGCTTTAGATAAGATCCTAAATGAGCTATTCATCTTTTCATCTCTTTTTCCATTTCTCATGTTTCTTATTCGTTTTTCGTGGATGTCTTAATACAGACAAATAGCTGTTCCTGTCGTGTCTTTATAAAAGCTTTGTGTTTTAGCTACTAAATTGTTTGGAGTCTCCAATTACGAAATTTAAATCACTGTCAGCTCACTCCCATTTTGATTTGTTTTGTTTTTATTCTTGTATTTAGGTCGACATATTTTTCAAAGCTGCCAAATGGAACTTTGGCTTGTTGTAGTCTTCGTTGCCGGCAGTGCCGGATCTAAGGGGAAGAGGTTCAAGCTACGAAATCACTGGCTATAGATTAAAAACAATTGAATGGTTTTCCAAAAATTTAAATCATCATTTTTAGTAACAACTATTTTATCTTACAACTGAATTCTACCTTATAATATTTATATATAATAAAATGTATTAATAAACCTTGAGTATAATAGAATTCATTTAATTAACCTTCATTATTAATTAATTAGTTAACATGTCTTCATTACATTATAATAACATTTAAAAATAGGTGTCTCAAATATGCCTCCATCTGTTGCTAAATAATTTCCAACGTCCCTCGTTAATTATGACAAAGAACACTAATTCTTCAATGCTCCCGCGCTTTTTCAAAGATGGTTCTGTTTCTGAAAACCACGTGACCAAAGGACTGAGACTCAAAGGAGCCGCCCGGCGCCAAACTTGACTGAACACTATTGGCCTCTTGTTTGTCCTCTGAATTCGTCGTCGAGCAAGCACGGGATTTAGCCAATTCATTCGCACCCATCTTCGTTCTGGTCGTTACTTATTCTCGTAAGAAAGTGAAAGCTTCAACCTTGCCTAACTAATTTCGTAAAGAACAAAGCTGTGTTGAAACTTACTCCTTCTGAGTTTATTTTGTTCGGTTAACTTTTCTACATGAATATTTGGTTAATTATTTGTTATGACTGTAATCATCCCATTCCTTGACATCAGTGTACGAATGTTCTCATGTCAGTCAGGTATGTTTACTTCATTATTTTTTACTTTGATCGTACAGAATATGTTATTGTGGTAAGGATAGGACTTGCAGTAATAGTGTATCTGTAAAGTTCATCTTTTGAATATTCGTGGCAGAAAATTACGAACTGATTTTTGCGAGTTTGGTTCGAGTTTCGAAAGTTTAGATAGAAATTTCATCGCTCAATGTAATGGAATCTTATCAAATACATGGTCAATGTGATCAATAATGCGTTTTATGAGTTTTCAGATGAATTGTATTCAAAAGGTATTGATTTTATTCTAAGTTACAGAAATAGTGGCATGTAACTAATGATTTTTTGTCGAAAGTAATATTGATGGTGAGAAAATTAAGGGAAAATGGTAAAACACTAAAAACCATAAAAATTCTTTTTAGTCTACTTAATATAAGATTTTTATAATGAACCATTTCGAAATTTCCCATTCAAATGATTTTAACATAGTTTTACAAATTCGAACTAGACAGAAACAATTTTTCAATAAGAAACCTTCACAATCCAGCCGGAATGTTATTCAATGGTAAAATCTCTTATTATCTATAAAAAAAAAGTAGGGAAGCAAACACCTATAAATGTGCTTCAGTTTTCTTATTTAATTTCTCTTCCATAAATTTAGTCTCTAAAAGATGAACTTGAGTAAAGGCACCATCTCTTACTTTTCTGTAGAATCATGCAAAACAAATGAATTAATAGCGTCCAAAGTTAGTTTCAAGTCATTGAAGATATAGGTGCAGCGAAGCAGTAACGCACCTAGGATTATGGTTTGGGGGGGGGGGGTCTGAATGAAACTGTACTTAAGGGAGGTATTACATATCTTTAAAGTGTCATAAGGCAGCATTTAAAGCTGTATCCTTATGCACATCTTTTTAAAGGATTTTTTCTTCTTCTCGTTCTTTATTTCTTTCTTTAATTTTTGAGTTTGGGTGGAGGCTTCAGCCCCCACCCCCCCTGGGTGCGCCACTGCAGCGAAGCAGGATTTCAGTTTTGGTTGCCATGTACTCTTGTCGTGTCACGTGGGTCAGATTATTACACATGTAAAAATTCTTGACGACGGTAAATATGAAGTAAAACAAAAAATTGCTAGCTTTTTAAGACCTGTATGGTAAACTGAAGAATTTATGTGAAAAAGAATTCTCGATATACTTTCAGAATCAAAATTAGAAAGTTTTATACACAGTCTTATTACAATACCTAACAATTGTACTTGGAACAATTTTGTAATGTACATTAGGCACTAGAAGGATGAAAAGAAATATTATAAATAACCGTTTGTTCTTAGAAGGAAAATTTGACTCAAAAAGTCTATTGCGTCAATGAAACATTTAAAGTTGTGCCTTTGGAGAAAACAAATTGAAAGAAATCTTTCATTTAAACGAAGAACTTCCGATTAGTTTATATAGATTTATTTAATATCTATATATTCTGCAAAGATATTTGAAAATTAGTCACAGTTGGGGAGGCAATTGCTCTGCATAAATACTTTAACGTCACTAAATAATAATAGTGTAGAGGACGATGCAGGACATTTACTAAAATAAAGTAGTCAAATAAGCAAGGTTCATGATTTTGAATAGACAGAGATAGTTTATTTTAAATTTGAAAATACCATTAAAATGAAAGACTTACAGTTTATGAGAGACGAGGATACTAAAGTCAAGCAACGGGTTGATTATACTCGAATCGAAATCTATTACAAAAATAAAGACTTCAAAGATCTAAGATATCTTCAATTCCTATATTTCGAAGATAAGTCCAACATTAAGCAGTAAAAATGACTTTTCCCAATTTCTGCCATTTATAGAACAATGCAAACGAAGTTATATCAAATAAAGTTGATAGATTGAAGTAACTTAAAGAAATCCAGCAAAATAGCTATCAACACAATGATAGGAAAAACATGTCACCAGTAAATCATTACAATAAACAAGAACAATTTAATTCTATTTCATTAACTAAATTGTCTTATTAATTTAATATCGTTAAATATAATTTGAAGTCTGTTGAGGTCTACATTCAGATTTCCAATTTGGCTTTCGAATTAAAAAATTAAAAAAAAAAGATACTGTGCTTTTGGAGACAAATATATGAAGTTTTGACTAAAAATAGTCACCATTCAGTTGAGGTTTACGATTACTTAGGATAGACATCAAATATATCAGTCTAATTGTATGTGACTATTGCTTTCTTGTTTGGGTCTCGTTTAAAATCCAGTAAATGCTTATTATTGAATGTAAGGATGAGAATGGAAATAGATCTGTTGGGAAAAAAGTGATAAATCGGAAATAAGTTTTTGAATCTTGAATAATACAACCAGCCTTAGTCGTCAAAGTATTGTTTAATTCATCAAGAATTTTGCACAAAACAAGACATTCTTGTTAATTATTTATGAAGAAATGTCAATAAAAAAAAAAAGAAGAAAGAACGAAGATGTTAATATTCAAGTGGTTTGAGTGAACAAAAATAAACATATTCTTTCAAACAGTGGTTTAAGAAATGCATTCCGAACAATAGGAAACTGTTTTATTGTTTTTACTGCAAAAGTTATCAACCATTATGTTGTTTATTGAATTCTAAGTTATTGAGCTTCTTCGTGGGCGCAAATTGTAAATTTTTAGATGCAGAGCCAGATCTAGAGCATGAATCATCTGGGGTATGGCCCCTGTTCCCTTCACAAAATGAATTTGAATTGTTTAAAAATGAATTATTTATGAAGCCCTTCCGAACTGGTCTCGGGCATAATCTTTGTTATCACCTCCCTTCGGATCTAGCCTTAGTAAGATAAGAGTCCTTTTTTATTTGTTTTTCATAAAACAATACGTATATATTTCAAATATGTAGATATTAACGGAAAATAGATGTTATAAAAACTTCAATAAAAGTTTCGTGAGTTCATAGGAAAAGGAAAGGCCTGATGAGCACGTGACCACGATTGGTTTTAGAATACCATATATGCTCCAATACAGGCCCCGGCGTTTATTTGCAAAACTAGCGTCGCCTCCCGGCGCTTAATAGAGACCGGCTACTATTAGAGGCCGGCCATTATTAACAAAAACCTTCAGAACGCAACATTTTTACACATAAATACCGGCTAATATTACAAACAGCTTCTTTATTTGAATATCACATGCTACATAAGACTGTTAAAGATAAATGGCAATGTCTTTCTGTACCTTTAGCTGCTATTCGTCGTCGGAATCCGCAAAGACGGGCGGCCGCCTCACCGGAAGTTTCTTTCGCGTATTCCACCGCGCGAATCTTAAAAGCAATATCAAATGACCGTTTCGGCGTCACTTTGTAAGGTAATACACCGTAAGGTATTACGCACGACTATAAAGATACGGACGCTTACACTAGTACCGGTAGGCAAATATCAAAGACCCGGCTATTATTGGAGACCGGCTACTAATTGGCTGTCCCCCCTCTGCAGCCCGGCGCTTACTAGAGACCAGCGACAATAAGAGCCTCGGCGCTTATTGGAGCATATACGGTATTCTCCATTTTGTTGATCGAGTGATCACTAAACTTAATTTTCACTTACAAGTTAGTCACATTTTCCTGTTCAGGATAAAAGGCGTAATACTTTTAAATACATATATACCGTTGAGATATTAGATAAATCATCCTTCTTCTTACGAATGGATAGGTTCAGCACAGCAAGCGCAGTGAGACAGCAGAAGGTGTGAACTGCGAAGTTACTAGTATCAAAATGTAATTACATGCATTTTCTATGGAAGTAGGAAACGCCAGAGTCAATCTCTTAATTAAGATGAGGGGAAGGGTCTGATACCATGATATTGGGCCCGAATGACTAGAGGCCCTGGGCAGGATTGAACATTTTTTTGTTTTGTTTTTTATAGTTATAAAAGAATGAGAGATGAAAAATTATTATTAAGTGTGTATTTGTAACTATTATAATGTAATCACAATTGCAATAGTTTCTCATTTGTACAAGAAAGAAAAATATACTTATTGTCGTATTCATATGCACATACCTAATCTGATACTGGGAAGTTTGTATCTTATGTAATACTCGAGGCCTGTCATCTACTCTGATTCTTGGGGGTGGGGTGGGCGTTGCCAAACTTAATACCGGAGTCCATTAGGAGGGGTGGGGCTGACAATATTATAATACAGTGAAACCTCCGAATAGCGGACAGTCACGGGACCGGAAGTTTCGTCCGTTATTGGCAGGTGTCCGCTATTGGGGAGGACTATCTTTTTTTCATTTTTTAGCTTATAGCATGTCATTTAATGAAAAATTAAGTACAATCTGAAATTTCTACAATTAACATCGCCCTATGAGAAAATATGAAAATTGCAAACTGTTTACTATTTTCCTTTTTAAATGAATGCTAATCCATTAGTCTTACTTAAAATAATGACAAAATTAATTACAGTATTAATTTTGTCATTATTTTAAGTAAGACAAACGGATTAGAAAATTAATTTTATTAACTAAAGTAATCAGTTAACAGTGTTTGATATTTCTTTTTTGCATTGAAAACATGTTTCTCAATTTAAATCATTTAATTTGCAAGGCCTTCAGAGTCCCCTTTGCTTCCAACGCCTTTTCATGTAATAATGGCCCACTAATGGGAATGTTTTTTGCTCGTGCAGCGCAAAACCAATCGAAGACAACAGAGTCGATCGCACTTGTCTCCGTTTCCGAACTTTGATGTGTTTAGAGTTTTCGTTGGAGTTCGTGATCCATAATTTCAAAATTTCCTCTGTTCGCTACGTACTAGCCTGATTCTATTGCTTTTGAAAAACAACACAAGATCGTTCATTTTCTGTAGAATGTTGTCCGTTATTGGGAGTGTCCGCTAATCGGAGGTCAATACATGGAAACGTCTATATTAAGGGACTGGGGATTGCAAAATTGTCCGCTATTGGGGGGTGTCCGCTTTTCGGGAGTGTCCGTTAGTGGAGGTTTCACTGTAATTCCCATAAAGACTCTCAGTCAATAGTTAATATTCTAATCATCCACTAAAAGTTCAATGTAAATGATATACAAAGAGTACAATGTCTCTTTGATAAGCTTTTTAATAGCTGATTAGCATTGGGAAAAAAATGCCATCTAGGAATGAATTTCCATGTTGGCTTATTACAATTGCTGAAAAATGAATTCTTGATTTGATCGAGTTTGGGCTGAACACATTTTTTGGGAAGAATTAAAGTCAGTTACTTTTGTTTGAAAGACTAATGCAAAACGTTCTCACAGTTCTTTTCAAAATAAAAACCTAAATGAAAAAAAGACTCAAACAAAAAAAGAAAAACAAGAGGAAACGTACGAACAATTTAATAAAGATTTGTAAGAAAATGATTTAGAGCAAGACTTTTCTGTAAAAAAAAAGTGTTGAAAGTCGAAGATAAAAAAGCCGACATCAACACAGCACAGATTCCCCTGGATTTGAAAAGGAACTAATTCAAGACGACGACAATCCATATGGTTTGCTCCTATTACTACGCGTGATTCATTCCTTCTAATTTTAACCCCTCCTACAGAGGTGTCCCACTTGGATCCAACGACAACGCCGACAATAAATTATCCTCGCTTCTGTCATCGTTAAAACTGGTCCAAATACTAGGTTACTACAGCAGACATTAATTCAAAAAAACCCAATTTAAAAATCTTAAGGGAAAAAAATGCGTTGGACAATTGATTTCTTGATCACTGTCAGGGAATTTCAAGGCAGCATTCTTTGACTGCACAACAATTTCCTTAAATGAAAATCTTCCATTGAGAATTGAAACTTAAATTTACAAATATGAATTTGTTCCGAAAATCAGAAAATGCATTGTAGGAAAATTCTTGAGTTCTGCCATTAATTGCATCTTCATTAATTACTTCTTTAAAATAACTATTTAATTGTTTGTAATTGAAATCCCGGTTTAGCAATCAATGTAAGAAAAATGACTCGGATGCTTTGACTGTTCTTACACAGACAACTAAAACGAATTAAATATTTAATTAAAAACATATCTATATTTTAATGAAGGTAATATTGGATATTTAATTCCAGTAATTTTAAGTAATACTAGAATTAAGTGAAAAAAAATCTATTTCCGTTGATTAGGCATTCATTTGTAATAAAAATAACACAATGCAATTGAATCAAGTAGAACGTGGACATATTAAGTTATTATTGTTAATATTATTATTACCAGCTGTCGTGCAGAGAGACCTTTACAACCCACCCCCAACATAGTGAAAAAAAAGCAAGCAACCATCTTTTTTGGTTTAATGACGAGAATCACCCATTCCAAACTCCTGGGCACGCTAGTGATTATTTATTATTATTATTATTATTATTATTGTCCAAGTTGTTTCTAAAAATATGTTTGCGGTCTTTTAATATGTGCTACTTCAGAGTAGAAATAAACGTATATCAATGAATTTTACAAGAATTTATACGGAAAAGCTCTCATATCCTCCATTTTCTTTAAGTTTTCTCATAAGATTCAAGAATTCCCAAATGAATATTTTATTAATATTGTAATCCAGTTAGTTTACTAAAGGAATATCTTAAAAATTTGTTTCTTTTTTTTTCTTTTTTTTTTTCGAGTTAATTAACGAATATTTAATACAATTTAATGAAAAAAAAATTTTCCATTATATTTCATTAATAATATTTTCAGTTACTTGTTGATAGTATCTTAGTTGAGATATGATACATTTAGTATTAAACATATTATTTTTATTCAAATTTTATGTTAAAAAAACAAAACAAAAAAAAACTTTTTATGCGAAGAGAAAGTGGCTGATAGTTGTGCGAACCACCACCAGGTGTTGGGGCCTATTTTTAGTGGCTTCTGCATCTGATTGGTTTGCATCTGCCACTCCACTCATTGCTGGGTGCTTGACGCTACGGGACTGCTGCAATTGTAACCCTCTCATCTCGTAAAGGTAAAGCATTGGTAAAACACAATCTAGGTCTTTGTATTATTTCTTATTAATTTTACATATAAGCTGGAACAAAAACCAATTATATTATTTAAAGCAACAAAATATTATGTCTTTGAGAATTATTTCAAGTGGTTTTTACTGCTTTTATCATTTTTTTTTCAATACCTCATGGAAATAATGCAAAATAATTTCAGAATCAGCCTTCGAACAAAGTTAGCATTGTTTTTACTTCATAGAATAAGCAACTAAAATATTTTTGAAAAATGAAATGCCATAATAATTTAAAATTCAAACATTTATAACAATTTTTCTTTTCTTTTTCTTTTGCATAGAGCAATTTTATTAATTATGAAATACAAATTACGAAGATAATATTTAGAATTAAACTTCTGTATATAAATGCATATATATATATAGCTATTAAGTCTTGAATTGTATCTCTTCATTTTCTTAATAATTGAGATAGTTTATTTCATTTCTTTTTTCCTTTTTGTTTTGTTGTTTTGTTTTTTCCCCATGTGATAATGCTCTTTTGTTATTGTTTTTGTTTTTTGTGTTTACTTCTTTTTTTTTTTTTCTTTCTGAATTGGATGCACTCAATGGATATACACACATTTTCAAATAGTTTTCCGTTTTTGATGAAGTTTGTTTGAAATGAAGGGAGGAATCATGTCACAAAAAGCAAATCAAAACAAAACTCCTTTGACGGTGGAGCCATTTAGGTTCAATCGATGCTTAAAATAGCTTGTCTGGCTCTCTCGAACCGAATAGGGCTTTTCATGGAGAGACAGTGACGTAGCAACAGGTACTGATCAATGACGTCATTCACTCCACGAGAGCATTAAGTTTCAATTGGTACACAAGAATCTTGGAAGACAATTCAAAATGGGTTCTTTATTCCAGTTTTGATTGTTCTGGAAGTCATTTTCCATGGGAAATTTCAAATCCTATGTTTCTGATAATTATTTCCTTTTCGTACGATAAGAAAACAGTGTTTAATGAATTCTCCTTTGCCAACTTATTATGAAAGTACCGTTGTTTTAACTGGCTGTATATTTCTTTGAAATATAACCATGCAAAAGCTAAGTCAACCGAATCCAAATAAAGAACCTTCTCCTACAAACAATAAGTTCAAAGATGGTGATGGTTGAGATTCGAATACAGAATAAGGATCTTACAAGATTCTCTCATCAATTTTGCATTGCCAATCACAAAGAATAAGGCTTCAGACAAGAACTGATTTGAAATTTATGACTTCATTTGAATATTGTTTTGTTTGGTTATCGCAGTGTTGTCATTGTAGGCATCGCTGTGATGTAGCTCTTGAATTGATGTTTGGGAAAAATATTTATCTGAAAAGTTAATATCTTTTCTTGATTCAAATATTTGTCTGGAACTTTTGAGTCAGTGAAATGTTACAAAAATAATAAAATTATTAAGAAATTGAAAAATTATCACACTTCTTGATAATGTTTGATTATATTAAAAAATACATTAAAATATGTTTATTCATAATGAATTCTCAAGAATAACAAGTGTATAATGTTTTTTCTTTCTTTCTGTTTTAAAAAAAAACAGTTTTAAAAAAATTGACATAACTTGAAATGCATGTAAGTGATGCAACCATACAATTTTCATATTTTTACTTTTGTTATCGTAAAAGAAAAAAAGAAAAAAAAATCATCAAAATTTTGCAAATCATTGGATGCAAACAGTAATGTAATTATGTAATTTGTTAAGTAATGATTCTAAAGAGGAAAAAAAAAAAAGAAGGTACTTATAAAAAAAAGAATAAATAATATATTTAACTCTCCTTATAGTAGAAATAAATGTATGAATAATCAACTTATGTATTCATTATAAACTGAAATGCTCAATTACATGTATATTTTTATTCACTATTGGTCGGTGTTTAAATTATCGATATATTTTTTTCATTAAACTTGTTAGAGGTTGCTTTTAAAATACAAATCCGATTTTCTGTCACTTTAATGTAAGGAGGCAAATATGTGAGGGTTGGGGAAAGAAACATCTGTCATACACTCAGATTTGAACACTAACTGCTAGTGGAGATCGCACATGACTTCAATTGGAATAAACAGAAGCTCTACATATCGACTAAAAAGTTTTTAAATATTAGGAACAGGGAAGAATAGCTGAATTAATTAAAAAAATCTGAGGATAAGTTTTTATCAATTTAGTTACGCAATGAATTTCATCTCCACCATTGCAGAACTATTGTATTATGCAAAACCTATCAGTAAATTAAAATTATTCATTAGTAGGTTATTGTTCTATAATGAGATTTTTTTAGCTTTTTATCTGATAATTAAAGTTACTGTCGAACAGATGAAACGTCCCCTCCACTTTATATCCTGAGAATAGGGATTTTTATTTTTAATTCGTTGTTTAATAATTAATTCATGGATACCAACTAACATTTAATCTCAAATCAAACAAGATATTCTATTATATCTGAGACAAAATACGCTTCTAAGTTGGTCAAATATCATTTCGATGAAATAGATATTTCAAGTGGTTTGTTACTTCTTCTAAATTTAAAATCAAATTCTGATCGACGCTTTCTCAATGCTAACAAATTATGTTAAGTTTTGGTTATCCTCCATTGATAGGAATTATAGGAATGTCACGAGTGTCAATTTGTCTCTGTTGATGATGGCCTTTAGCAATATTACGGCATAAGGTACAAACAGAATTGCAGAAAACTTCTAAACTATCGAAAATATATTAAATACTCCTACTTTCTGAGTTTCCAGTGGATATTTTGAGGAAAGATACTTGTTCAAGAAATTTTTCTGTGACTAATATTGAGGAACTTCGTTATTTGTATTTTTTCTGGATAATACCTTGTTTGAGTTCGGTTGTGGAATCCTTATATTTTGGAATTTTATCAGTATGTTCTACATTAGCATTTACAGTTACTTTAACTTCTGTTACTTTAGTCATTTTTATTTCTTTGTCTGTTGTTAGATGGCTGTATTGTGCTTGATGGCTTTTCCTGTATAATTTAACTGCCCGTTACGATTTGTCTTAAGATCTCCAGTAGACAGAATTTATATGCAACATGGCATTAATTCCGTGTCGAATTAACACATGTCGAATGGAAATTTCTGGAGACAATATTTTAGTTATTTTTTTTTATATTTGTTTACTCTATAAATGCATAGGTGTTGCATTCTCATATATATTGTAGTTTACAGTTTCTGATCTGCTTTGTAAATTCTGAAATGTTTGTTGTTGTTTTTTTAATTAATGAAAGATTAGTAAAGAACCATCTGTGTCATAGACTCAGATTCTTAAACGATATTTATATTATATAGGTTTATACTGGCAATTACCGAATCTTATTTCATGACAATTCCATGTGTTCTTTCTCTTTTCTGTTATTGTTACACTGTGATTTCGATCGTTTTTAACGAGTAATACACCACAATTACTTATTGCAGGCACATTTCTAAACTGTTATTGTTGTTCCTATCTAATGAAGTTGAAACATATACTTGTTAAAGACACAATCTACAAAGAAATTAGGTTCTTTTTCCCTTAGGAAACTATAAGACAAAATATACTCTTTCTATGTCCATAATCTATTACATTTAGAGACAAACCAAAGGTGATACTGGAAGGTATAGAAAGCATCCAAATGTAGTATTTCAAAGTTTCAATAGTTATTTTTCCATTTTAATCAATAAAATACTCAACAGATGCCTCCAGAATCTAAAATCTGTTCTGGAAATATCTGCTCTAATTAGTGTTAAATTCTGGTACTATCCATCAAGAACAGGTACTATTAGCTTTCATTGCCTTCACTTCTGAAGTTCTTTTCTATGCTTTGGATTTCAAAACGAAAAAATATAAGGATTTGCTTTGTAATATATAACATATCGATGCCGGAAAATATTATGGTTTTGATGTTTTAACACAGCAGAAGCAGTATCTGGGTGAATCTACGGAAAACCTGTAATTCGTGTCACAGAGCAATAAATTGAAAATGATTGAAAATATTTGTCATTTTTCAAAATCACACATTGAAGTACAAAATATACTATAGTTTAGTATATTTTTTTTTTAAATTTTATGGAATTTCCAAAAAAAAAGTTGTCCACAGATGGTGATTCGTCACTTCCGTGGACTGTCACAAGCTACAGTTGGATAGCTTCTAAAGACCCAAACTGCTTTATTTTTTAATATTTTTCAAATAATATATATATTGTGAAATCAGAAAATACATAAATTTAACATAATATTGAGTGAAATTTTTTTTCGAATTATCAGTAAAATTTTTTTGCAACCTCAAGTCTTGTCACAAGGTTTTGCCATCAATTTTGTGGACATTCCTAAACTTTCTAAAAAATCCACCCGATGCGCTAGTTGTCTTCCATTTCACTTAAAAACAAAAGTTTACACGGCGATTTTGGATTGGGAAGTGATTTTATTCGTCTGAGTCGCACATTTGTCAGGAAAATATTACCTTTTTATTCATTTTTCGTCATTTGCACAGCTCATTCCATCACTTCTGTGGTCATGTTTAGCACCTAATTTTTCTATGGAAAAATGATTATTTCTAGGCATAATAATTGAAATATGGTAAACTTAATTTTCTGAATGACACGCGTTCCTAACCTCAAAATGAAGAGCACATTGGTCAAGAAACATAAGTATTCGTCACTTCCGTGGACATTTGGGTCCGTGGAAGTGATCATCATCAACAATAGCGGCTACTATGTTTTTCACGAAGACTTGTCTTTCACTTCCAGTCTTTGTTAAATGCCAATAAGGATATTTATAATTTTATAAATATATTTAATATAATATATGATAAATGTAATTATATATTTACATTTTTATAAACGTTTAAGATTGACAGTCTGATTCATTTTTATTGTACATGATTTCCTCTTTTGATAAGAAGTTCTTTTAATTCATAAATTATAGTCTTCTATTTATTTATTTCATAGTTTTTCCCACGTAAATTCACTATTTCGAATATAATTTTTATTAAAATTCGACATCGTTATTAACACAAGTCACTTCTGTGGACATAGCCTACCATCATTTTTTTTTTTTTTTTAAATAACCAAAATGCGTTGACCTGAACCATGGATGTCAGAATGTCAAAAGCAATCATCTCAATTTTTTTGAAAAGGAAATCTTGAAATTTAAAATCTCAAAAATTTTTGACTGAAATTGCAGGTTTTCTTTAGATTCACCCATCTAGATCCAGCCAGAAGTATCTTACGTTGCTAAAACAATTGAGAACAAAAAAGAATAGTAATGCCCTCGTGAATTTATTGTTTTAAAAAAGTAAGGTCATTAATATTCTGATTTCAGGTTTTCTGTGTCTGCTTTAAAAGCCAAGGAGTTAGCTTTTATAACTTATTATTGCGTGCATATAATAAGAATAATGAGCCAATACTGTTAGAGGGATAATTCTCTTCACATAGAATTAATTTATAAGCAATTGCTTTTATATTAATAATCAGATAAATTAAACAAGAATTTTAATGGGAATTCAATCACATTAATCGAACGATAATCAAACTCTTCTCTTATAAATACTTTACTAAAATTCAAATGACAATTTCTTTGTTAGTTACAAAAATAATGAAGAAAAAATATTCATAGAGAAATTATTACTGACGCTCTTCTATATTCGATAAAATTAAGTATATTTGGTTTTTATTATGCCTTTAAATATTATAATTTTAAAATATAAAGGAAATAAGTAATATTTGTTTGTTTATTATTTAGTAATTAGATAAAAATCATATCTGAGTTGATTGTATCTAATTTTTTTGGCTGATTTACGAAACAAATGTGGCAATCACAAATATTGACCAATATTGCCAAAGAAAAAAACGCCAATTTGACAACGTAGCATTTTTAAAAAAAATTAAATGGCAGCCACCTGTCCTTTAAAAAGTAATCCTTAATTAGCATTCCGTCTTTTACTAGATATATTTCCCTAGCCTATGATGCTCGTTCTGTTGTTAAAAAGCATTTTTCAGTATCTGGTCAAAGATAAACATTCTAACTTGTAAGATCAATCTCAGCTTTTTCACAAGCTAGAGTAATGTTACTTATTCATTTAAACTGGTATAATACAAAAGAGGCCGAGATAGATAAATCATTGATATAACTCTGCAACGATGAGTTCCAGAACAGTTCCTAATAGACAATCACATCCTTCCTTACTGTGAATTAATTTAAGTTTAAAAAGTTGGTATGTTGCACTTTTAAGGAAATAAATCAATTTTGTCCTCGATCACTGGTCAATTATGTTAGTTGGAGTAGTTTCTAAATAATAATAATGATTCTTGCATGTTATTGCAACAATCTTTAATGAATTAGTCTTTCTCGTTTTAGCCTACAATGTTAATAATTCCAAAACCAGCCCCTCCTTTTTCCTAACATCCACACCAGCAGTCAGGTGGGTGTGGTCGATGACAACTCGCTAGCACCTAAATCATTTCCATTCTCAGCTTTTCACCTTTTCTAATTCTTCGCATCTTTTCATGGATCTTACATATTTCAAGTCTGTACTTAGATGACACTAAAAATTGTTGACCGAAAATCTGATTGGAGGATTTCTCCTCTAGAAACTCGAAGGACGTCAACGTATTCGTCAACTGCACTTTCTGTGTTGTACTACCTTGGATACAGTGGTTTCTTCCTGCCTTTCTTCCACTATCCACTTAAGTTGCTGCAACTGTGCTTCTAATAGTCTGACCAACGGCCTCTTCAACATCATTCAGCTCCGGCTTCCATTATTATTGGTATTACTGTTATCCAGCAACAGGTAATTGATAATTTTTTTACAACACAGTGAAATTACTCTGTTCTGATGACTTGCATTGGTACTTAGCATCTTAACAATGATGATAACATGAAGTTACATTCCCTGAATCACCTCAGTTTTGATAAACCGTCAAATTGGTGCAGTTTAAATAAATTTAAACGTAATTTCCAATAGTAGTATTTCAACTATTATTCCATTCTTATAATTGTGATACTTTATTATTTCGTTATGAATATTTAATTTTCTTAGATATGGGTGGGCCTGGTAGCCGAGTGTTAAGGTGTTTGTTTGCGGGTCGGAGGAGAAGTGTTTGATCCTCGGCAGAGGCATGGATTTTTCCACATTCCATTCTCCTTCAAATGAGTTCTAAGCCTGTGTAGAATGGGTTTCTTTTCCGGGGCTATAGATGGACGATCGCCGAGCTGACTACCCGACCTCATCTCAGTCTTGTCAAAGAAACGCTGAAGCCTTACCTTCAGTACCCTATGGGCTGTGAGCCTTGGGACAAACCTCCTTAAATATGGAATGTAGAGATGCGATGTAATCAATTTAAGTGCATTTTTATATTTTTGTACTTAATATAAATTACAGTTAAGATTTAGAATTAAGTGATTTATAATTAAGTTCCCGTAAATTGTAAATTAATTTAAACGATTTTATTATGAATAATGAATATTGTTACGCTTTTGTTTTAAATTTTGTTTTGAATTGCCTATTTTATTCATTGTTATAGCTGGTGAAGCCGTTCCGGCATGGCCGAGCTATCTGCCGTGCGGACGTTGTGTCGGAATCTGGGTTCGAATCCCGGGCGTGGCTTGGTTCTTTCAATTTCCTTTCCTATGTTTGTTAGCCTCTTCTTCACTTTCTCTTCGGTCTGAAGCCATTCCATAATGGCTTCCTGAGGAAGGCAACGGGAACCCACCTCAGTTTCTTTCCCCAAGTTCTTCTGTGGGAATTCTTGAATGCCGTAGGAATGTTGATCTGTCTCCGGACAGAAGTACTATGGATATGGGATAGCTAGTGAATAATTATTTGAACATAAACATACTGAGATAGCATGATCTAACAATTACTCACATTGCCGAGGACAGTCTTTCTCCTCTGACATTTGATGGTAGATCCCTCAATTTTCTTGTAATCACTCAATCAGTATTTTAGTCTTTCAGGGTCCTTCCCAATATTAGTTTCCTTACTAACCAAATCCTTCTTATTCTATCCGGTCGTAGGTTATTCACAATGCATTAGTCATAGACTAGTTCTTTATTATCTTCAGATTCAGATGCATTAACTAAACAGTTTTTGATTTTTCTTTACTTTGGAATATTTTCTTCCTGATGTTTATCAATAATTTACGTGAAATATTATGTTAGTAAATCTTTTTTTTTAGCTTCAAGTGCACTGTTCAATGTTAGTTTATTATTTAAGTATTTTATTCTACAATAAATTCTGCATTGTTCGTACTTTGACTTCCATAAAATGTAGACGTCTCTACATAACTGATTGCAAATATTATGAAAATAGGAATAATCTAAAGAATAGTGACGAAATAATTATCCTTGGATATTCAAAGTGCACTTCAAAATATTTGCTCCAGATTGGAGTATATGTCCTTAGATTAGATTAGATTAATTGAAAGTGGGTTGCATGACTGCCGAGCACATCGACCTGAAAGATCTTTTGTACTATCCCACGGAAACAAGGACAGACGGAGAGAAAGACTGAGAAAGGATGGTGTGAGAAATGCAGGGAAAACGGGAGAACCCCGGGAAAACCTGCCCAGCGCGGATCGCCACCATCAACGAAACCCACATGAGAACCGAACCCGGCACTCAGAGGTGAGAGGCCAGTGTCTTTGTGACATCGCCAACCGCGCGGCCTAATACGTCCTTAACGTATTACAAATAAAATCAATTTTAAAGATGTTAATGTTGGGTCGTTTTAATATTTAATCATTATCTAAGAACTCATTATTCTTATATTATTTCTGAATAAAGAAAATTGCAAGATATTTAAAGGTGACATTCTGCATTTTAATTCGCTCGTGCAAGAGATGATTTTTGACTATCATCTCTCAATGCCCTAAGTATCGTGCTCTATTATTAGCCTATTTTGTCTAAATGCATTTTTCGAAAAAAACATATCGTTGTTGTTATTATTGTAATTATTGTAATCATAATCACGACATTATAAATTCCACATCCAAATTAAGCTAACATAGTTATACTAACAAGATTACTATACCGTTGTTCTTTTTTCTTCCGGGAGAGTTAGATTGTAATTTACATTCAGCAAAAAGTAAACAAAAGACTTCTGCAAATTGCTTAAAACTTCAATCAGACTCATGAACTCGAGAACTGATTAAAATAGAAATTCGTGAAATTGCCGTGACTTCTGAAATAAAACCGATTCCCACAAAATTTAATCAGTCAATCTCGATAAGAAAGTACAATTCTTTCATTAAATTGAATAATCATGATAACTATCTATATGTCAAAAATACTACAAAGGGTTTTCAACTAAAAATAACCAATTCTCTCTTTTTCTTTCTTTTTTTTTTCATTTAAATCATGAAAATCATTTGGGTTTCAGATCAGTCGTTCGCCCTCAGTTGCTTTCACTGAATTCAATCTTATTTGTTGGTCAAGTGTAAGTAACATTTTGATCACAGAAGTTAAAAAGTTCATTCAGATTAGCCTATGAAAACTAATCTCTTGTGACACTGTTCAGAAACTATGTCATCATGCTAAATCGATGATTTGAAAATTTGTAATTCTAATAAGCAAACAAATATTAGAATTGTTGTGGCTCTAGGCAATACGACTGCACTACACATATCTTTGTGATTGGATCTTTTTTCACAACTTGAACATATATTAATTTTTCAGCTCAGATCTTGTGGTAAGAACTTAAAATTCCTTAAATAAAAACAAGCAAATAGATTTTGTATTTTAAAAATTTATTAAAATTTGTCCCTGTTCATTAATTTACGATTTTAAGTTACCTTAATAAGTTCCATCTTATAAATTCATTGAATTATCTCTATTTTGTAACTTTTACATTAGGGGTCATTTCCATAATTTCATCGTTACGTATATCAATTTAACTTCATTTACTCAGTATTGTAGGAGTTTTAATCATAATCTTCGATTTTTTTTTTCATTTTTTTTTTATCATCCTGAATTATGGATATAGAACACAGTATATTTTTTTAATTTAGTAGTATAATTTTCTTTTGTGACATAATGTTCATCTTTATTTAGTCTCATTTTAAATAAAACCTATTCGAAGAAATGGATTTCTCACCCAATACCATTCCAAGAAAGTTATTAATTTCATTTATTTTTGCCTGTGCTAGTAACTCTATTCCACAATCAACTCTAAGTCCAATTAACTTAATTTAAAGCGGGATTCAAAGTCAATTGGTTCCTCGTTGACAATTCATTTTTCAAAGACGATGACTGATACATATTTTTTTTTAAACAAATGCTTCGATAAAGCTTTCTCGTAGTTCGCTCTACCCTTATAATTAATTTGAATACATTTTTGACATAACTTATAAATAATCATAAACAGCATCAATTACAATAATAATACAATCTGAGTCTTCAATCAAATACTACGGCTGTCGGAATTGGCTTATGTATTGATTAGATCTAGTCATTTGCGTACCGGAGGGGAAGAGTTTTGTAGGGCTTAAACCCCGCGAACACCATCCAACTCGCAAATGAGTCGGCCGTGATAGAAGGAATCTCATAATGCAATGCGTTTCCCCCAGCAGCTGTAGAAAATCCGAAAAAGTCGAGGTTTTCAAACCTCTCTGATAAATTATGCCGCATATAATTACTGCATTTCAGTATAAACTTTATTTATGCATGAAAGAAACTCGCAATACTCTGATATTCATTGTGTACGCGCTTGTCTTCGACTCGAATCGGGGCACATCGTTTTAGACGCCATTTCTTTCCATGGGCGTAACGTCACGACTGAGGTGTTCCAACGCTGCCCTCTGATTGGGTAATTCCGACCGACTTCCAACCTACTTTCCGAGTTGGTCCTGCACAACCAACTCGAGTCGGCGGTCTAAGGTTGGTGGCAAGTCGCTGAAAAACTGGCTCAAGACTGTCTCTACCATCTCGTGACGTCAAAATTGACCGACCAAGTTGGTGCAAAGTTGGATGGTGTTCGCGGGGCTTTACAACGACGCCATCGCATCTTAAAATGAAAGAAATCTAGGATTTTGGACCTGTTTTTGGCTGGAAAGTTCATCGGTTAGTCTATAACCCCCCCCTCCTCCCATCCGAGAAAGGGCACGACATTTTCTTTTTTATATGATTTGGTTGAGTGACTATGACAATCATAACCCCTCCCATTTCAAAATCATGAATGCGTGTATGGATCTATTTCTCTAATAGTAAAGAACTTACATCTCTTCAATCCATCCATAAACTGAGAAAGCAATGAGTAAAAAGCACATAAAGTGGACAAAGGATTTGTACAAGATATTTACATGCATGTAATGTAAATAATGAAGACACTGTGTTTTGTGAACACAGACACCACTTGTACATATATAAGCTCTCGTTTCATCTGCTGAGCTACGGAACATTGGATAAACCCAGCTGAAAATTCCCAATTAGCAATTTTGAAAGAAATGGCTGATTAGTATATACATCTTTTGAGATACGAGATATCTCATATCTCTATTTAAATTTTGAGATATCTCGTATTTCCAATTAAACTTCATCATCGTATCTTGGAACAACTGTTCAAGTTAAAATCATTATTTCTTTTGCTACTACTTCTAAATTAAAATAATACCAATGTATTCGATATACCTTTTAAAATATTTGTCAAAATAATACGATGGCTTATTCGTGGCTCATTTAATTAACGCTCTTCCCATTTATGCATTGGAATTCCATTCGATTTGAAATTTTATGTAAATTTGATTTTTTTTTACGAGAGACAACTAATCTTTTAATTTTAAAGAAAATGTTTCTGATAAAAATGTAATAATTTTAAACGGTCGAGATATGTATACGAGAATGGCAACATGATTTTATTTCCACTAATTGAATTGGTGGAAAACTTTTCAAATGAACAGCAGTGATAGTCTGACGTCGATAAATAGGCATTCAAGTATTAAGATGATCGTTCACTGATTCTAAACTTCTCTGGAACACACGGATGCGGCAATCTTACGAGAAAAACAAAACTTAATAATATCTATTAAAAAAAGAACGTCAGTGAAACACACAATCATTAAAATAAAAACATAAGCTTTAAAATTTTAAAAATACACGTGACAGTGTCTAGTCCGATGAAGGACCCGCAACGGGCTCGAAACTGTCACTTGTCCTTTTAAAATTTTAAAGTTTATGCTTTGATTTTAATGTTTGTATGTTTCACTGATGCATTAGAAACATGTTAAATATTGCACTTAATAATATCTATGTTTTCCAGTAAACATTGCATAGGAAATAATAGATTGAAGTTGGAATTAACTTATGAACCATAGATCATAGGCAAACAAAATGTGAAAAATAAATTGATAATTTTAAAATTAATGTGTTATTGACGTTTCAAAAGCTCGACGTTTGCAATAGAAATATTAGTGCTACAGTACTACTATAATCTGTCAAATATGAGTCTCGTTAAAATTAAATCGAGGGTCCCAAGCCAAAAGGTTCTATGTGCACTTTTGATAAATTTTAGTTGTGTGTGCTAAACGGTTTATTTTGGCGACATCTGTCGTGTGCCAGAAGATTTTGTTTGAAAAACTATTCTAGCCTGTCAGCTGATTGTTCCAAAAGGTTCTATTTTCACTTCTTTTACTTCTTTCAGCTTTCTCTGTGCCGGAAAGTTCTAGGGGCAAAAATTAGGAAAACGCACATAGAACCTTTTGGCTTGAGACTCTCGAAATAGAGAATTCGAAGGATATTTATTTTGTGAAATACATGAATCAATTTTGCATTAGGTACTTCAATGCACAGGCGCCGATCTTTTATTTACGTTTATTATTTTTTCAATCTTAATAAAGATATGCCATTCCAGTATAGCTTTATAGGCCTTTCATGAGATGTAGCGAAATCCATGCGTCGGCATGGATGTTTATTTCTTTTCCTGCTTTGTCTGCTTCTTAATCTTTCCCTTCAGTTCTGAAGTCATTCCATAATGGCCACCTGAGGATGGCAAATTGGAAACCGCCTCAGTATCTTGATACGATATTAAAGCAGGAAGAGCAGACTCCTATCCGGCGCGGCCTCGGGTATTGTCCATGGAAGCCCTGCTCAACCTGACAAAGTACGGATGAGGATGAGTGAGTGCTATAAGATATAACTCAAAAGATCTCACAGAACATTGCTAAATATCAATCACAGTACAATTAGGACATGGACATGTTTTCATAAAATGTGTAGCTCTCAATCGTCACGAGAATGATCTGTTGTAATAGTATGTAACATTGTGTTTTTAAGAATCGTTCATGGACAATGTTAATTTGCTTGGTTTTGCTTGTATACGAACTCCTGTCTGAGATGTCGTTTCTCGAGAGAATTTATTTAACTCACGTGAAATAATTGTAGGAAACTTTAAAAAATGAGCAAATACATCTTTTACAAAGATAAAAATAGATCCGATTGCAGGAATAAATTACAAAATTTGGTTATAGTTAAGAATTTTGATTTGACAACTGCGCCACAGCAACAGTTATTAAATTTAATACAGCCGAATGATGTTAGCAGTAGTTCAGATTTTCAACAATGTAATATTTTAAGGAAATATTTAAAGATCGAAAACTAAAAAGGGTCATAAACAAGGCAATTCAGTTTTGTAGTAAGCACTAGACCAAGCTATTCTACGTTTTGAAGCATTGGGAGACTGTGAATAAGTGGACATTATTATTATAACTATAAAGTATGTTAATAGTTGTTTGTTCATAAATTTATTGCTGAACTAAGTAATATCTAAGAATTTAGGTACAGTGTTCAGAATTAAGTTTTCTATTTTACGATTATCTCTTGGGGGTGTGAGGAGAAGAGACTATTACAAATTTTTCCTTAAGAATTTTTCTTTAAGAATTCGAATGATGGAAAAACTTACGACCGATGGCTGCCCTTCAATAATCTACTAAATTACAGCTTCGTAAGATGTATTTTTTGAGTTATCTTCATCACAGACGAATAATAATAATAATAATAATGATATTGCAAAACAGCTAGGTTTATGTAATAAGTTTACAGAGATTGGTTCCGAATAGAAGATAAAGATAATCCTACAGATTACATGTGAGAGGGCAGCAAGAACAAAATATATTAGGAAAAAAGGTTTTAATCGTTCGTTTTCCTAGAGAAAAAGAAATAAGATATAGATAACCATAACAAAATAAACTGTGTAAGGGTGTAGTTCGTAGCAGGCAGGACTTTGTGAGTGACAGAATGGAATAGTATTGTATTTGGTGTTTCCTATAGAAATTGCAGAGGCTTTTAGAGTATTACTAAATCCAAAAACAAAATAACAGTAATCAATAAATATAGGCATTAATAAATCAGGAAAAGTTGATCATTAGAAACCTAACAAAACTGTTTAATCTTTTAGAAAGATGAAAAGTTATAGAAATGGTATTTTAATGATGAAACTTCCAAACTATTTTATTGATACCAATAAAGTAATTTTAATTTTTTTCAATGAAATTCAGTTCTTTTATTTAAGAAAATTTAAATAAAAATATTGAGTTTATTTTTCCTTTGTTTAATGACAAGAAACAGCGCCATAGAAGTACTTGAGTATACATGGTCTAGAGGTTATTGTAATGATTCCCATAATACAGCTAAAAAAAGGAGTTAGATTCCTAATTGAAGCCTTTCTTACGAATTGAATGCTTTTAAATTAAAATCAGAATTAAGGTATATAATGGAACTTCCCACAAGTATCTGGTAGAGAAAGGTTTAAATATGTTACAACCTTAAGATGGAAAAATTGATAAAAATGTCATCTTTAGTTAGTATAAGGAAATAACTCCCGAAAAATTATTTATTTATTTATTTATTTATTTATTTATTTATTTATTTATCTATTTATTTATTTATTGATTGTTTAAATGCAGTTCTAGTCCTACTAGAAAATATCTTTATCTGTCAATATTCATTGTAGTTTCAAAATTATATGTAACACAATAAATTCTTAGTATTTATTGTCTTTTTAACTTTAGTAAACCTTCATGTTCATTTATTTTTCTAGGGGTTTAACCACTCTGCCAAGATGGGTGATTCTATGTGGGTAAATGGTGTGAATCTGGAAACTGTAGAAGATGAAATTGAACTCCATGCATTGGTAAGGACGATAATATATAATTTTTTTAAAGTTACCTTAGATCCAAATATTCATATTCCCTTAATGTTTTGCTCTTTGTCTTTTTTAATTTACGATCGAACCGAAACAAATTTATATCGAGTAGCAATGAAAATTCATTGACAGCCTTTGAGGCAAGGATGAACATCTAATGAATTCGAGAAAGCACTAAGGAAATACTATTTCCCTCTTCTTAAAGGCTTCTATTACATGAGAAGTCATGTTGACTTCCTCCAGCAACAAAGCTACCAAACCAAAAATCTTTTATGACTTTTTTAAGATAGTTAACAGAAAGTATACAAAAGGGGCGAAGGATACTGAACATAAAAATCGATACAACAAAAATAATTTATTTGAGATCGCCTTCCGCATCATCAAAACCATAGAAACTTTTTTTTGTTATTTTTTTTCGTAAAAGAGCTAACATTTCAGATTCCTAATGCGAATAGATTTATTTTTCTCGAACTATCAATATAATATTTTATAAGCCAATCTGTCTGAGCAATGCCACTCAATATTCTTCCATTCCTCTTAGTAATAACAATTTCTCATGTAGCCAAACTACGTACAGGATCGGAAAAATCAAAGTACATTTAATTAAAAATGAAATTCATAACTTTACTATCTTAAATTTTTTTAGAAAGCTTGATGCTAATAAAACCTATTAATTTTATTTTTGAAAAACAAATTAAAACAGTTGAAATCCTAATTTTTTTTCTGTTTTCGCATAATATTATCAACTACGAATGAATTTTTTGCGTAAATTTTTGTCTGGCATTTAAAACAATATAAATCCAAGTATTTATCAGGTTGGAAACCCTAAAATGTCGGTTTGGTTGACCTGTAAATATCACCACTTCTAGGGAAGTAATTAAAGCATGTTTTAGGTGTGTAGTTATGTCAGTTGAAGGATCTACTACATTTGGTATCGACTGGTGTTGAGGTTCTTTCTGTATTCTGTGTCCTGTTTTGTGAATCAAAATATGGAGACGTTGGATATTCGACTAGTAATGCTTTGAGTTCTTACGAGGCTTATCAGCAGCTGAAGCGAAGGAGAACATAATATCTAGTGTTTTCGGTGAAGACCATCTTGGCTGGATGAGAACGAACCACGGGCAGCAACTCATAAATCGCCTCTTCACCCACGAAAAATTCTTTTGACTGTTTGGTGGTCCACGGCTGGAATTATCCTTTGGAACGTTCTTCTCCGGGGACAAACCATTTCAGCAGAGGTGTAGGGTCAGAATTGACTGAAATGCACCAGAAGCTAGGAAAGATACAGTCTACACTGGTCAATTGAAAAGGTCCCATTTTGCTTCACAATAACGCAAGATCGCATACGGCAGAACACACCCGCAGGATACTTCACGAACTTGGATATGATATTTTGCCTCATCAGTCTTATTCACCGGACCTTGCGCCAACGGATTTTCACCTATTCAGACATATGGACAACTTTTTGAAGGGCAGGAGATACCTCCAAGATTACGATCTCAAAGAGGACATCGAAGGATTCCTGCAATGCCAAACCACGGATATGTGCAAGAAAGGAATTTATAGCTTAAGACAGCGTTGGCAAGATTGCACACATGCAGATGGAGCCTAATTTGAATAATTACATTCAACACTCAAAAACAGTTTTGAATTCGTTCACTCCAAACCGACATTTTAGGGTTTCCAGCCTAATATATACGGGCCACTTCAAGTATTGCTCTGATTAAAACTTGAAGTGACTTAAATCTGGAAATGCAACATTATTAGCAAGAATACAAGGAATTAAATGCCACTGTAGCTCTAATACTTTTTTCGATTTGTTTAGTTGACCATTCTCAATCAGATATAATACATTTAAGTTTTCTTTGTTTATATAAGATAGGCCCAAGATTAAAACTCTAGACTTCATGAAATGTTCATTTATTATGAATTAAAAGTATGATTCCATGTGTTCTTTGCATTCGAGTTTTGTTTTGTCAAAACCTACATTAAGAATTTGCGTTCTGTTTGTATGATCGCTATTCCGTGTTTAAAATTTGTTGCAATAAAAAAAGAAAACCCGGAACCAGCAAGGATGTTTACTTCCTTTCCTATGTTTGTTTGCTTCTTCTCAGGTTCGAAGTCTAATGGTTTCCTAAGAAAGGCAAAAGAAAAACCATCTCTAAGATGTAAGGTAGAAACTTGCCATTGGACATCTCATGTTACAGCCTACTAAAAAAAAAAATTAAATAAATAAATAACTTCTAAAATACAGAAAATTATTAACATTTCTGTTGCTACTCATCCACATGATAATGTGTTTTGATAGTTAATAACCAGAAACATTGCTTTTTTTCGAATTTTTTGTCTGCCCTTTGCAGACAATCCTGATCTAATATACATTTCGCTATGTATTTATTTGTTCGATTGTTAGCGAATGGTTCCATCCAATATAATAAAGGCCCTTTTAAATCAGAAACTATTGAAATGAAAGAAAGTTGGGTATTAATCAAATTTCGATTGTAAATAGGGTGACCAGATTTTTACATTGGCAAAGCGGGACACCAT
>JAFIDM010009631.1:34843955-34892397 GCA_023159025.1 Thereuonema tuberculata
TTCACTTGTTAAGACTTACTGTGGTATTTTTACAACATTCGTTTTTTAGTTATCTTTTTAAAATAGGAAACAAAATTATTCTAAATTTAACGTCAATAGAAGGTTCTGTTTTATTTTTAGCCTATTTTCGAAAAGAAATGCTCAAGAGATCGTCGTGTTTTCTAATAACTTTTGATTCAGTGAACGAATCATCTTAAAACTTGGCAGTCTTATTTATGAACTAGAGACTATCTTTCCTTTGAATTTGAAATATTTTTTCTTATTTTACCTATATGATGACGAGATTATATTTGTCTGTGCGCAGCATTTTATTTGTCTATTTATCTTGTCTTTGAGTCTATCTAACATCAGATAATCTGAAATTTACCTTGGATTCTAATATTCCCTAAACCTCATCTCAGATTCAACTTGCAGGGAAAACAGGCTTTTGTACTGCCGCCAAAGAAAATAGGTCCAACTTGCCGGCTTAGCAAAGTATTGTCAGATGCGAAATAAAACGTTCTAAATATGAAATTTCATTTTTCTAAAGTAATTCAATATCAATCTGCCTTTTCGTTAGGCAATAATATTTTGTATTTATTCTCCGCCAATCAAAATGCTTTTCAATCAAAACAAACAAGATGGCGTCTAGCCAAACTTATCGTTATAAATCATTAAACTATCGTGTGAAATTTTAATTTCAGAAGAAATCTTAAAAAAAAAAATACGGTTTTTTTTTTTTCAAAATCAGTTTTAATACGTCTTCAAATTAATGTTAAACAAAAAATCTGAAATAATGACAATAATTAAGTGAGTTGAATTAGATGGATTAACAATGCAATCCATTGCACGTCTCGTGCTATATATTGGTATAACTATAAAATTCTCATTTAAAAATTTTCAGAATGGTAATTTCATTTTAATTTGCTTTTTATTCCGATGAAAGAGAGCTCATAGTTCTTTTAGGCAGTTCTTGTTGCAATTTATTTATCAAATAAAACCTACCTTTTGGTAGAAATTTTAATGTTATTTCTTAAAATTGAATAAATTATGAAATAAATGAGAAACAGTTTTGTAAATATATATTTTTTTTTTCAGTCTGTGGAAACAGGATTTCTACAGGTGATGAAATTCATCATTTTAAATTTCCTTTTTTTTTTTCTTTCTTTCTTTCTTTTCTTTTCCTCCCTTCTTTTTCCTCCCTCCTACCTCCAAGGATGCTTCGATGTTGCACGTGACGACATCTGGTGAACAAAATAGTCTATCATTATTTTCATCTTTAGATATTGTTGTAAAGATAATCTTATGACTGATATCCATGTTTTATTTTTGTCACCTTATAGTGTGTTTTTAATAAGTTGTAATAATTTTTAATTTATTTTAATTTCATAATGAATTACAAATCAAGAAACATTTCACCTACTTAAAATATACTTAATTTTTACACTTGCACTGCATTTAAAAAAGTAGAATTCAGTTTCAATCCTCCTTTGTGTTTTGCAACTCATTTACTGATTAAATTCTCTTACAGTATACATTAGAATAATTAAAAATTGTGTTGAATATATAAGTTTAGAACAAAACATATTTTTGGATCAGCAGTTTTTTCATTTAACAACTAAAACAAACACACACACAAAAAAATATGGTTTTTTGAATTTATTTTATTATTATTATTATTTACAACTTTTTATTTATATGTTAAGTAATTTTTATTTTTCCCTTCAACCTACCCAAAATCTCATTGGATTCTTGAAAAATTCTCCAGATTTCAAAATACAGTTAAAAGAATTAAAGATTACAAAAAAAATTGAACTGAACACCTAAATAATGTAAAATACGATTTTATTGAAAATATGTAAATAAAAAGAAACAATTTTTAATTGGTACTAATAAAGATTTTATTTACAAAAAAAAAAATATATGTTTACTAACCCTTTACCAGTTTCATTGAAATTAATGAAAATAAATTAAAATCTATCAAAATTAAAAGTAATATGATTTTCTTTTATTTATATTTTTCATTAAAATATATTTTACAATTTCTAAGCAGCAGTTCAGTTTTCAGGGGTCGAAATCAACATTCACCAAATACTACAAAAACACAAACTACACTATAGAAGACTGCATTAAGAAAATAAAAATCCATTTAAACAGGAGGTCCATGAAGAACTGTTTTAAAATATATTCACATTATATTAAGATTACATATATAATGTTTTAAAACATGGTGTCCATATCTTATAGTCATTTTAAATTTTACTATCAAAGTTGTTGTCTTACTGGTTTCAGAAGATTTTACCCCTTCTGAGAGAGGAAGTAATAATGCTTCCTTATTTCTAAGGTAACTGATATTCTGTGTAGTGAATACCATGTGTATTACTTGATTTCAAGAAAGATTTTTTGGGACCTAATAGACAAGAGGCTATGAAACCAGAAAAAAAAATCCCAAGTACTAGGAATCAATCCAATGACCTCCAGTCTGCTACCAATTGTCCAACTAATCCAACCACGTAACCACTGAGGCTTTGCTATCTAAAGTATTATTTTCCCGTGAGCTTAGATTTCTACCATTTTAAATAGAAACTCCCCAATCAATATTTAAAACCAGCATTTAAATACCTTATAAACTAGTTGTATTTTATTTATAATTCTCTTTCTTAAATGCAGTCCCAATGGAAAATGAAATATTTCATTTCCATATAAAAAAAGGTAAAAACATTATGGCATATAACATGTAAGTGCCACATTGGAAATCAAACACAGGTTGTCTTTTTTTTTTTTTTTTAATTTCACATACATTAGATTGTTTTAATTGTAATCATGTTGATTGTCCTGTATATACTGAAATTCAGTAGCAAAGTCCTATATTTCAGGATTTATTTCTTTCAGTTATTTTTTAGATTATTTCAATTTTACTTTAAAATTTGTTTGGTGAAATGAATCATTTTAATATATAGTAATATCTAATAATTCTGAACGTTATTGTTAATTAATACATGGTTTTATTGTATATATATATATATTTTTAAATGCCTTGATTTAATTATCAGAATAATTGGTATGATATTAGAATATATATGATAACAGCATTGAATCCACTTCATTAATACAGTTGCAGATCATGTCTAACTTATGGGTGATTCCATTTGAAATCAATCAACTTCTTAATAATTAGCTACATCACCATCTACATCTTAATGAAATTTGATTAAAGATTGTTGAGAGACTTTATAAAAGTTTTTTTCTTCCAAACTCTGAGATCAAAGTATTTACAAGACTATTTGAAACTTTGGAATTAATGGAGTCATCTATTTATAAAAAACAAATTCATTACAACATTGAATTTGCAACAACTTAGTGGGAATAAAAGAGCTTGCAATGTTGGAAAAAAGTTATAGTTGGTAATGAGATTTAAAAATTTGAAGCTGAATTCTCAAATAATTTTGAGCAAATATTATTGCTAATTACATAGTTTGAGTTATTTTTTACTCCTTTAGCAACTTAGGATTTTTTCTGTTAATCCTGTGTAAGTATTTGGTTACTGTCATTCTCCTATTGAATTTGATTTAATATCTATAACTTATTAAAATTTTTGTCAAATTTGGGGTGCCACGTAAAGCATCATGGTCCTTCAATAAAACACTGTTGCAGTTGTATGAGTTACATGAGAATTTTATAGACCTGTGAGATAGATTCACCAAAACTCTAAATTCATTAAAATTAGAAAAAATTATTCCAGTGGTAGTTAGTTGCTTTCATTTGGAATAAAACCCAATACTAATATTCAATTGAAATGAATAAATGGCATGCAAGTTAAAGAAGAATTTTAATTCCTATTAACAGTGATGACATGATTCTTTTATAAACCAAATGATTTCTAATAGAAATTATATAGGAAGAAAAGATATACTGATTGCATTTATCTTAACAAATAAAAAAAAATAAAAAAAACATTATTTGGCATCAGTTGGCTTTTTTAAAAAGTTGTTTTGATAATATATGCTTTTCTAATTATTTTTTTCCTTCAGGAAGTCATTAATAATTACTTTTATTTAATTATAAGAAGGTTTGTATTGATAAATTCATTCATTTAAGAATCAAAATGTTCAACTTTTTTTTTGTTTTATTTTTCTGAAAAGGCCCCCCATGAATACACTAACATTATATCCAGTGCTCAATTTGCAGGGGTGGGGGGGAGGATATCCCCCTCTGGGTCTTATCATTTCTACTCTAAATAAAAGGTAAGGTCTTCAAGCAAAAATGTTATACCTCCCACCCCCAAAATCCTCGATTAGCAATATGAGACCTTGAACTTCCATGTTAGGCCACTTTTTTTTTTTTTTTCTTTTTTTTTCCTGGAAAATTTTCATCTGATTTAAAGTTTTGTGAAGTCTTGCCCCTCCCTTTCTGGAAAGGTCAGTTGAAAATGTTTTGCAACCCTGTCCCATTTGTTGAAGTTTGTATCCCTGTCCCTTTTAGTTCAAGTTTGTCTGTCCAAAAGAACTCAACAGAATTCAACAAAATTTTAAGGAACAATTTTTAAACCAATAAATTTATGCTCATATATAAAATGTGAAAATGGTGTATGGAGCAAAATAAAGAATACAAAAATTAAAGCAAATGCCATTTTATTTACTCTTAAGTAAACACATTAATTTACAAACAACAACTACTGATACATCCACGCTCCCACCTATTATGAAAAAATATATTTTATGTCATGTCCATAATATGGATGACATATTTCATATCTCTTCTAGGTTGGCATTTATTTTTTTTTAAATCAGGCAAAAACTATAGTTAGCATCGAAGTTACTCAAATCCAAGCAAATAAACTATCCATTTTTTTTTTAAAGTTTATATTGCTATTGACTATTCAGAGAAGATAAATGATGTTTCCTAATATCACATTCATTGTTTTCATTATTGAAACAGGGACTTATCCTTTATAGGATTATCTCCATAAAGGGTAGATAAGTCTGCTATCTATTTTATCAGCCATTTATTAAGTAATCGTCTTGATTGATAGAAAATACAATATTACGTTATCAAAAGCCATCATCATGCAGAAATGCCATTGCAGGCCTTTTTCCTAAATGAACTTATAGAAAGTCTAATTGCAATTGTACAATATACATTGTATTGCATCATTTAAACTCCATTCAAACAGGTTTTCCTCCTCTCTAGTTCTGGAGCTGAACATGCCAATTTTTCAATTTAACTCAATTATTGAACTACATGATATAATTTATTTTTATCTTATTCTAATAATTTATTTATATCACAAAAAATGGAAGATATGTTAGTATCTTAAAAAGAAATAAAGAAAAATTAAAACAATTAATGAAGGTGAGAAACATCAAATACACCTTAAACTTCAATATAAACTGTTAATATTCCATATCTTTTCTTCTTCAATTAATGTTTGACTAATAAACTGTAATAATGCACAATGAACGAAACCTATAAATTGGCTGAAATGAAAAATAAGTCCTATACAGTTCACAGTCATTTACTGGATTCATTGAATGGTTACTGATTGTCTTGTTAAATTTCATAAAATTTGTGGCTGCGAGTATTTCATTATAGTGGGGAAAAAAATGGCTTTGCTAATTATATAATAAAATGAAATTGCTTGGCAAGCACCAAAATTACTAGATAAGGTAACTACATTATTAATATTAAAAATATTTAGAGTTAGTTCTAAAAAGAACAAATGATTGGATCACAGATGATAAATTAGAAGAATCACATATGTTAACAAGAAAAAGAAATCTGGGAAATTGTAAGAAACACTTTCATGGACATTAAAATTAGGATATGGTTATGACTGAATTACAAATAATAAAATGCTGAAAACAAATGTGCTTTGGAAAGCAATTAAGAGATTGGCAGATAATAGGAACCGATGGGAATGTCATAATTCCTGGAAAAACTCTTTAAAAAATGTTTCTGAAGGTGGCATGGTTACGACAAACAATATTTAACAATAAGAAGCACTCCAGTTGACTTTTATTCTGGTATACGAATTAGTAGATTTTTTTCTTTTTTTTTTATTGAAAACAAAATTCACCACTACCAAAAAAAAAAGTCTATTTCCCATCTATTGTTTGGAAAATATAAAAGCAAGGATAAAATCAGACACAGAATTCTCTATTAAAATTGAAAAGATGATATAATGCAAAGTGGATTGAGAAACAGTGAACAGACTGGATACAAATGGAACATTCAATATTTTTTTACTCAATCTTTATATGGCATCTGTTCTGCTAACAGAATAAAAACAATTTTGAAAATAGAATGAGAGAAGTAATTTAATTTGTAAAATATACACTTCTTTAAGGAATTCATGATACATTAGTAAATACATGATGCATTGATAGTAATTCACTTTGCAAAATTAAAAGCCAAACTTTGTGGGCATAAATGAAGTTCATTGTAGGGAAAGCTTCACTGTAAAAGAAAACTAAAAAAATTCAGATTGAGGATAGAAGACCACCAGTGATGTCTGTATAGACATATAAGCTAAACACTGAAAAAAGTGAGAAAAAAAATGGACGCAGTTACAATATGGTGCCTTAAAATTGAGCAAAAAGGATTAGTGTTACTATTTTTACAAAATAAAAAAAAAAAAATGTCAAGGAGAACTGAGCTATCAACTTACAGTACATCAAATTATGAAAGATCTTTTCATCCTGGATTCACACACCATCCTTCCTGAGTGCACTTATCATCTACATGGAAGTTTCAAAATATCTTTGTTGAGTCCATCCTTATCTTCAAGTGAAAAAGCTGTAATCTGATGCTGATTGAAGATGAAGTATTGAGTTTGATCCAGAAATATCATAAAGAAATGATTTACAAAATTGGCTCACTGTATAGAGCCCTGTGAGGAACTTAGTGAAAAAAGCTCTTTCAGTTTTGTATCAGTGAATGATTTTTGCTTTCATTACAATTACCACTCAAATCTCCCTAATATAAAGTGGCATAAATTGTATTTATAGAGAAGAATATTAATTGTTAATCACACTTTACAATGAAGACAAAAACCCTAATTTATTTTAAGACAAATTTATTGATAAATTCATTTTAATGGTGAAAGAATAAAATAAGGGTCTGACAGGATTTAAAAAGGTCATCTAGAACCATTTACCAAAAAATGAAGCTAGTTTTCAGCCCTCCAAACCCTCCATGAATTGAAACTTTTCAGTACTTGATGTAGTAATTGTCAGTTATGGGTTAGTTAGTTCAATCCAGACTCAACTGAATCAAAGCTGCTCCTTCTAGGGATGGATAATCTCTTCAGAAATTTCTATGATTTTTTGGGTTGGATTAAAGGTGAAAGGAAAGCTATGATTACATCAGAATTAAAATATGAGTCACTGACTCCAAGAATGAATGTTTGAATGAAATATTTCATTTGGGCATTTGAATTGTTAATACGATTCTTTTAAATTGAATAAAGCTCTTATCAAACATATTTCTGTATATCCTATTATTTTTAAAAGAAATTAATTTAATGAAGTATTTATTATAACAAGATCACAAGTCAATTTTTATTTATTAATTCAAATTCTAACAGATCAGAAAACTTTTAATAATCCAAAGAAGAAAAAGTGTTTTTTTTTTTTCTTTTCTTTTTAAGTCTTGTAAACATGAAGATTTGAAAATGCGAATAGTTTGTTCAATTTATTGTTTTTAGAAAAAAATAATCTGAAAGCAAATTCTAACAACAGATCATGGCTTTTTTTCCTTCCACCTCTTCCTCTTGTGAAAATCAAGGGTTTAAAATTTCATCTCCACAGATAGATGAACTTAATTCAAGATAATATCTATCCCCTATAAAAATAAAAAAAAAGCCTAAAGAGGTTTACGTTATAACAAAAAACTCTTATGAGCATAATATTATTTAAGCACACTAACTTTGCTTTAGAAATAATTAGTGATCCTAGACAAATTTGAATAAGATTCAGTGGCTTGTCACCTAACTGTATGTTGTAAATGAGGTATGAATTCACTGCTTTCAGATTTTAATTAACATTTTCCATTGAAAATTAAAATTCAGTTTAGTCATGGTGCATGCTATTTTGATATTGATAATATGGAATTTGCATTTAACATGAAGAAAGTTCCTAAATAGCTTGTAAGCATCTTCATTGCAGTGTTGCCAACCTCCTTACACAAATCTTCAATTGATTAAATCAATTTTTCAAGGAAGTTCATAATTTTTAAAACTAATGACACAAAGTAAAGTATTAAAAAACATACTCGGCTATACTAATAGATATTTTCAGCTTAAAACATATAAAAAACAAAAACAAAAAAATCATTAATTAGTTTAGTGTTATTCAGGCAATGATATTTTCAATGGCAATGTAAAGGAAAGGATTAGTGTAGCTCATTCTGTTTGTTGTGCTGATAAAAACTCACCTGAGGTTTGCAACACTGGTTCACCAATGGCTGTTGTCATCCCCAAGTCATTAGTTGTGGATCTGAGCATGTGTTGCCACAACCAAAGCGACAAACAGAAGATCAACAATTAGGATTACTTTCTTTCTTTATCTTAGTATCAAATCTTGAAAACAAGCAGCCTAAATATTCAGCAACATTTGAAATGAGAGGAGGAGTACCATTTGCACCCAAAGGTAAATGCCTTTTTTTTATTTCTTTCTTTATTTTGTGCCTTTTCATGTGTATTTCAATTGTGGAGGGTTCAGTAAAGCTACAAACTGACAAATAATGCTTAAAATAAATGCTCTAGTTTAGAATTTACTAATCTATATCACAAAAATTTTCTTCAGAATTAAACCTTATGATTTCTGTCTTGTGTAAGCATTAATAAACAGAATTTAATTAAGAAAAATATCCTAAAATAGATAAGGTGTTCTTGTGTTTTACCTAATAAATATTATTCATACTTTTATGAATTCAGAGGGAACCCTTAATCTTTTTGTGTGTATTTATTTATGCTATTGCTTAATCCAGATTCATTTAAGTTATTTTGAAATGTATTTGGAAAACACAATTTGTGACCATAAAAAAAAAGAGTGACTTAATTTAAAAACTTATTTTCTTTGTAATTAAATGTAATTAAATAAATATTAGATCACATTAAATCACAAGAATAAAAATAAAATGCTATAACTGGAAAGGGAAAATAATTAAAAAGAAGAACACTACAGAATGAAATTAATCACAAACAACAAAATTTAAAAACAACCATTAACTTTAAACTTCATAAACAAAATAATTTTTGTTTTGATTTCTTATTCTAAAAAAAATGTATTTGATAAGACCGATGTGTAATTTCAATAAAAACTAGTGATTATGCACAAGGAAAATGATCTATTCCCTCTTTTGGGTCTCATTAGTTTCTGTCCCACGGGTTGCTCCCCGTCAAGTAGCCCCTGAAAGGGACCTCATGGAAGAGTCTATTCGTAAGCGTCAAGCTGAAGCTGAAGAACGAAAACGACGTACTCTAGCAGCCTTTGATCAGGCTGCACGATCCAGGCCTGCTGGGACACCCATTAGTGTTTATATCCCTCAAACATTTGATGTAGAACCTGTTGTTACTGTGGGTAAGTGAACCCCTGCAGCTCAACTCAACTGGGTTGTTCAATCCATTGGCAATTCCATCAATGAAAGCATTCAATAAATATCTTAAAACTGATATTGAAATGTAAACTCAAGGTAATTTAATTGAAAAGATTAGTTAAATGCTATGTAATAAAAATAAAGGAAAAAATGAAATTGTTTAAAAGGAAATATATTTTGAAGGGATTCTATTATGAACAATAAAGTATGATAGTTTAGCTAAATTTTTAATTAAAGTGTACGGTTTCTGAAGTAATTAGTTCATATTAATCCTCGTTATCAGTCTTAAAGTTATCCAAGTCATTTTGCCTTTATTCAGAACTGCAGATTTTTTTTATTTTTTGCTGCTTATATTTATTTTTTCAATTTTGTTACATATCTTTAAATTCCTTCTAAGAGCTTCCATTATTGTATCATTTGTCTTCAGTAGCAACAAATAAAAATAAGGCTTAAAAAAAAAAGGATTAAAATCCTCTTAAATTGATCAAAATAATTGTGATGATATTAATAATTCATTAAAGTAAGTTTTCAAACCTACCGTACAAAAGAACAAATACTTCAAATAATGGGAATGGATTTATATTTCCAGTAATAAAATGCAAGCAAAAGTTTAGCTTGCGAATTATAAATAACTGTAATAGAATAATAAGTGTCTTCACACTTTCTTTAATTTGAATACCATATTATTATCATCAGAATAAACACAAAATGAGAGATGATGATTAGCACTTTAATGTCTAATTTCTGTATCCTTGTGCAATGTTCTCTAACCCAGGGATTTTATATTTGTTTTTCATTCATATAAACAATATCATTACTCTTATTGAAATAATTATAATTCATTTCTATTAAATATACTTGTAATTTACAAAGTAAAAATAACATTTTTCAAGAATATTTCTAGAATCCCTTTAAAATTGTATTTGTTTTCATAAATTTACATATGTTTGTCAGTTCATTTTATCTTATCTGTTTGTCAGTCCTGATGAAACCAGTATTTTCAAATATCAGTTTTAACTATTAGCAATGCAAAATTATTGAAATTAGTATTATTTAGTGATCACAGTTTAAACTCAAGGTTATCTGATTTTTATTATGAAATTCGTTTCAGATTTTTTTTAAATAGCATTGAATGACCCGATTGAATTAAGTCAAAGCAATTTGTTCAAATTCTGACAAGTACCTAAGGTTATTTTTTTCTCTTTTTTATTTTTTGTAATGGACTAATTCTTAATTTTGTACTTTGTAAAGTAAATTCTATCACTTTACTTATGATTATAATTACACCTCAAATTATATTATCATATGAACAATCTTCAAAACTAGACTAACTTTCATTTTTCTAAGTGCGAGGTTTTGGTGAATACATTCCTAGGAAGATGTAAATGTACGTTACTTTAAAATAATGAAGTATATATAATTTAAAATGAAAATTATAATAATAAAAAAAATGGCTATGATCATCTCAAAATAAAAAATGCTGACAAATCCATATCAATAATTGAGATGAATATGTAACACTTACTTCTCAATTCAAAAAGTGAAAATAATTACTTTAAACCCTATCAATTGACATGTCTCAACATATATATGGCAGATAATTTTTCAATAAAACTATCAATGCTACATTTTTAATGAAAAAAATTTAAAAAAAAAAGGAAGCCTAGGAATTTTTACAGTGATCACAAAAGCTTGGCACTGTTTAAATTAAATATTTCACAAAAATAATAAAAGTTAATCACTTCAATAAAGAAATTAAATTTTAAGAAATATGTTAAAATGATATTTCTATTTTAATACTCCATATTTTTTTTTTATATATATATAATCTCTGAAGAATCACAGGGGAAAAAAAACCACAAACAATACCCTCTAACAAGTAATTGGCTAAATTTAATAATAAAAACCTTACAAAATTTCTGTGATTTACAATATTTCTTAATAATTTCAAACAAGTATGAAATAAATTTACTTACCATTATTAGCTGATGTTTTGACAGAGGGGATTGTATAAATTTTATAAAATGATTATTCATTTAGTTCATTATAATTTTTTAGTGGAATCTCAGCTGAAGGTCGCTAGCAAAAAAATCACTTGACGTGGAAGACATCGATCTGGATAGCTCTACACTTGTATGGATAGTACTAACACTTAGAAACAGCTGTAGATCCAGCATTAACACAGACGCTTCTGGGCTTAGGTATTCTCTCTTGCTTTCTCTGAACCCTCTGACATTCTTTGCATGGCTTAACATTCATCCTATTGATAATTTTATGTCAATAACCTATCTAACATAATTCAATTCATGAAATGGTGGCCAAAAAAATACAAGAACCTTTTGATACTTCAAAAATAAATAATATCACCTTTTCTGTGAAATGGTGTTATCGTTATATTTTTCTGAGTAACTATAAATAATTGTTCATTTATTTCTAAGCTAGAATTTTCTTTTAAAACAGACATTGATTAGAATGTTCTAATATAAAACAGAGATGTAAGTGATTCTATAGATTTGCAGAAAGTTTTCCAATGCTTTCAATAAATCTCATAGAGATTTAATCATAGATATTGTCATTCAGAGGTAATGTGACATTACATAACTAAAAATACCATTGAAAAATCGAATGAACTAACAAAACATTTGTTATGTATTTTTGCAATTATTTTGTTAACTATAAAAAGTTAAATGTATTGTTTTGTATAAGTTTAACGTGTTCAGTCAGTTTTTCCCTTTAAATAAATTTTAAAGCAAACCACTTGATATAATTAACAAAAAAAAAAAAAAGGATAATCTAAAGTTGATGATTGTGAGTGCTTTTCAATTCTAGTTGAATCACCAGCCAGAACCATTTTTTTCTTTTTTCAAAAGATTGTTATTTCTTATCTCTTACAATTTATTAAAAGGAAAAACTCAGTAAACATGTTCAACTATTAAATGTCAATTCCACAGCATATTGTTATCCTATTCCTATTGCTATTATTTTAATATATTTTACAGAAACACTTTTCTATAAGTACTTCCTACTTCCTTTCGTTTGATATGTATACAAAGCTTAATGATTTTCATACTTTCCAGTACTATCAAATGTGTGTAAAAAAAAAGGAAATCAGATATTATTATTATTATCTCGAAAAAGTTTCAAACCATGGGTTTCCCCAGCTAAGACAATATGGCGGGTCAAGGACCAAAGCACATAAAAAAAAAAAAAAAAGGTTTGGAAGAATTATTATTATTATTATTAAATATATTAAATCACCAATGGTGGCTCGTCAAACTCTAGTTTTGAATTCTTCCCAAAGACTTAGGATATTTAGAGATATTTCCTAAAAATGTGAAGTTCCAAGTAAAGAAGCTGTTTGAAGTTGGTGAATGATTATTCCAATAATGTCAAGTCTGCTTAGATGATCTGCCAGATATTTTGGTATTGTACCTGTTGCTCTACTTCTGCCATAGATGCAATCTGTAAATTCTTGTAATTTGCCATCTTCTCATGTTGTTTTTACTCTGTCCTTATATCTCCAGATATTTTAACATTACTATCAAAACTTACTTGCTTCTCCACAATTGTTAAATTCAGCATGTTCTTTGTCACTTTGAATTCAAAAGTCCCATGGTATTTTGACTGTCTTATTCTCTATAATGTTGTACATTCATTTTTAAGTATTCACATTTTGATGGATTTGACTAGTAATAACAAGTCATAATCTTTCTGCTATCAGCAGTCATATATTTTTCAATGTCTATGAGGGCCTTCCAGTAGCTCTGCAGTCAACAACTCTGGTTGCCCATTTTGAAAATCCTGAGTCCTGTAATCCATTTATCACCTGGTGTCCAGGGACTCTTAACACCTGATGTGGCCTTTGTTATCCCAGGCAATGACCAATTGGAAATAGAGTTGTTATTTTTTTGTTTTTTAGTATCATAATTATTGGGAAATTGACACTTTATTCTGGCTTGGGTGACCATCCAGCTTAATCGTTTGAATCATTGAAGCACACAAATCCACTACCACAACAGGGTAGTGACCTTAGTGGGGTCATTAACTAACATAACGTTGACAAAGCATTGTTTAATCTTTGAAGATGTGCCATGTTAAACTTTATCTCTCAGTTTTGCTTCAAAAAAAATAAATTAAGATAAATCAGGTAACATATACTCATAATATTAGAGTGGATGAGGAAATTTCCTATTCAAGGTGATTTTTTTTCAATATTTCAGCTTGGTATCTTGAGGCATTGTTAAGAATAATTTGAGAATCACATTAAAAAGTTCTTGCTATTAGTGTGTCAATATCAGTGTATTGGAGTTGACAATGCTCATGACCTTACTACCAACACATCATAAAACATTGTAAACAATAATCTTTACACTGATTCAGATAGGAACACTCCAAAACATTGATATTCACACAATAACGGTTGTAAGACTTTTTAATGTAGTTCACAAATTCTCTTGAAGAAGTTTCAAGGTACTGAGTCAAAATATTAAAAAAAATACCTGGAGTAGGAAAATTCCTCATCCACTCTAATGTTAGTGTGCATATGTGTATGTATTAATCAACAAGACCCACTACTCCTTCTGATGTAAGTTATAAGATAAATCAATGATACACAGAGTTGCAAATATTTTTGTGCTTTTATTTTTTTTTTTCATTCCATAAGAATTTTAAATAACTCAATCCACTGCTTCATTCTTCTTTGAAAACAACCTCATCACTTAATAATGGAATACTATAAACATATGTTTGTCACTGTTGAACTGTTTAGTGAAGGTTGGACATAACATCACATCTGCCTTTATGGATGAGCTTATCAAACACACTTCAATACCTCTACACTAGTATTGAAGTACATTTTTTGATTTTAATGAGCTTTCCTTAGATCCTGGCTCGGCAATGTACATTAAATTTGTAAGGATTACATCAGAGACTGCATTTATTTTGTAGGGTTCCATGATGTGATCACAATTCTAGAGTACAAATTTCTGAGAAATATGGTATAATTTGATGGTATAATTTCCTTTCATGTTTGCTCATTGGCCTCCTATGTCTTAATGTAAAATGACTTTGACATAATTTTAATCACTAAATCAGATTATTCTCAGATTGTCAAATTATGACTGTCCCAATTATTAGAGTGACACTTTGAAGTAGAAAGACGCAAGAAGACAATGGAATGGTCATAATTTTCACAAATATAAATATGTGCATAATATAGTCAAAAACATTACCTGAGTTGAATTTAATCTCCTAAAGAAGTTGCAGAATTATAATTAACTTTTTCATCCATCTATTGATGTTCCTATGTGTACTTGTGAGAGAGAGCTTATGACTCTTGAGAGTGGGATGTTATAATGATTCCTCTCTCTTTTTAAGATTCATTAATATACATCTTTGGTTTTGTTAAATCAAATGATTGTTTTATTGAGTTGAATAAATATTCATGAATGACAATAATAAACTTTAATTAAATAATAATTTATAATAAAAAAGAGTTTTTTTTCTTCCAGATAAATAGTAATTAGCTACTTAGACAGAGCCGAATCTAGGTACCACCAGTCCCCGCATTGCGGGGGGGGCCGCGCCGTGGCCTGGGTATGTCTCGAAATAGCTCGGTAAGGCCCGTGAAGGATTTACGCTGGAGGGTCAACAGTTTTGAGATCCGGCCCTGTACTTAGAATAATAATAATAATAATCATCTTAACACACGTACCTTTTAAATTATAGCATTTTTTTTTAAAGGGAGATTTTGCACTTATTTGGACTCAACAAGCCCTCATTAAGTCAAACAAGTTTTCCTATCATGTTCTAGGTATATATATTTGTTAATCATAATTCACAGAGGAAAATATAGCTTCTTTAGTCCCTGCTTCATTTGTTTTCATTTTTACATATTTCATTCTGTCTATTACTCTATTACACTTAAGGAAGTAACAAATAAAATGTCTGCTTTTGCTTTACAGCAAAAATGTTATTTGTTTTATAACTATAGAACAAAACATTGTTCTTGTATTTTAGACACCAGGTTTCATTTTGTTTACAAGCATAATTAAATAGAAGTGCTACTTAATTAACTTGCCATTTCTTAGTTAGTTAATTCTTTCTTCTTCTTCTTCTTCTTCTTTTAACAAAACTTTGTGTTTGTTTCTTCTTAATATACATTGTCTGATACTAATTGTTTACTATATACTTAACTCAATCCTAAACATCCCAGTTTCTCCTTTCAGATCGGCTGATATTTGCTAGTAAATATGTTTGTTCCTTCTTACTGAACAGGACCTACTGTCTCTTGTAGTGGAATCACCCAAAATTGGGATTAAACCTGGACAGAGAGCATCGGAGACTGTCAATCCAACCCCTAGACCACCCCTTGCACAGCAGCAACAGCAACAGCCACAGCCACAGCAGTATCAACAGCAGCAATACAAGCAACAACAGTATCAACAGCAGCAGCCACCTACTAAACCACCACCAACCGGCCGAAGTACCATTAACATCAACACTCAAAGTATTCGCACTGTTAGCAATCCTTACGAGAATGCCCGTCCGAAGCCTTTTGTCAACCAGCATGAGCCCCAATCTTCCACCCGTACAGTGGTAACTACTCAGAAGACTGTGACTCCGGTAGTTCAACAACAACAACGCTCTGTAACTATCACAACTCAAAGCCAACAACGTACAGTGCAACAACAGAGACAACAGCAATATTATGAAGAAGATGAGGAAGAGGAGGAAGAGGAGGAGGAGGAGGAGGATTATTAACACCCCTGCTTTCCCTTAGCTCAGTCCCATTATTTCTTTTAATCTTTTTCTTTCAAAAACATGGATTCTTTTTTTTGTTTTGAATGCGAAAGTATTTTCTTTAATCGGTTCAAATATTTATCTTGAATCTATGTTTTAAAAAAATTTTAATTCATATATTCTATTATAGTGTATATTTCTATCATTAAGTACCGCTTCACTTACTAGTATTTTGGTTTATAATTGACTTAATTATAACTTCACTGGAAAATAACTTCACAAATGTATCATTATTTGTTTTTTAAAAACAAAATTAATCTGCTTGTCCTATTAAGTAGGTATAATTTCATATAGGTGTTTTTTAGCCATTTAGATATATTATTTATTGAAATCAACCTACCATTTTTTAAATATTTTTTTTTTTTTATTTCTTAGATTTTAATAAGTTCTATTTAACAGAACAAAATTTAAATTACAACAAGCTTTTTTGAATTGAATTTAACTGTTAATGTCTGAAAGACATTAATTCTGATTCCTTATGGAAAGTTAGCTCCTGAAATTTTATTTTGAAACACAGAAAAAAAATCCAGTATTAAGCTTTGCCCTGAAGTAGAATCAATTTTTCCAGAACCCCTGTCTCCAAAAGAAAAGTTTCGGCAACTGGATGCAGCCACAGCACCCTCTAGTGCCAAGACTCCGAAGTAAGTCCCTACTTTTTTATTATTATTATTATTATCATCATTCTCATTATTATTATAATTATTATTATTTATTTCTACACAAAGTGGATATACCCCCTCCCAATTCAGGTGCTTTTTCTATTTTTTTTTCCCCCCCAAACTACTTGTGTGATATCATCCTCCTTTCTTCTTCTCCTCCACCTCATTTCCTGTCTATTTCTCATCACTTATTTAATGATAAATATGCCTTCCTTTACTGGCATTGTCGAAAACTCCAAATTAAGAAATAAAAATAAATCTAGATCCAATCTCAAATCAAAAATCTAATTCTATGAAACTAGTCTAAAATTGGAAGAAGTTTGTAGTAAATGACAAAGAAATAGAATTGATGTAATACAAAAAGGATAAAAAAAAAATAGTCATTGTAATCTTGACAACTATTTTTCTAAATAAATAGCTTTGATGATAAAACACATTATAATTGTAGGTTCAGTTTTTAATAAATATTTTTTAAAGAATTCAACACTGAAATCAACATAAAATTAGGATTAAAAATATTTTAAACTGAGAAATAAACTTTTCATTTGAAACACATTCATAGCCAAATATCAAACTGTTTCCTTTACTAATATTATTGTCTATTATGCATGGTTTGTATGTAGATTACAATGGCTCATGTTAACCAAGGCACTCAATTGATATACTCTGCCTAGAAATGAGTAATTTTAAAGTGCCAAAATTGAAAACCATCAGTTTGTTTTCCATTTTTGAGATTAAAATTTTAACTACATTTTCACATATTTTATTTAGAAAAATAACCTATTCAAAAGGCAAAACTTCTTTTTAAAGCTTATTTAGCAGAACAATGCAATTAGTTTGAGTTATTTTAACTAATAATAAAAACAAATGCTGTTAGTTACATAATTTCAAAATAATTTAAAATAAACTTCAACATTTTTTTTTTATTTCTATGGATTTATTCTGATTTGTAATCATTAAAAACTATACAAAACATCTTTCTTTTAAATTAAATTTTTCAGAGTTGCCTTTCCTTGCATAATAAGCTTAAAACTAGGAAAAAAATAAAACTACTGATCTACAGTACATGAAAATTTTATCTGAAAAAAATCTCTTACTGTTCCTTTTCTGTTCTAGTTAAGTTTATAAGCAATTATTACTAAAAGCATTCATTTTTGGTAAACTAGAAATTATTATTATTGTTTATCAACTTCTTTTATTTATTAATCATTGAAAAGTTAACAGTTGCTTCATAAATGGCAATTACATTTAATTCATCTAAATAATAAAATATTTGTAGATAATAATCTATTTTGAATAATTTTAAACAATAAAGCTTAAAACTATATATCTTTTACTTACTCCATCTATTTAAATGTTGATTGAACTAATATGCACTGATTGCATGATGCATGCCTTTTCTAGTCCTTTTGTTTTGCCTTTGCCTGTGATACGTCGTAATGCTGCTACCATCAAACAAACCATATTGGACTTCTGTAAGAAACACACCCGGGAATATCAGGTAACCAAACTAAAAAAAAACCACATGGCTTTCTTTGATTTAAAACTTTCCAGTAAAACTTTTATTTATTAGTTTAAGCTTTAAAAACCTAATAATGAGCATCTACATTAAAAAAAAAAAAAAAAAAAATCTTAAAATTATTTGCAAATATTTTTACTAAATATGGTAAATTATTATTTGAATTTATGTTCATAAGACTAGGTTTAAATTAAATACTTTAAATAAGAACCTGCCATGGTGGGTTCATTACAAAATAAATATTACTAATAATAAAGAAAAAGAAAAAAACAAAACAAAACAAGATATTCCAATGTGAAAATGCATAATATTTTTCTTTAAATGAAAAAGGAAAGGAATACAATTAAATAGAAGAATAAATATGAGGGAAAGTGATAAACGAACTTTTCCTATTTTTTTCTTCCAGCCAACTGGTTATATTCAAATAAATGGAATAGAAAATGACCGTTTGAAAAGTCTGTGTTTATTCATACTTTTGTTTAACGGGCAATCACAATGATAAAACCAAACTAACAAATGAAAGTGGGAATGATGTATTTTGCTAAGTAGCAACTGCTTGTTCTCTTTCGAAAGCCAATGTTAACTTTTTGATGACTCATTAATGTGAGTCAAGTTGAAAACAAAAAACAGTAAACTACTCCATGATTAGAGGTATCCCAAAATGATTCTACAAAGCAAATTGGTATGCGTTTTCCATATTAAATCCATCTTGAAATTTTGTAGGGAGAAAATCAAGATAGTTTATTGATTTGAATCCACCTTAACCTGCGAGCTGTAATGGTGTATTCATGTCTCATCCTTGATGATAAGTTGATACAAAAATGTTCATTCTCTTATATTAGTGAGCAATACTGATATAAATATTTTCTTATGGTCATCAATCAATTGTTAGACATCTGATAATGTAGTATTTTAATGCCAAAATTGTTCTGTGCATCATTGCTAATTATTTTAGAATCCATTTATTTTTGTATGTTTTTATTACACTGATGGTACAATACAAATCAAAACACAAAAGATACGATATACAAAAAAAGTTCATATTCTCTTATTATTATACAAAAAAAGAAGTTTTTATTATAAACTTAATTATGGCATATAAATGCCATAATCCCATTTTACTTTACACTATGGGACATAGTTATTCACAGAGCACAATTTGTTGGGTTGTGAGATGCAGAGCATAATTCTAAATTAACACCTATGTGCCATAGTTAGATATCAGTTTCAATTTGTGAAAAATTTGAAAATGACTAATTTTTCGTCTGAAAACCAAATACCGGTAAAACTTAAATATTATGCATTATTTTAATGTGTTAAGATCAGCGATCTACTAAGACAACTGTTTTTTTAGTAGTAATTTAAATTTTAAAAATATTAAGAAATTTAAAAATTCTGCTAGTTTTACATACATACTTTAGTTTTTGAAGTTGACTGTAGTAGGAACCCATTTTTCACTTAAAGTTTGGAAGAGCATTTTGGTGCCCTAAACCTGAGTCATATTTTCAACACTTTCCTTTTTGACAATAATTATATACGGAGGATTGAATCAGTTAAGATGGCACAAATTGAATTGAACTTGTGGCACACCTCACAGGCCGCAGCACAAAGCGTCACGTGGTCGAATAGAAGCGAGCAGTCAGTCTATTGTTGTATTGTAATAGTGGTAAAGAATATTTCTTAATTACTTAAGTTTTTACATATGCTCAAATATATGAGAGTAGAACACAGCCTGCAGACTAGCATAAAGATAAAAAAACACATTAAAAGTCCATAGCTTTCGCCTCAGTAGGACGAGGCATCTTCAGTGGATATCCATTGAAGATATTTCGTCCTACTGAGGCGAAAGCTATGGACTTTTAATGTGGTTTTTGTCTTTATGCAAGTGTGCAGGCTGTGTTCTTCTCTCAAATATTTATTAATGGTGGTGAAATTGCATTGTTATTGGGAAGGCTACATAAGTGGACTTTCCAAAGATGGATTTCCCCTATTCCATCATCGTAAGGAGATGTAAAGAACAGGAACTTATTATTAGCCATCGAAATGTGATACGTTTAGAAACAGAAATCTGGCTCCAAAAGGTTGCATATGTACACTGGAACGTCACCGTAATCATTCGCAGCCAGCCCCGTTCCTCTACCAATGTACAATGTATGAAGAAAATGGATCTCAAGGAAAACTCCCCTATGCAACGTGCTATGACTATGAAGCTGGGAACATCACAGGGAACCATATCATTCAAGAAAACCTGCAAATGGATAGGCAGCACAAAGCACAAGGTCACAAGCTGACAGAGCGGCACATGGCTGAGCGATTCACAAACGCCTGAAAACTGTATGAACATTATCTTGCAAGTGAATAATGGAAATTTGTTATGACGCTAGATGAAGCATGGGTGTACCTAAATGATACCAGCTAACCTTGGGCAATATATTATCACTCCAAAGCAGATAAAGGATGCTCTGACTTTGTCCAAGAGTGCAAGAAAAACTTTTCAAACGGTTTCATATGGTTGTGGTTGGTTACTGTTCATGTGGAAAGTTAACATTGCATAAATTCCCAGAAAAATGAAGGTAAATGCAGTCTATTTCCAAAGATATGTGGTGAATCACATATACAATGAAGACATCTCCAGACTCTATGGAAACGACATGGGAAAGGTCCATATCCACATGGATAAGGCATCCAGTCACACTTTGCAAGCATCAATGGCTTTTTATGAACAAAAAAGCACCTGACACTGTAATAAGCATAATACCCTTTAGCTCGGTTCCTGTTAAGTCCCTGGTCACCTCACCATTGGATTACTGAAACAGAGCATTGCAGACTGTCGACCAACAACAGGGGAAGGCCTTTGTAGAGTCTGTGTAAAGGCTTAGGATGCAATACCTCAATAGCAATTAAATCACAGCCTTTTACAGTGGAAATTGATGTGTCAAGCTATTGTTTGGAATAAGGGACGTCACATTAAACACAACAGATGGTGGAGGAAAAGGGTTGTCCTAACATTTCAATTTGTGTCATCTTAACTGATTCAATCCTCCATACAGATATCTTAAGGGTGGTGCCAAGCCATCTGCTGATGAGAACATGACCTGCTACCATATTCCACAAGCCACTGATACCAAGAATCTAAATGTCATTGATCAGTTTATAATTCTTAAAAGTATCACACAGTGTGTCAATATTTATGTTAGTTAATTTATAGAAATAAGTATTGTGCAAAAAAAAAATTCTACATAATGGATCACATCAACCTAGAAAAGCAAAAAAAAAAGTTTTGCTTCAATTGCAACAATTACTAGTTGAATTGTTTTTTGTGGGGGGTAAGGAGGCGATTGGTCACAGCATGAGGCAAGCCTCTGGCCAGTATGCCTTAGGGCAACTACCAGTCTTACTTATTGTCTGAAGCCAGCACTATTTGAGGATCCAACATTTTATTATATTCTTGATGACTGTAGATCCAAATTCTTAAGCTCCCTCCTATTTGATAAAAGCAATAGAAGTAGACTTTCTTTGAATTTAAATTCACTAAAAAGATAGCTATTCCTATACAAGTATTCCTGTTGTAATGATTAAATAGTGATTCTTCATGAATACAATTATTACATTCCAAAATAATTAATTACTATAAAACCAAACTAGCATTTTGTGACCAACAGGAATAAATTGAAGTCGGGTGGTCAGCCCTTAACCCCCAGGAAATCTGGTACCTATTTAAAAGAGGTAACGTGGATCCATCTAAAGGAAAATTCAGTGTGGAAAAATCCTCGACCTCTGCCAGAGTCAGGGATCGAATCAGGCTCCTTTATGTTGCAGTGATGCATTTACCAATTGGCAACCAGGTCCACAAGTAATACTATTATAGTATAAAAATAGTGTTAGGTATCTGTGAATCCAAATGCAAACACAGACATTACTATTTGACATAAGATGTAACAACAGAAATGCGATTTTTATCTTACAGATATGTTGCATAATTAAATAATTAGTCATTCTAATAAGGCTTTTACATTGAATGTAAACTACAACAATTCTAGGATTCTAAAAATTCAAAAGTATTGATGCTCAGAATAACATTTTTGTATTGGCGTAAAAAAATAAAAGCTTCTGGTGGGAATTGTAATGATACGATGTCTTATATCCATAGAAAACAAATCATTAGCATCTGTTCTTTTGTAAAAACAATCTGTGTTTGTGAATTTCCAACCACAAAACAACTATCTACACTGCACCCATGGGCAATAGAGGACTTCATGGAATTTTTTCAAAATTAATGTAATTCCTGCAATTTTTTTAGTGCACAAGAACTAACAAATTCCTATTTTATTTAGAAAATGAGAAATTTTATTTTAAGTTATTTTTTTTTTACTTCAGTTAATTTACAGAATTTTACAGCTTAAAACAATTGCCAAAAAAATTTTGCCCCTCCCGCCTCTGGAAACATTTTTTTGGGTGCCCATGACTACACTACAGATGGTGTGTATGGTCTCCTGAAGAAATTGAAATATCTAAGACAACATATTAGTTTTTAGATGAGAATAAAACAGGGAGCTTTAATTGATTTGTGACTTTCCCTCATATTTCAGTTTTAAGACCAAGTGATTATTTCCCAATTTTAATTGACAGCCAGTTATTAACCTTGAGTAGATGAAAATTAAGGATCACATCATGTTATGAATAAACGATTTTCATTTATATCAAAAATCCAAGTTGTTGTTTTTTTATTAGAAGCTAATAATTGTGAATTTGTTTAGTTGATGCTGTAATGATGTCAAATATTCTTTTAAATTATGAAATGTAAGTTAAATAAGTTCAACGTAAAAAAACAAAAACAAGCAATTAGAAATGAAACAATTTTATTTTCCTCTGGCTATTCTACTGTAAAGAAAGCAAATAGATTTTCAAGTCTTCAGCTTTACACATACGGCAATGTAATTTAAAAGAATCGCATTTTTCGTTTTAATTTATAAGTCAAGAAGCAGCTTAGAAAGTTAAGTTTCTGAAAGAAAATTTTTATAATTTCAGAAATATATATCAAATTAACAGCCACCAGCATTATATGAGAAGCAATAATCTTTTATTTCAATTTTAATTTAATACATGAACTATTATTTTCTTATTTCAAGTAGTCATAAGAATATCAAGATTAGCATTCCTTATCAATTGAATGATTGCAATCTTGTTAAACAACAATGAAGCAAATTCATTTCCCAATACTGGACAAAAATAACATTCATCATATACAATGGGAAGTAATAAAACCAACATTAATAATTACTTCTTTGAAGCTCAATATTCTATAAAGTTGAAGATACTATTAATTATAATTTTTTTTTTGGTATTAGTCAGTTACAGCTTTACCTTTAAATTAAGTAAATCACTTAGTTTTGAAAAATAAAAAGAATCTTTGCATTAGTCATATGGCAGTTGATTTTGTCTTAATTTCTTAATATTGAATTGAGTCCAATGATAAAAAGGAAATCCTTATTGAAAATCTAGCATTAAATTTTTAGGACCTAAAACTGAACATGTAATGACTGAAACACTCATAAGCAGTGAAGCAATTAAAAAGTGGAAACAGTTGTGTACAATTGAATTTTTTACGATATCACATTACTTTCCTTTAAATCATTTTAAGCATCCTTTAATAAAGGAAACGATTACAATTATTAAGAATTGTTTAGTAATCTTCTTAAGAACACAGGAAATCATTAAAGGTAAACAAATTTAATCATAGCATCTAAAAATATGATAAAAATTATGAGTTTTATTACCATAATTTGTATTTCTGAATTTTGATTAAAAATCAAAATTTGAAATTATCATCTAAAAGATAGATTATTTAAAAACCTAAAAAATGATGTAGTTCAAAATTCCAAACAGATGCTAAAATTTCTGCATATAAAATTCTAAATATTCAGATTCAGCAACAGAAGGATGTATTTTTATTTTCTTTACAATCACTAAAAGAATAACACTGATACATGTCCTGTTCTCTCTGTCTGTATGTATGTCTGTCTGACAGTTATCTAAGTCCAACCCAAAACATCAGTCTCTCTTATTTCAAATTAAAAAAAAAATACTAACTTCTAAGAATTGATAATTCATCACTGGTTCAATCACATTAATTTATGTTTCTTCTTCTGAACCAGGATTTTACAACTAATAAACACTAATTTTTCATAACATATCCTTCCACATAAAATGATAAAAAAAAAAAAAAAATCAAATAGCTATTAATAATTATCTATGCATATATTTCAGTTAATTTTTAAATGTAATCAACATAGATGTTCATAAATTAATTCACTTCCACCAAAAGAATGCTTAGAAACTATATACTTATTTTGGAGTTTTAAACCATTTTCAAAAAAATCAAGTTTCGGTTTTAATGAAAACATAAAACTGCATCATTCGTCACTCTCTGGCTGTTATTTCCCTAGATTGTGAAGTATAAACTGTTAGATGGTTGTTAGCATAGAAATTATCTACAAATTTAATATCCAAATCAGTATTTGATGTTAGTTGATCGCTTATAGCCTTCTTATCTATACAGTTCCAATCAATCATAAGATAAATCAAATTGAAATAAGCACTAATGATGGTTTCATATATGCAGCTGATACTAAATGCTTTTAGATCTAACTACATAAGGATAATGACTTTAATAATTATACATTTGCTTGAAAATTGTTCTTAATTTTCAAAAAATTAAAAATGTTTGCATTTGCTCATACTTCCTTCATCGCTCAACTTATAAGTTCACTGGTGCATGGAATTGCTTTGTTTAATAATGTGTAGTAATATTGTTACATTTCTCTCATCCATTTCAAGTGAACTTTTCAATTTTTCAAATGCATCAAGAAACAAGATTAGACCATTAAAGTGCTTGATAGCAAAATTCTGACATCAATTTACAGATAATTTTACAACACTCCACAGTATGTGGTCTCAAGTTGCTTTGATACAACATTTATTTTTACATTGATTGTTTGCATTGGATGAAAACAAAATGCTTGACATGAATTCTTTACAATAAAAACTGCTGAGCCTTTACTTCATGCCAGTAGAAAATACCTTACTAGCTGAAACATATTTAGCAAGGTAGAGCCTGATTGTGCTTAGCCTACCCTCTTCTCCTAAATTTGCTAATTACACCTTTTGGATATTTCTGAAACTGAAAACCAAACATGACCCTTTGCTTTTGATAATGATATTTCAGGAATGGCAATTTTGGCAACTATCCCTTTACGAAAAATCCATAAATTTTGGGTCTTGCTTTATTTCTATATGAGTATACAGAAAAAAATGAAGGGAGTCTCTTATACAGATTTCTTCTCAAATTACAAAAAAAGTCATATAGTATAAATTACAATATTTACATAGAATACAGGTATCTGTTAAGACAGCCATGCCTCAATTTCCTTGTACCCTCAAGGAAACAGAAACATATTAAAAAAATTATGTATTATATATACAAAGTAATCAAATCAAATTAGTTTCAATTGATTATAAGGAACATTTTAACAAAAAATAATACTCTATACAACTTAATTAATGAAAAGGAATGAACTTAAATTCATCCTTTTCTGAATTGTAGAACAGTTTGGATAATTGGTTGAAACTCAGAAATAAATCGTATGTATTAGTATTTGAATTTTATTTCCTTCAGTCATTTGAATATATGTGTTGATGTGCACAAAATTATATTTACCAAATAAATTTTTCAGATCAGCTAGCTAAAAATGATTAATTATAATACATATCATTTTATAAATCATAATATATAGAAGCACATCAATTATTTGCACATTTTTAGGTTTAACCTTTCAATGTATTAAAAACAAATTTCATTCTAAGATATAACATAGCTATAAACAATCATTATTATAAAATTCTTATAACATAATAGTTTTAGCACAGCATCAGCTTTTTGGTGAGGTTTCTATAGTATAAAAGACATAGCCAAGTTACAGAATGATAACCAGTCTTTAACTCAAACGGAAACAGGTCAGTTACTTTTATAGGATAGGAATCAACATCCTATTAAAACGCAAGTTAACACTTCTATTTCCCCAAAAGTGCAAACAAAACATCTCCATTAAGACGCAAAAAAAAAATCCAACCTTTACCAGATATGCTTCTCCTCCTGGAAATTGGCAGTTTAACTAGCCCAAAAAAGAATCTATTCAAATGTACACCAGGTTGACATTTTTTCTTACTGTTTAACTCTATAATCTTCAAGCAAATGTATGTTTTCCCCATAACATGTTTTTTACAGTCTATGCATTGAATCAGATCATTCATGAACAAATAACACAGAAACTCTATTGGAATATATTAAGTAAATTAATAATAGATTCGTGAAGTGTGAGACTCAAAGGATTATTGTTTATGGGTGAATCAAAACACTTCAATAGACAGCTGAAACTCTGCAGCTGACATTGCAGGTCCTGAAAGGATGATAGGTTCTGAACTATGGAGCACAATTTTCTCTCAAAGTGGCAAGTTATAACTTTCGTCACAGCAATTTTGACTTTCACCGCAATTGTACTGTTGGTATTCACATACACAAAGTTATATGTTGGTGTTATTTGAAATTGGCCCACTAATAAGTCTTTGCATGCACTTACAATAGTTATCCATCTACTTTACTTTTGCCAACCATCTTCCATACTTTGAGTCTATGGTGCAGTTGCTCCAGTATTGGTTGTTCTCCTCTTAGCTTCAGCAGTAACAAGGTTACATTCACTAAATAAAGATCATTCAAATTTACAAAAAAAAGTAAGGGTAATGTTATTAGTAAATACTCTGTGACTACACAAAGGGAGGAAAAAAAACCTTTCCTTTACAAATTAGAGGAACAGACTAATTCCTTGGCATTACAGCCATTTAAATCTTTGAATTTTTTAGTGTAATGCATTCATTCTATCTATATCTAAGCATTATTCATTATGTATCACAACTCAACTACTATCACACCAGTGTTCCTCATCTGTTTAATCTGCATTCATTTTATTCTGCTAAGTGTGCTCTCTGAACAATGACTTTCTCTCTCTGGTGGAAAGTAGTTAACTTGATGTACACTGTCCTGTTGATTAATATTTGAAATTAAAACACACACAGATGGCTTTTTTAATGAATCCCTATTTGTCTTTCATATCCTTGGAAATAAAACTGTAGCTGTTCAAATATATTAACAAAGGTTTTCAAAGATAATACTTGTGACTTTTATATTGCATCAACCCAATCCCCTATTTTTTTCTAGATTACATATACTGCTTTTTAAAAAAAAAAGATTTAGAATTAAAATAAAATAAAAAATAAAACTGATAAATTCTTTGAAGATCCTTATTTTTCTTTAAAAATGATAAAACGGAAGTTTTAATAAGTTAATTGCTTACTTTCATGTAAATCAGACTTCAAAAGCAGATTAAAATAAAACATAAAAGCATTAATATCACTATGGCTATGGAAAAATACACAGGCACTAAAATGAAATTATTTTGACTTCTTACTCTGCCTTTCATCATTTTACTATTGTTATTTTATTAATTGTCCCCACCTAAAAATATGACCTATAAAAGCTTTATAAACAACTGCATGTATTTTCTTAATCTTAAATAAAACTCTTTCTTAGAATAAGCCTATATCCTGTCCAAAAATATATGGGAAAATAATTTAGCAGGAAAAAAAAAGCCCTTTTTCATTGAGAAAAATGGCATTTGTTAAAACTGAAACATTATTTTAATGGCCTTTTCAATTATAGCTCTCAGAGTATTCTCAAAAATTTCCATACGATGCAATTATGAAACTCTTGCTTATGATTAATGTTAAACCAAACTGTTGCATATAAAATGTCACAGTCAGATAGCTAATCAACGAGAAAGAATGAAACACCTTATTGAATCATATATTGTAATAATCTTTCAGAACAAACTTAATGTTCATGACTCAACTTGATGTTCTCACATCCTGAAGCAACTGTTAAGATGAAAAAGCTCAATAAATAAGCACTGCACAAATTGATTGAAAACAATTAAATATGATTATTTGAAATGTCTTTCCCCTCCTTTATTTGCAACAAAACTGCATCATTTCTCCATCAAATAATAAATGTACATCAGTGACATTATTAATAGCAGCTTGACCAAGATGAAGCTCCAAAACATTACACTGCCTATGATTATTGTTTGGTGACAAATCAGCAGATGTGATCCACTATGCATTCAGAAGCCCAGAAGAAAAGTCACAAAAGAGATATAGTAATGCATACTTGAATTATAAATTATACCTTATAAAATGTCCAGCAACTGTTAATCTTTTTATTTATTTATTTATTTATTTGGACATTAAACTCTAATAATATGTTCACTAGTTACATAAAAGTTCCTCACATACATAATATTGGCTTTTGAAATTCAGTTTCTTCACTTGTGATGGTGAGGTATTATTTTGAAGCTTGTATGTAATTTTTATATGCATGACTGTTATTGAAGGACAGGGTAGCTAGAAGATTTCAAAGTTTCAAATAACTCTAGCTCTAGGCCCAGTCTTAGTGATGTATCCTTAACCTAGATGTCCCTGCAGTGATGTATCCTTTGTGTGATCATCATATTATGGCTTATGGATATCCATTATTTTTTAGTCATTGGAAGCTTATCTCAGAATTGACAGAATTCCTAATTTTGCTCAAAAGTAAAGTAGTACTGCCTGAGATTTTAATGTCTTGAGTTTTCAGTCTGAAATTATTTTTTGTTCTTTGGATGAGCTTGTACCTTTCCATTGTTTTAACCAGAAATCTTCCCAGCTCCTAATCAATACAATAATGTATTTGTAATCTCTTCTGCATCACCAAATGCTTTCCTTGGAATCCAGCATCCAAATTTCTTGAAGAGCTAAAACCATCTTTTAATCTAACACTGCATTTGATACATAATCTCCCACTAAAGTTACAATTTAATACATTTGTTTCTGTATTAACGATGCTATGCTTTAAAGTGCATTAATCTACATCTTGGCACGTTATCCTATCATTCATAGATATGCTACAGCATCATCATTTCTAGCATCTCCAATTTGACATTCTTCACCGAGAAACCAGAACATCAACTATTCATTGCTGAAATCATTGTTTATAGATTGATTTCATCTGATGCAAAATTTGTTGCCTTCCTAACATTTGATTTCTATAGTCAACTACATTTGTTTATCCACACAGCATATTTCCATATCTCTTCCAGCCTGCCCTTCAACACCAGAAGTCATGCTGTCAAAATCTCATACTTTGGATCCATTTCAACATGCTAAATCTCACCACAACTCAATGATCCATCCTCTTGCAATTTCCAGAATAAGAATCATTTTTCTTCCACATTCTATCTGCACTAAGACTTTTTCGACTAAACCCAATTAACTACAAGTGTTCAGTGAAGGACTGTCTGCAGTAGCATTGGACAGTATGATTTTTAACATTAAACAATCATATGAAATGGATATCATATTCCACATGCCAACCTTCAATCTTTACCTTTCCATAATGGCTTTCAATTGATGAGTTCAGAAAACTGAAATTTTCTACTCATTTTGAGAAATACCATTCAATATTTGAGGTTTCTCCGTTTCCAACAATGCTTTTTAGTGTTGTAAAAGAAGACATGCCTAATATTCTTCAACTGCCTTGTATTCAATCCTGTCAGTGTTTTTTTTTTTTTTCCTCTTTCTTCTATTTTTTGTAGACTCTTAGATTCTATCTTCAACACTTTTGCCAGATGTCTCTATGTAAAAAAAAATCTAGTACCATTATTAAATCTTTCTTACAGATATGTTTCAAAACAGTCGATACACATGCACTACTGACTAATTGTTGACTCATACTTGTAAGTTATTGACTAGTCCTTTTGTAATCAACTTTTTGGCACCCCTTACTATTCTGCTGACTTTCTGGACGTAAACATAGATGCTCATTTTTAAATCATTTTATGATTCTTCTTCAGTGACTTTCATCAATTGTAAAGGCAACACTTGCATTAACCTATTCTATTGGATCAAGACAAATATTTTCCTTTTCAGAATAACCTTTGACTTAATGATCATCAAACAAATCATCTTCTAGCCTTATAGAATAAACAGATAAATCAATTCTTTGACCTTATCAGTGCTTTCCACTAAAAACAACTTATATTAAACTACTTGTTCTCAAATTTATACTTTGTTCCTTGCACAGCTTAGCCTCTGTTGCTCTTTAAAAATCACACATTGAAATATGTGAGAGATCAAAGAAACAGACAAACAGACTAGGTTATTCTTAGAAAGTATCAACCTAATAAATGACCCTTCATAAGTAAGTGGAGGGATTGAATAGTCATCGTTATTTATACTTTCACATGTCTTCCAATAACTTATAATTAACCAATATAATTAACCAATTCCAATAACTGTGTGGCCTAATAAACTTATGCATTTAAACTTTTATTTTTTTTATGATCCTGTAAATATAATTAGATATTTACAACAGCAATACTCTTAACTATCAAGCTAAGTTGATGAATCTTAATTAAAATTTTGCATTTAAAAATTAGCAAGAAACATTAATTCAGAAGAAGATGTATTTCTTTACCTAAATCTTTAAATCTTAATTATATATAGATGTTATCATCTTTAAACAACATAAAGTGTCATGAGAAAAGCAATTTTGTTTTATATAAAACTCGTACTTATTAAGTATCATTTAAGATGTAGTACAGTTATATAGGTAAAAATCAAACATTGCTCCAATGTATTGGGAGAAAATGGACTCTCCTTTGGTGTTATTGATCTTTATATTTAATTATCTATTTCAGTAATGCTGTCTTTGCTTCATTTGAAAATTTACCTTTTAGCATTTTCATTTATTTGACTTCTAGTAGAGGTGAAAAATCCTCCAAAAAATAAGAAATTCCAGGTAAAGAGAACTGAACTGAAGGGAGGACAAATTTTTTAAAAAGCTTGTTTATTTTTTATTACTGAAAAATTTTGTACTAAATCTGATTTTCATCTTAGAAGTAAAAGCAAGATTCACCATTAAAAAAAAAAAATCATATTTGATGCAACAAAATTTGAATACTACTATGGAAAGCTTTCACATACAATATTGTAATTTTGATCCAAGACTCCTTAATGTTGCATCCATTTATTTTAAAATCAGATGATGTTAATATTGAATAGATTAAACTTACCATAATAATGTCAGCTTGAAATAGTTTGGAAACAGCAAAATTGTAGGTGAATAGATAGGCATTTCACCAAAACTGCAATTGATCCAAATGAAGCTTAATTTTTATCCAAGTATTAAAAAAAAAAAACCTAGGTTTTAGTTTCAACTTCAAGCCCCTCTATGGAAGGTGTTGTGACGTCTTCAAAATTAAACAATATATATAAAACAATTCATTGTGAAGGTTCTTGGACTGGAATTAGTGATTTGAAAAGGAAAAACAAATTAGACATTAAATCTCATTAAATATGTAATAGTTTGGGAGATTATTCAGTTCAATCACAATTAATTTATAATGGAGATATTTAATTTTATCTAAAGTTTCAACTTGTAATGAAATCAATCAGGATCTCTCGTTTGATAACTTTAATTTACCATAAAATTTCAATTTACATTGTATAATTATTGAGTTACTGTAACCACAAATTTCCTGATGAAAAGTACAATACATTTCTAGAACTATACCAGCAGTTGCTTTGTTAAATACACCAGATAATTATTGCTGCTATAGGTATCCATAAAATGATTACTTGTATTCCAAATTTTGTTTTTTGCCTATCACAGTTATATTGCACCCTTATTTGACTGATTGTGACTTGCCTAGTAGCTTTTATGATTTTTTTTTTTTATTCTTTAAACTCTCATCGACTAGCTGTATTTACAACAAAACTGCCATTACCTGGATTTTTTTCTTTATTGTATCGTTCTCATAACCTTCAACCCTAATGTGCATCATAACCCATATGGCAACTGTTAATGTTATTGGAACAAGCAGATCTGATACTGAAACTAATACCATGCTCAAATTGCTTAAATCACTTATTTCAATCGAATAGTAGTTGAATCCCTCACTAACTATTTGTCTGCTTCATTTAGCAAGCCATGCTTTAAGACTGTGTGTCTATAGACATAGTCCACTTTCATGTGTGGATGATGTATGTAATAAAATGGCCACTCAGTGGTTGCTTTCCATATGGATATAAACAGGAACAAGAAAGAATAAAGAGTGCCTAACAAAAGGACAGAAAAAATCAGAATAAGAATACAGTAGTAGTAAAAGGCTAATATTAAAACATCTAAACCAGGAAAAATATTGATCAAAAAAAATCAAAGGACAAGCTTTCTACAAAATAAATGTTTCTTGCCTGAAAATTTAAAAAGGACAAACAATTTCTTTTGAAAAAAAAATATGAAAGTAATATCAATACATAGTAGTAAGCAACTCAAACACAACAAACGTGTCTCAGTCAAAGAAGCAAACATATTAAAAATTAAAGGAAAGTCTGATGTTATAACCTCCAACCTTTGCTCAGGAAATTTCAGCTAAGAAGCAAATAATAAAGAAAATAAAAAGAATAATTAATGGGCTTGAAAGCAGAACTTTCCTCTAAAGGCAGGAACTTCTATTGTTTAATAGAACTGGCCATAATCAGATGTTGCAGCAGCAGTTTATAAGATATGAGCAAAAGACTGTACTCGATAAGTCAACATAATAACAGCATTGTCATATTAAATTGTTACTTTAAAGTTCTCGATGGATTTGAAATAATGCTAATGAAGAATGGATCTTTAAGCTTGATAGTCTTGCACTTCCAAGATGACACCGTTATCTGGAAAAGTTATCTTCAACTGGAAAGAGGAATAAATAAGTTTCATTGTTATTTCTAAGAGATGCAGCTTGATCCAAGATGAGAAGCAGATATCATGTATGGCAGCAAACAATACACATGGTAATAAAACAGCGCTTTCTTTACATAAACCTGGTAGAAGTGAGAAAAGAAAAAGTGCAAATAGAAGTCAATCCTAAAGGATGCAAGGGATCTTTGTAAATAAGTATAGCACTTTCATTAACTTCCAAGTGACATACTAGCTCTTTGTCAATGGATGACGGAGCTTGTAAGGGTACAGGAAGCAGTAGAAAACTATATTACTAACAAGGGAAGTATGAGAAAGTGGAACCAGACTTTGAAATTTGCTGGGAAGGGAGGGGAGGGCAAATGAGGACACCTGCAAAGTTGGAGGCTCATGTTTGAGGGAGGAGTCGAGATACAGCTGTGTTGTGTCATGATTTTCTTGCTCCTGCCTATGAAATCTAGACAAGGACCAACTTCATCAAGAGAATTCATCAAGAGACTAACTTCATTGTCCAGTTTGCTGCACAATGATTCAGAAATTTGATGAAATATGCAGTCTACAAAGCTGGCTATCTCGATAACGAACCTGCTCCTTTCCAGACTCCGGTTCAGTACTGCTTTGATACATTGGATGGAACTTGTACACAAGTCACATGAGATGGTCCTTGTACCACTTGTGCATTTATGACTTGTGCCCACTGTGAACAACCTTTCTGTTATGAGCACTCTCTCATACAGTTACATGTGTCAATCCTTATAACAAAATTGCAGTTGGTTTGGAATTACATTGAATTTCAATTGTTTTCCTATGGTACCTTTGTGACCCCATATCTATATAAAGGCTTAGAACCTGGGACTCAGATTTGGCACACTTATGTTCTCTGTGATGCACTTTCATTTGAGATTTGCCTGATTCCAGCACTCCACTTTCACGTACGGACCCTTCCCTTGTAAGAATGGTTAATGCTGAAATTCACAGCTATTCAAATACAATATTCCTTAACTGTAGAAATCGCCATGTTTTTATTAGAAATTTTATATATATAGATATATTCTAGAAAAGACATCAGACCTATGAAAATTGGATTACAAGACTGGTGTTACGTTGATAACATCTTCAAACTTAATTTTGTCTTATTGTTCAACAAATAGATGTTCTAAGTGGGTAAGAGTCTGTAACTGCAGTTACAACCAATGCAGAAAATCCTCTCTCTTTGATTTGATGGTGGCAATACTTGTGAAATAAGAAAAAAAAATGACAAGATGTAGATTGAGATGGTTGCCCATTATGAGGATGAAAAGGAAACAGAGAAACACAAGACAAATAAGAACAAAGAGAGTCAGTTAACAAGGGGCTGATAATTCTATCCAACAACAGTTAATGTATATAGCTGTGATTCTACTGAAGATAAGAAGAATTTGCAGTAGAAGGGGAAAAGGAGGAAATGTCCAAATAAAGAAAGAAAGAAGATATAAGAAAGTACATAACTTTGAAATGAAAAGCTTAAGCTGATACAAAGAGATTTAGATTTTGAGAATCCCTTCTCTCAAAGGTCTCCTTTACGCAACCCAAATTAACTATCCACTTCATGGGAACTCAAAACTGAGTACAAAAATTGATCCAAGTCTGACCTAAGAGAACATGTAACTTTGATTTGACCATAATTCTATTACTTTTGTTCAAACATTCAGAACTATAATATTATTTCAATTTTTTCTTTCCATCAGCTTTTTTTCAGCTTGATAATGGAAATTTTTTACAGGGCAAAGTGAAATAGACATGCTAATCACTTTTAAACATTATTAATTCTCTAACACAATTCAGATACATTGATTGCTACTAATTAAGAATGAGGCCCACATTATGTGCTCCAGATCAAAGATGTAATTACATTAAGCTAGTTTTGGAGTTAATCTTTGGAGCTGTAAGGATTGAACAATGACTCTTGAAACTATAAAAATGTATATTTATTTGTCTGATCTTCTGATATTATTGTTAAAATTGACATATTTTTGTTGAGTTTTCTGAATTTATAAGTTCATATTTTGAATACAATAATCCAGTAAATGGCCTTCATCTAATGGCCTTCAATATCCATACATCCATAAAAGTATTGGACATCATCATCACCCTTGTCTCAGGTAAAAGGCTCTTCCGTCCTAAGAACAAAGATAGAAATTCAAGAACAGGATGGTGGATGTTTCATGTTAGTGACAATTCAGGTGACTCTACCTGTACACTTTAGTATGAAACACAAATATTGTCAGTTGACTTTTGTATCTAACTTGGAAAATATTGGAGGAGGGATCAGTAACAGGCTGTGGTATGATGGATATTAAGAAAAGAATCACAGACAACATATACCACATTCACTGGCAATTATATAGGTGAATTTCACAGCAGTAGAATTTAGCAATAATTTCTTTTTCTTTAATCAAGATGTTGCTGATGATTGCCAATAGAAGGGCAAAGCAAACTAAAATAGAAAATAATTAAAATATAAGTAGGTATGGATATTGCAGAAGAGTCCCTTTTTTTTCTAAAGGTTCGAGTAACATTTGACTTTTGTGATTGTAAATGTATTACAATTTTAGTACAAGTTTTTGGGTAGAAAGAAATAATTTAAAGTAAATTAAATTAGGAACATCAAGCCTATTAAAAAATGAATATTTTTATATTAATGTGTCTCTTTAAACTGTACAAATAATGATGAAAGTAAGGCAAACAAATAAATTTAAAGCATTAAATAAAACTTTAAGTAAACAGCACATCAGTTGAAGGAATTGAAATGAATCTTGTAGTATTACTATAAATTCACAATGATTTCTCAACTAGAGCTGAATATTGGCAGCAACCAAAATTTTAGATTTGAGTTATATTTCCTACAAAACTTCTACATTCACCAGTTCTTGCAATATAATGAGGTTCAGAAAGGAAAAAAAAAATCTTTACTTGTAATGTAAATATACTAACTATTATTATAAATGTCTAAACCTATTTCCTACAACAGAACTAATACTGTAGCAAATAGAAGAAAGGGTATAGTCCTTTGATCATATACTGTCTCTTACAGCTCACAAGGAATAACTATGCATTGTTATTTTTTTTCCATAGAATTGGTGTTAATTTCAGAGTCACATCTTCCCCTGCATCCTAATGTCAATCATATCCAATTCTTGTATCAGTTGCACTGTGTTTGATCATGAGATCTTTATACACTTGTACATTTTCTTTACAGATTGAAATATTTAAACCAGGGTTAAAATAAGTGTACTGAGAGAATTCTTTAGAATTCCCCAAAATATTCCAAAATCAAATATAAAAGACTGCAATGTTACAGCTTAATTTTAGAGATAGGATTTTCATGTCTGATGTTATAGAAATCAAATACATTTGCTGAAATATTGATCTTCTATATTCTATAATCAAAAGTATTGAAACAAATTCAGAAAGCTGGAAAGTGATGCATGTCAATTATATGCAAATAAGGACGAAAAAAAATTGCAGTAGATCTTACAAAGTTCCAAATATGCATGATTATAGGATGCCATATATCATGTTGTTGTATGCTATAAAAAAATCATTAGGATTTTACTAAGTCAGTAGTAGCTGATGAGAACAATGGTATGAGCATGATGCAAAAATGATAATATCTATTAATTTTCATATGTATAAAGAGATATCATTATGCAATAAACAGAGAAATTACATCATCTTGAAGACATCCTTAGAAAATGTACAATTGGAGCTCCATATGTCATCAAGATTGTCATTAAAGTGTGCATATTGAATGTAATTTGGTGCCTCGCCCATTGTTCATGTACTCAGAAAAAAATGAAAGATCTCCTCTGGAGCAATGATTTGTACTTCACAATGTTTGGATCTGACAATCAAACTTGAATTTGGAGGATTCTCAGAGAACTGTCTCTATTGCAAGGCACTGTCTCAATAATATGAAGTTCAGAGGAGAAGGTATCATAGTTTAGGACTGTTTCTCATCTATTAAAGTAAGATCATTTGTAATACTGCTGAACACCATTCGTACCAATATATACTAAGATTGTGGACAACATGAAGCATGTCTATGGAAATGGTTTATTTATTCCAGTAAAGTAATGTTCCATCCAATAAATTCCTCACTGCAAGTATTTGACTGACAATGAGGAATAGAAAGCTCAAGAATTGGCATGACCATACCAGTCTTGATCTAAATAGCACAAAACACCTTTTAGATTAACTAGAATTCTGGATCAGAGTGAGAATTGAGATGTCACACTTCCATTGTTGCAACCCATTAATTGACTGTGTTACAATTTAGTGCAACTAGTGCACAGTTTTAGCCTTCAGCCTCCTATTGTTGAGAACTGGTTGAAATTGTCCATAAAATCTGTCATTCAGACTAAAGTACAGAGTATTATAAATGTACATACCATATTTCTTCTTTATCTCACTCCTTCTAGATATATTATTAATCATCATCATCTTCTCTGTATCACAAAATAAATGTAAAATTTAAAAATAAATTTAAAATACATTTATTTATAAAGGAATTTTTGAAGAGACTATTTCCTTCTCTTCTTCTTCGGCTACAATAATTCATAACAAATATGGGAAGTGAAATCGTGATAGTTATAACATTCCATTGTAGTAACTATCATTTTAACAATTCATCTCATCTATTCTTACCTTATTATTACATTGAGATTGTCTAATTAAATCCCTAGCCAAGTTTTCAATAACATTACTAACCTCAACACCATTGTTTCTATTTATATTTCTATCTTTAGTATTTCGTATGTATAAACTTTCGATTGTTTTTCTTATTTTACAATCTTTCTCAATACATAAAATTTTAATTTCTTTATTAATGCAATGGGCTTTCCTGGAACAATGTTCTGCCATTTCTGATTTATCAAATAATTTGTTTCTAATGTAATTATTGTAGCTTGAAGAAGAAGAGAAGAAATGTCTCTTCGAAAATTCGTTTTGTAAATAAATGTATTTTTAATTTAATTTTAAATTTTACATTTATTTTGTGATATAGAGAAGATGATGATGATTAATAAAGTACAGAGTGTTTGAAAAGTCCCACATCATAGGCCAAATGGTAAATCACTTTATCAGAAGATGATTCTGACTGCAGGATGGCAAAGTGTGTTTGGTTATTGGACAGGATGGATGAGGCAGCAGCCTTCCTATCCAGTGTGCTGTTTTCTGACAAGGCCAATTTTTACGTGAAAGGGGAAGTCAACAAACAGGGCTGCGTGAGATTGGCTGGATACCACATTTCCGGAACACTAGATTGGTCACAGAGAACCTGTCGAATGGGCCCCACGCTTGTCAGATTTGAATCCGATGGACTTTGCATTCTGGGGGTATTTGAAGTCCCAGGTGTATAGAGTGAAGATTCGCGATATGGCCCGCCTCCACTCCAGGATCGAGGATGAATGCCTTGCCATAGCTCCAAATTATGTTCTCTGTGTACTCAACAACCTGTGATTCCACCTACAGATCTGTGTGGAACGTCTTGTAGGACATACTGAACGAATACTGTGATTTGGCCTATGGTGCAGGACTTTCGGATACCATACCCTGTAGGTTGACATTATAAGTTTCCTGCAATATCCACAATATCCACATCCAACTGCTGTCAAAATAGTTTTATGAGGACTGTACAATTTCTAGTGTGAATTCCCTAGATTTAAAGTCAATTATTAAGAAATTGTGTGTTTATTTATGCTCTTGTGTTGTTTGCAACTGAGGAATCGAAATCAATACTATAATCAAGTCATTCTTTTTTTAATGAATTGGTCTAAACAGAAACAACTGATTTCAGCTGAATCATCAGTTTCTTTCTGTAAGTTTTTTATCTAAAACAACTAAAGTCGATAAAGAGTGTTATAAAAATAAATTCCACTCTTTTAATACTGAAAATGTGTCATGTATGGTTGATGCAGTATTGTATTGTTTGCTTTATTGAATGCAAATTTCAACAACAAACTACCTTAAATAGAGCTGATTCTACAAGCTAAAATGTTTAAGGGACTTCTAAAGTATGTAAAGCTTTGTGAAAACCACAAAGATTGTGTTATTCATACATTCGTTGTTATCAGTTAAAGACATCTTTTGACGATTAATTTAGGAACGTAACAACCTGAATGTACATTAACTTCAGGGATTTTACTTCATATTTTAATTAAGAAACATGATTGCAATTCATTCAAAACAGAATTAATTTCTTTGGAAATTAATTTTATTCTCAATATGGAAAAAAAAATTAGTTTATGAAATATCTTGGATTCAGAAAATATATAATTCCTGGGAACTTCATTAATACTAAATTTCCATTTTGCTTTATTTATGTCATAAGCCTTATATATGTAATTGAAATTCACTCAGTAGATTAAATATCTGTGATTAACATGCCATTAGATTCAGTAAACTTTAAATTTCTTCTTTAAAATGGAAAGTTTTCAGTTGGGAAATAAGTTCTTTGATTTGTTGATTTCAAAATTCTAATCTTTTTTCTCGTCTTTGGTTTCATTTCTAATTTCTTGGTTTCTTTTTGCTTATTTAACAAACAAAATCTTCTACTTCAAAAAAAAAAAAAAAAAAAACAAGCTATGGGTAAATCTAAGGGATAGGATAGACTGAGACAAAGAGAATAGGATAGGTTTGTTTTGGTTTTTTTGTCAGCCATGCACGTATTATTGGTCAGTGTTTAAATCAGCCTTCAGCAACCAAATACTAGTGGAAGCTCCAGTTTGAAGGATTTGTATTTACTTCTGTTATTTAAAAAAGAAAAAAGAAAGACAATGATTATTGTATATTGACCAATGAGAAGAAGTATATATAAGAATTTGCAGAAGAATCTCACAATTCAGGTGAATCATCAACTAGTCATCAAAATAGCAAGAATTTGGTAGAATGTTTCTTGAACCATTTGACCACAATCCTGGTCTTATGTGAATGGACAATGGAACATTGTGCTGTTGAACACATCGCCCTGTGGATACATAATAACCGTAAAGGGATAAACCTTGTCAGCAACAAGCCTTTGTAAGCCTTGGCATTGAGAATGATGTTGATAGACACCAGGAGACCAAATGTGTGCCAACAGAATGAGTTCCAAACCATGACATCACCACCATTTGCCATTTTTTGTCTCTCACAGCATGATGAATGGGGTTTCCATTCTTGGGGTTTTCTCCACACTTGCAGGCTACCATCATGCTGATGCAGTTAGAACCAAGATTTGTCCGACCATGCAACCGTTTTCCAATTCTCCAGTATCCAGTCTTTGTGGTTTTGTATCCACTGCAGACATTTATGCCGGTTGGCTAAGAGATAGGAGAGAAACTCTGTTGGGAAGAAAGCTGCCAATGTCATGCTGACTGCGTATATGCCTCATTGCCCTTTCGGATATCCTTTGGGTACTGCCTTGGTTGTATTCATCAGTGCGTTGATGTTGATGAATGGTGGCGTATCTGTTGCAAGTTACTGACCAAGTGACACGTTGGACCTTGCGTTCATTAACAACTGCCTTCTAACCACATAACCATCACCAAGATGTGGCTGTTTCTGTTCAGCCACTCATTCTAACCCTCAGTATGACACTTTTTGCAAAACTCAAAAGTGCAACCTTTTGTGAGGTATTGAGACCTGATCTGCCCTTTACCAAACTACATTAAATCCTCTGTGTGTCCCATTTTTCCACACACATATCACATGGGTAGTCAGGGACACTGGTGCTTTCACAATGTGCTCTGTGATTACCACGATGATGCCATGACTTGTGCAGGAATCAGTCCATTGCAGGAGTTTGAGGGTGTTGTTATTATTATTGTGGCTGGTATGGATATGGAGGCATTTAGCATGAGAAGGGATGTAGGTAATACCAGTCATCTGGACACAAAATGAGGTAGATATTGCAATGTTGGCGAGATCAATTTGAAAATATACATTCTGAAGGTCAGCTGACACAGACCAATCCAAAAATATAAAAAACCAACCAGATAAACACAAGACTTTCTGTTTGAATGTGAAGAATGGGAATAAAAATATGAAGTAAAAAAATTAGATTTAAGGTGCTTCAACTTTTTTTCCCTTGGATGGAGAGAGAGACAGAAGGATCTAGAAAGAATCAGTACTCATATCCTAAGGAAGAATGATGATGATGAGTTAGACAAAATATGTGGGAACATAAACTAAAATGCAATGCTCTTTTATTAGTATACGATGACTGGGATATAATAGAAGTGGTAGAAAATTAAAATATAGAATGTCATAACGCAGAATAACTTTTATTACCGGTACTCATAATTCTAGCTTTTTTTTTCTGTAATAGCTTGAGGTAAATGTCAACTTAACCTTCATGAATACCTTGGAAAAATAAAAATGGATAGAAAAGCCCAACTATTGAGAGGCAAACATGAATTACTACAACTACTTCTATGAAATGTAGTTGCTGCAATGGAGGGAAGAATTACTTGTTTGCCAGTAAAGACAGAATAGATGATCTTTTCTAGAAGGGAGTATCATGAAGTGCAACTGCTCTTAGCTTTGGCCTTAGAGATTCTACACTTAGTCAAAACAATTAGGGTAGCAAGTTATTGTAAGGAAAATCATGTGTGTCTGACATTGTTTGATATAAAATATTATTTTTAAGTAAGACACACAGTAGAATATTCAGTAATATGAGTAAGAAAAAGAATATTAGCAAATTTTTATGCAACATTACAATTTAAAGCACATTTTGTATTATGCCATAGAACAATAACCATATCTGTACAACAAGAAACATTTTTTTTTTCGAGGGTGATAACTGACCTCTAGTAGGATGTGTGGTCCCCTTGAATGGTTAAGACCACTGCACACCTGTCTGGCATGGAATTGATGAGGTTATCGAGGAGGGTTTGGGGATATTTTGCCACTCCTCAATGAGGGCTTTTTCCAGTTCACAGAGTCAGAGGAAGAGCTGGTCTACCTGCAATGTGTCTGCCAAATGTGTCCCAGGCATACTCTGTGGGATTTAAGTCAGGGAAGCATGCCGACTACTCCTTACGCTCAATTCACTCTTCAAGAATGTTGTTCACTATCCGAGCTCTATCAGGTTGAGCATTATCGTCCATGAAAAGGAATGAATCATCAACAGCTATAGCATACAGTATGACAATAGGTCTGAGAATCTTATCTTTATAACTCTGTGCTGTCAAACTGCCATCTTGAAAGACATACAGGTCCATACACTTATGCACACTTATACTTATGCCTGCCCACATCATCAATCCATGCCCTCCATAATGTGATTTTTGTGCACAAAAGCTGGGTTATTTCGTGTGTCAGGTTCATTCCAGATAAGAACTCATTGATTGTCAGACTCCAGACTAAACCTGAACTAGCCAGAGAAGAGAACTTGGCTTCACTCATTGTGTCCTGAATGTCTATGTTCCTCAGCCAGTTTTTATGGGTCGTGTGGTTAAAGGGACACACACAATTGGTTTACGTGCCATTGGTTTCACACCATTGGTTGGTGAAGGCGACTGTGAATAATGTAAGTTGATAACCTGCATCTTGTTGCCTTGAGAAGCTATCACTGAAGCCGAGTAGCGTTTTCCGTATTAACAATAGATAATGGTCATCACTTGCTATAGTTGCTTGTGGACAACCTTGATCTTGCCTTCATCGAACCTTCCTGTATCCTGGAATTGATTCCACAGTTGGGAAGTGACACTTTATGATACTCCAAGGGCTTCTGCTACTATCTGCTGTTTCTGACCTACTCCAAGCCTGCAATAGCTCTCCACGCTGTTGATTCCGGTAAATCATGTTGTCATTCGAAATGAAATGTCATGAGAAATATGGCAGAATAAGGGAACTTCTGGAAAACCTTCGTTTTTATCCTAATCTTTGATTTATGCATTCTGACCTTACAGATGCTAATTTGCATATTGATATTTTTGATTCTGCTGTCTATGTCACACTTGTGTTTTCCACATTTCGGCAACACATACACTTAACTGCATAATGTTGCCAAAGTCACATGCTCCCCTAATTATTTTGACCAGTATAGATAGAAATTTCATAAAACAGAAAGTAAATAGAAATAACCACACACATACACACAAAAAAAGGTCTGAAAAATAAAGCAGAAGTAGAAATAGAGTTGTCAGATGTGACCTTTATTTTTCAGACCTTTTTTATGTGTGTGTGTGTGTGTGGTTGTTCCTATTTACTTTCTATTTTTATTTAGTAGTCAATCCATCAGAGCTAAAAACTTGATATTAGTAAAGGATTTCCTACAAAAGAATCTGATTTCTCAGCACAGGTTAAGCAAAGTTCGTTTACAGTAAATGGCAAGGTATCTTTACATCTTTCTAATAGTTATACAAAGAGTGAGAGTTATTTCTTTGAGAGTTATACAAAGAATTGGCTTCAAAATTCAACTTCTCAGGTCATGATAAAACATCACTGATATAGATAGAAAACTCAGCACAAATTTGAATAAGGAAAAAGAAATGAATTATTAAATAAGGGGTATTTTTCTAAAATATACTGTGTTCTAATCTCTTTATTTTATTATTAAAACAAGTTGGTTATTAAGAAATACAGCTTTTTTTTTTAGTTAAATTTCTGCTTTAATGGAAGATAACCTGTCACTAGGGACCTAAATACTGATAAAAACTACTTGATGGCACTCCCATATTAACTACTTTAAAATTCCTAAATTAAAAAGCTACTAAAGTGGAACCTCGCTATTCATACACAATCCATTCCAGGAGGCAGTTCGAATGGCGATTTGTACGAATGGCAAATCATTTTTTCACATAAGATATAATGTAAATTGGATTAATCCGTTCCAGACCCACAGATGATTGCTTATTTAAACACATAAAAACTATGAAAACAATAACTATACAGTTCTGTACATGAAATAAATAAAAATTTAACTGCACTTAACTGTACTGAGGTGAGCTGATAGCATAAGAGGAATGTGGAGAGGAGGAAGAGGGATGCTGATGTTACTGTTTTGGAAGGGGAGAAGGATGATTGTTTCAGAAATGCTGTCACTAGCAAGTTGTTTTTCGTTAATCCAAACTAACAAAGGTTTTTCCACTTGTTCAATTATAGGTGACCTGTTAACAGCAAGAACGGTCACTCTTTTTGCCACATCAGCCTCTCTTAATATGTCTTTCTTTTTCAGTATAAACGATATGGTTGATTTCGCCATGCCATACTGAGTTGCCAGGTCAGACACACGAGTTCCACTTTCAAACTTCGCAATGAATTCTTTTTTCAATCCAATTGTCGTTCTCACTGCTTTCCATTTAGGCTTAATTGAATCAGTAATCTTTATTGAACCCATGGCTGCACTATTTTCAATCAAAATAACAAAAAGTAACAATAAAATATCACAAAGTTTCACGAAGCTTGCGTGGATGATGGGTAGCGTACGGAAGCTAGCACGAGACTGAGCTGAAGTGACCGCGTGGCACGGCCAGTAACAAGGTCACGCTGTCCGAATCGCGGGGCAAGAGTATGCATGGCGAGTTGAATTTTACTTGAAGAAGTTGGACGAATAACGAGTTGTACGAGTAGTGAGGCAGACGAATGGCGGGGTTCCACTGTATTTGGTTTTTGAATTCAAGTTGAAATGTTTGATGAATACTGTATGGATCATATATATCTTTAATATAAAAATTGGGAGAATTGTTGTGACAGACTCTTCTTACCATCCATAGGACTACCGAACCATAAATGCACTTTATCAGAATTCAGATGAATCCCTCTCCAGTTGATTCCTGATTTTGATGAACAAGAGAGAAAGAGGCAAATCTAAGTTTTATTCAGAGATCAAATTCAGATCTCAATGTCTCCATCCGCCAAGGTGTGGTTAGAGGCCTGGTATCTCATCTATTTTAGGCAGCTGAACTCTCATTATGACTGGCAAAGGAGATTAATTTGCCTATCTCATTAATGTTAGATTTTAGTGATGTTGGTTAATATATTGTATACTTAATATACAATATATACTTAATATATACTTTTTCACCAAACTTTTTAATTAATATTTAACAAAGTTTTTGTATATTTTAAAAACAAGCATGAGATGGATGGGATAATAGGTACCAAAACTGTATCTCTTTTCTTCCATTTGTCTGCCAGTTAAGGAATGTAAGTGGGGTTCTTGGTTTATTAGATTTATTTATCTGATGGGAAGAATTCAGCAATTGGAGCCTCAATAGCTGAGGTGATAATGTGTTATCAATATGTAAGGTAATTGAAATTTAATTATATATTTTGTTTATTCGTAATAAAATTAAGTATCACTTTTAATAATTTATTAACATTACATGATTTAAATAAATAACATTATTTTGAAGCTTTATTAAATACAAATAGCATCCTTTCACTCATATTAGTCCCTCACAAATTCTATCAATTTAATTCTAATATTTTCTTGTTAAGTTTAACATCATCTTTAACTGGAAACTGCACTGCTTTATATTATTGTTCAATCTAATATACTTTTCTTTGGTGATGGTCTTTGCTGATTCTTGGCTTCTTGGCTTGATCTAGTGTCAAACCCCCTGGGTTGAACAGAAGTCCCACTTCCATCAAAGAAATGCTACTCAACTGGGTGAAGAGTAAGACTAAAGAATACCAGGTATTCAACAGAATAATATTAATACAGAATAGCCTTAAGGATTCAACAGAGCATTTTTATTAGCGTAATTTTTCTCCTCTTTTTCATTATCTATAGCATCAAAGAATGAATCAAAATATGATGTATTTATTAGTAAAAAGTTTATTTCTTAAGATCTGCAACTGGAGTTGTTGAAGGAGTTGGCAATTATTATATCAGTGATTAACAGTTGAAAACCATAGTTTTTCTATTGCTTTAGAAATGTTTTTGTTCTGTTTTAGATTATAATACCATCATCTTTCAAACTTAACATTGCAGTAGTCAGAAATGTAAATGATTTATTTAATATTTGTAAATATCTAGATTATAATGTCATGTATTAGTTACACTTTGGTTACTTGATTCAACAATAGAACTTTCACAACATGTGAAATTTACTTACTTATACATTGTAATATTAAATTCAACTGTATTAAACATGTACACTCCTATACCTTGAAATGGATGTATAAAATATAGTGTAATTCCTTAAGGAAATATGCAGGCAATCAGTTTTACAAGAATAACTATACATTTTGCAAAGAATGCAAAAAAAAAAGTCTCCCAAATATGTTCTTTTTGAACATATTTTTTGAGAACATACTTTAAAAGTGACTAGAAGCCTATTGGTAACAGTACACAGCATTAGTGTACTGAGAGGGGGAGAGAATTTGGTAGGAATTGTAACCCCTCATTGCATCCAAAAATGGAAAGAATCTAGGATTTTTGACCTGTTATTTTGATTGCAAAGTTCATCTCTTTGTCCATTTTTTTTTTGGTTGAACAATGATTGTAAGCCTTCCCACTCCAATCCTGGATAATCCTATAATACAAGGCTAAAATATACTAAACCAAGAAACTTAAAGAACAGCAGCTTAAAGTTTTTTGTTTTTTTTTTCCACTCACTCATCCTCATCCCATAGTTGTCAGGTTGAGGCTTCCATGGACCTTGTCCATGACAGATGTTGGCATATATTGTGCAGCCAGCTAGCCATTCCTCTGCTGCACTTTTTTGATTGGAATAGAAACAAACATTGAAGAAGAAAGAAACATTGAAGTCCGTGCCATGATTCAAACATATCTGTTTCGTGAAAGGCAACCGCCTAGACCACTAAGCTATGCTGGAACGACTTTTTTTCAAGCAATGAAAATTATAAAGCATTTACAAGAAAAGCTAGCCTAATCTGCCTCTGAAGATGTCTAATCAAGATATCCATAGTTACTATGTATATGTTTTGCATATGAAAGATGTCATTGAATTATTGAAGACTGAAGAAAAACTAGGTTTTCAGACGATTCTTATATCCGCTATATTTCATGATGAGGGTCAGAGTAGTTGTGATTGAGTTCTGTCCTATGGACTGATGGCATATATGCTACCAACTTTGCATAAATTGCAAATCTACCTTTAGCCGATGTTAGTTGACAGATGCTGAAAATAGTACGTAGTGTTGGTATGAGCACTATAAGAGGTTAACCAAATAGTAATATCAAATCACATCAAAATTTTAAATGAGCAAATATCAAATTTTGTTAGTGTTTGGGCCATTTAAGTTACTGAATCAGATGTCTGGGGATTAATTATGGGATTTTTGTTATTCAAAGATCTTTAAATAGCATAAACCAAACATGGTGAGGAAACATTGAAGGTAAATCATGAGTTGACTAATAAAAGCCCTGTATAGCTTCTAATTTTCATAACATATGGAAACAAGAATCATCTGAAAAAACAACTATTCCTTCAGACTTCAGTAAAGCAATGATATCTTTCAAATGCAAAGTATAGACAAGGTCACCAATAAATAGGCATAAGTTTGGGTATCTTTGACTATGCACCTCCTTCAGAGGCTCATTTGGTGAAGGTTTTTTTTTTTTTATAATGGTCCGATAAATCATCGCCATAGTTAAATTTCAGTCATCAGTTCAACAGTTTTTTTTTGTTTTTGTTTATGGTTTTGCTCAAAGCAGGACAACCTACATTTGCCAAAAGCTTTCATGAAATGTGTGCGCTCATTGACCTGGTGTCTGACATTCTGACAGGTCTCTTAAAGCAACTTAGCTATAGCTCTGTTCAAACAGTGCAGTTTTCTGCATAATCTTGAAGTGGTACCTTGCAATCTTCTTTTTTTTTTTTTTTTTAACTATTTAAGATTACTTCCCAAAGAACTGAGGATTTTTTTTTAATTGCCCAATCAGCAACTTCTAATGGAAAACATATCACATTCCTCCAATATCATGTACTTTTTTCTTTACACTGTGAGTAATTGGCTGTCAGATAGTATGGCTGATTGTTAAATAAGGAATGGGGTCAC
>JAFIDM010009631.1:34892407-34902480 GCA_023159025.1 Thereuonema tuberculata
TAAGGAATGGGGTCACATTATTTTTGACTGGACTGTATTTCAGTGACATAATTAAGACAGTGGTAATGATTTATATATGATTTGTTATCACATAAAATGGATTTGAACACACAAAAAGCACATGAAGCAATAATTTGGACTACAATCTCACAGTTAAAGGGGTTTGATAGAAAAACAAAAATGTTGAATTCGATATATTCAGTATTGTCTAAAGCAACAAATCCTATTCTTTCAAAAGAGCTAACTCTTGGAATGACTGAGCAGATGACTAACGTTTTGTAATGATGTTTCACACATGTCGATTGGAATTGGTTTGGTGACCTCCACACACAAGATCATTGAATATTTTCTAAGTCTCTCCTGTTCCAGGCAAACTGTATGGATTAGTATTGTTGCCTACAAATATGAAATCAGTATAAATTGCATCTCCAAAAAGCTTCATATGGTTCAAGAATCTAGTCTCTAAATCCCAGCAGCGTATTGAACCTCCAATAAACACACGAAGATCAGGACAACACCTTAAGTATCTTTTTCTTCTATTTATGAATAGAATTGGTACCACATTCATCATTTGTTTAGATTAAATAATATTTAGAATCTGTTTTCAGGCCAAACTGAGGCTCAATAGAAAATTAAGTCAACTGTTTGCTACTTGAAGTGACATCAATTTAAATAGGATTGTCCATATTTAGGATAAGTAGATCTCCTTGCATAGAACTCACTCTTATTAAGCTTTTGTAAAATTATAATGTGGAAATCCTTTCTCCAGTGACTGCATGTAACCACATGTAACTGATAAGACAACATATTGTTCCATCATGCTGTAACTCAAATAACAATCAGTTTAAAGTGATATAAGTCTCACTTTAGAAAGATATAAGGATCCAGTTACATGTATATATTTTACATCCAAATCAAAAGTTCTCAGGTTTTGTTTTTGTTTATATACACTCATGTTTATGATAAATGCAACACCATGAAGGAAGCATGCAAATGAAGTGAAACTTACAGGAAATGTCAAGCAGGATATGATATGCAAATGATTAAAATTTGGGAATGCAATGCCTAGACTCAGCAGCGCCCTCTGAACTGTTGTGTAAGAACGTATAAGTAGAGGACTGTTGTGGATCAAGACAAGAGTTTTTCATTGTCAGTGAGCTGTACATGTACCAACTGGAGTCGGTATGTCTCATCAACATCAAAGGGTGCCTTATAAGCAAGCTACAGAGTTTGAACGGGTCTGAATGATCGGCTTGTGTGAAGGAGGATTTTCTTACGGGGCATAATGTCACAACAGCAATGAGAGTGTGAAAGCTGTTGACTGACGAGAACAGGGCGAGTCGAAAATCCGGAAGTGGACTACAAAATGTGCCACCATGGGATGATAAGACACCTCATCTACATGGCATTGACCTCATTTTCAGTCGTCACTGCAGCTCGAATTTCTGCTGTAGAAGCCCTGGGATCTGCCAAGGCCATCCTGCAAATGTGCTGATCTCTAGTAGACTGGGAGGGCCTGGCCCCGTCTTCTGGTAGCAGAGCCTTCTCGGGACCATTGCTCCCAACACTTGTACACAACCTCACTCAAAGTGGGATAATTGCTTATATGCAGTTCTTTGTGGCATTCTGTATACTCGTAGCATCTGTTACCACAGTCTTTCACAGTGACAGTAATGCTTACGAACAGCTCCACATGTGTATAATGGAAAGTTCCATTATGCAGTTGCCGTGGCGCTACACATGTATCATGTGAGTTGTGACATTGAAACTGATGGAATATCATACAGACAAATATTCTGTGTAATTTTTATTCATCTATGTATGTATATATAAAATGTAGACAGAATGGAAAGTACACTTCTTAATGTAGCACAGCATTGGATTATAATTATTCTTTTAAAAGATAAAAACTTCAAATATTGATATTTAAATATATTAGCAAACTATTGTTATCACAAAGAAAAATAATTGTGGATCTTTATGTTTTTAAAATTTTCTAGAATGCAATAATAGATCCCATTAATAAAATTCTCATTCTGTTTTCCAACTTAATAATCAATATAATTGTCAAGAAATACACAAAATGAATTCTACCATTGAATATTATAATTTTCTGTAGTCTTATTTACATCATTCTAAAGTACTAAAAGACTAGAAAGACAATCATAGATAACAGTTTAACATTGATCTAATTGATTTAGATTTATTATTAATTTATAACTTCATTTTTTTTTTAGAATATCAGCATTGATAATTTCTCATCCAGTTGGGCCAATGGGTTAGCTTTCTGTGCCTTAATACATCATTTCTATCCTGACGCATTTGAGTTTGAGTCTCTTGATCCTAAGAAGAGAAGGCACAACTTTGAATTGGCTTTCAGAGTTGCAGAGTAAGCACTTTTTATGTAATACGATTAGAATTAATTTCTTTCTAGCTCTTTGAAGCAATAGTTAAATACATATATCTAAATCTAAAAAAAGTTGATCATATAAAATCTTTTTAAGAAAAATAAGCAAGGTTTCATTCTAGAAAATTAATTTGTAAAAGTTATGTCATTTGTCATGTAAATATAAAGTTGTGCGTAACTTAACCCATAAGTTGAGGGAATCCATTTTACATGTGAATAATGTGATAAAAGAGTCCCAAAATATTATACTTTTTTTCCATACTAAATAAAATAACATGAATCAGTTTCACTGTTACCATCACTGATATACACTATAAAATTTGCCTATTGCAGAGTTAATACACTCATGTCACTTCATCATCACTTTGAATACTTTCATAATTAGACTTCTATGTATGTATAAAAATAGTATTTGGATGACATATTATTAGTTGTCCTAACTCACTGGATAGAATACTTCTACATAATAGCAGATAACATTCTCTAGTATTTTTTTTTTGTGTATGTGTGAGAGAACATTTAATATTTCTGTATTGGTATACATTAAATAATAACTGTTTCAAAAATATTGATAAACAAACATAATCAATATGTTTTTTGCTTCATAGATCATTTTTTGCTATTTAATTATTTTCTTTTTATAAGAACTACTTATTCCTTTTCAAAAAGTAATTAACGGGTCATTCTATATCAAATCATCCAGAAATGTTAGGAAATGACACCCACCCTCACAGAAAACCTTGAAATTTTGTATAATTGAAGTTTACCTAGATATATGAACATTTCCAAAATTTAAATGTTGCAGGTTAAGTAATTTTTCAGTAATGGTCTCAAGAAGTTATATGGATCCAGGAACTCAGGTGTTCCATGGACGATCTCCTTGATAATTTAAAAATGCAATAGTTCCTACAGTTTTTGCGGTAGAACCTTGATTTTTTTTTTAAAATTAAAGAGGAATGTTTATATTTTTATGTTCATGCTGCTTTTATTGAATAATCATAAGTTTTTTTTTAGAAAAAAAAATGTAAATATTTTTTTTCAAATAAATTTGATACATGGGCATTATATTTTTTTTAAGGTATTGCTCCATCATAGATTCCTTTTAAAATTTTACAATATTATTATAAATCTTTCTTTATGTCACACAAAAAAAATCAGTTTGTAGAAATGATGGGAAGTGTAGAAAAAACGCTATATTAAAAAAAATTAAATTGATAATTTCTGACTATCATGTCACCTGTAAAATGAGCACCATAAAAAATACATATGAACAGAAGCGTCTTGTTTTAAGTAATTTAGCTGAAATGTATTCTCTCTATAAAAAGAAGTATCCTGAAGACAAAGTAGGATTTTCAAAATTTGCTTCTCTTCAACCGAAACAGTGTATACTCGTCGGATCATCAGGAACACCTATCGTATGTGTCTACACTTACAGTCAAAATGTTAAATTGCTTCTAAATTCCATTTCTATTAAAGTAACATACCATGATCTAATGAAAACAGTAACGTGATATAAATAACCGAGCCTGTTTGTTTTTTTTGGGAAAAAAACCCCCCCCCCCCCCCCGTGCTTTACTTCAAACACACTTAAAAAATGAAATAGAAGACTATGATCCTGATGAGATGGTTCAGTACAGTCAATAGGTATCAACAGATAGAATGACTTTTGAATGAATGTTCAAATCACCACTCTATCAGAATTCTGCGACTCAATAATAGTTAACAGTATTTCTATTAAGGATATTGTGGGAAACTTAATGGCTGAATGGAAATGTTCTCAAAATTCCCGATGAATTTTTTTTGAGAGTACCATTCATTTCTCAAAACTGATTTTTTTTGTGATGAAACTTTACTATTTGTAAATCACTTTCTAATTTTTTCAATGATTTTCAGAGGGGGGGCAAGTGTCCAAATTTTTTTTTTTTAATTTAACCAAAAAAAAAAATTAATCTACAAAATTTTATATGGCCAATTCTTTCACGAATCTTTTTTGTGAGTACCATTCATTTCACAAAATTGATTTTTTTTTTTGTGATGCAAATTTACTATTTGCAGATCAGTTTCTAATTATTTTCAGAGGGGAGGGCAAGTGTCCAATTTTTTTTTTTTTTAATTTAACAAAAAAAAATAATCTACAAAATTTTATTTGGCTAATTTTTTCATGAATTTTTTTTTGAGAGTACCATTTCTCAATGATTTTTTTTGTGATGAAACTTTAAATAACTGTAAATCACTTTCTAATTTTTTCAAGGATTTTCAGAGTGGAGCAAGTGTCCAAATATTTTTTTTAAATTAACCAAAAAAAAACATTAAAAAACAATTAAAACAAAATTTTATAAGGCCAATTCTTTTATGTTTTCGTAAACTTCATGTCAGAATGCATATTCAGGGAAAAAATTGTCAGCCTACTTGTTTCCATTTAAAAACTGCAGCCAATTTTCAAATTTTCACAATTTGCTTTGAAGTACCACATTGCATCAAACTTTCTGCTATTATTACCAACAGAATGTATATAAAGCAATAAAAATTGGCAAAAGTTCATGAAATTAAGTATAATAGCATTACACAAAATCTCAGTTCTCAACTAGGTAGTGGGTGACATGGCCTGAATGACTTGACGTGGAATGACCCTAACTTATTAATAAGGCCTGGATATTTATGACCTAAAATATGAACTTATGACTTAAAAAAAAATAAAAAAATTTGACCAAAAAACTAACAATCCAGAAAAAAAGGATTAGCTCATATTTTTCAACCCTTTCCCCAAACCTCCCCCCCCCCCAAAAAAAAAAAATAATCTTAAATATAAGATGAAAATTCACCTTAAAACTCAATAGGATCAAACAGGGTGTCTACCAACTGGGAAATCTGCGATTTGAACGGGAAATTTGGGTTGACATGAAATGTATGGGAAATGTCCTTAAAAATCAGACTATGGTTGTTGTTTTTTTGTTTTGGTTGAACAGATCGGTTTAGAGGGTTTTTTTTTTGGTTGAAATTTTTGTGAAAATGTCCTTAAATGTACGGGAATTGTCCTTAAATTTTTTGTTTGAGATTCAGTAGACACCCTGTCAAAATATACATTTATGTGCAAAATAAAAACTATATTATTTCAATCAGAATCTTAATATCAGTTAAAAATGGAACTGAATATTAGAGGGAAAAAAATGTGTCATTGAAATCTATTCTGCTAGTAAATTGTGCTCAATGTAATCATGGTTAATCACAATTTCAGAGAGAAGGCTGGTATTGCTCCGTTATTGGATGTTGAAGATATGGTGATCATGCAGAAACCTGACTGGAAATGTGTCTTCACTTACGTACAGAGTTTCTATCGGCGATTCAGGGATGCTGATTGAGTTATTTTCTAATAAATATATATATATTTTTAATGATTAATCAATTTTTACAATGAAACTATGTTAATACAATGTATATTATGAACATTTCATAACTATTAAAGGTAGATGTCACTGACGTCATGCTTTGTAAATAATAGTTTTTTTGGATATTTAGATTTAAAGCTTCTATCTGATTACAGTAGTAGAGTTATCAACTAACAGAGAAAGAAAGCACTATGTATCACAACTTTGAGTATTTAAATGATAAAACTATAACGGTCATTGAAATTTTTGTTAAAAAAAATTGTTTTATTTTCAATAAAAAGTTAAAGGATTTGATATCTACTACATAGGATTATGCAAAACAAAACTGATAAATTCATGTGCCTGAAATCTGTTTTCTTTATTATTGATTTGCACTTAAATTTCACACTTTCTAAACAGGAAAATTCCTTTGATAAAAATCTGTTTTCTAGCAAAGTCATGAATAGACAGAACATGAAACAATTATTCAACTGGATATTTCAGATGAATGTATTAAATTTGAATAACTTTGCTCTTCTTAATTTCAGATAGTGTAGCAAGTAAGACTGACAATTTGCATGGGCTAAGCAAATCTTGATTTATTATTATTATTATAATTATTATCCTATTTTTAAACTAATGGGATTATCAATGAATGCACAGACATTTATCAAGTGCACCCAAGTTATTTCAAACTAAAGCATCTTCTTACAATGTAACACAAGTCTAAAATTACAGATTTTATTATTACTGTTATTATTATTATCAAAGAAGATTGAGAGAGACTGTGATGTTTTTATTTTAGGGATTCTCTCAAAATAAGATCATCAAAATTAATTAATTATCTGTGTTAACATATGAATCAGATAATGCAGGGATCTTATATAGTCATTTTCAGTCTTCAGATAAATTTGGAATCTAAAATATTTTTAAATAAATTTAGGTTAACGCATTATATATATATATATATATATATATAAAATGTAATTTTTTCCAGTGATAAAATTGGAAAAAAATAATTTTCAGAATCTGCAAGCAGAGTAGCATCTACTTTTTTCAACAAAAAATGCAAATTTATACTGTAAGCTTAACAAATTATTTTGTCTGCAATTCTTTCAAAAATAGGCCTGTTTTTTATTATTATTATTATTTTTATTTTGCTAATTATTTTCCTTCAGCAAACCTCAATAAGTTTACCACATTTTCATTCAACAAACTGGGAAAGGAGATTTCTATAATCCAAAATAAATTTCAAATAAACAACACATGACCAAGATTTTCTCTCTTACCGATTTTTGAAGATTTCTTTAACATAATAAAAATATTCACAAAATTTTCAACCCTTAGTAGACAAGCCCTTCAAACTGAACTACATAAAACAAAATCTGATCAGATTTATGCAATATGAATTTGATATACATTACTTCATTACTATTCAGGTTATTAGGCCTTTTAGATTCATGACAGGAGCTAAATCCATGTAAGCCAGTAAAAGCAATGACTGAGATTAGATATTAACATACAACTATGCAATTGAATTCAACTAGTGATAACTAAGCAATACAAAGATAACTTGTACTAGATTTTACACACGTTGCATTATTGGCTTTTGAATTTATTTGATTTCAGGCAGTTTGAAATGAATAAGGATATTTGTGGAAAACCGTATTTGAAATTACAATAAAATATCTTAGCTGACTGTTATTTAAAAGTAAATAAGGTTAACTAATATATAGAGAAATGCATAAAATAAAAATTATCAGCTCTTGAGTGCTTTCAATTTTTTGATGTCAGTGCTTAATTCCTTGTATCTAAACTTCTTGTTGTAGCCCATTTATTCATATTATATACATTAACCTCATTTATTTGAGATGATTAAGAGCTAACAAGCATAAAACAGCTATCTTATGAGTCCACTGGAAATGGTTTATCATTTCAATGTAATTTGTTCTGTTAATCTTAATACGGACAACAGTAACAAAAGTAAAATTCAGTAGGAACTAGATAGTTTTAGAGGCAATAGTCAATTATGACCAATTCCCCCCATAATAGTAATAATAAGGCAACTCACCAGAAGTTTCTTCAAATGTATATGAGATCCCTTATCTTATATTCTGTGATAAACTAAAGGTTTCATTCTTTACGAAAATGAAATCTGATTCTTTCACAAATCAAAATGTGAAGACTAATATTTGAAATGTTATTCATTTAGTAACAATAATTAAAAAACAAACAAACAATATTATATGCTAGATTTGGTTTTTAAATTCACTTCAGTTTTTGTTCTATTTTTTTTGTTCGTATAATAAAATATTTTATTTGTACATATCAGTTATTTTTGTAACTTGGACTAGACATTTGACCAAATATTTGTTAAAATTCCTACTATAAGTTACTCATGTTGCCAATGATTAAAAGTAAGCAGAAATTTTTACAATACAAATTCAAGTTTATATTTTCTTTTTCTTTTTTTTTGTGTTCAGAGCAGTGTTATGAGTGACATATGAAATGTCATGTTAATTTTTTTAATAAAATATTTATCAGTTTGTTGATTTCATATTTTATACTGTTTATTATTTGTATAATTTAATCTAATATTGAAAAATAAAGTCAATATTGAAAATAATTTTATTTAATGACCCATTCTTCCTAACGACGCCACTAAATACAGACAATACTATGATAGCCTTATAAACCAATATTAATTTTTTGCTATTCAACTTATATTTAATCTTAAATTCTTCCACTATTTCTTAGAAAGAAACAGTTTAAAAACCCAGTTAGAAATAATTATTACAAAGAAAACGAAATATATGACAGATAGATAACTTTATTATTAATCTATTTTGGTATATATAGTAAATAACAGAGTAAATAATATTAAAAATATATATATAATACATATAAATGATAATCTACATACTGTTTCTGAAATTTCAAGCGATGCAATGAAATAGTTGTGAGTTTCTTCTTGCAAGAATATACCATTTTAAGAATATACGGTCCACTGTTAGGTGATTCTGGTGATGTTATGTTAAGTTATAACATAACAACTACAAAATCTTGAGCAATTTAAGTGTAATTGAAATTGTTTCTCATAAAGCAACTCATAAGTATAACAATAGGTTAAGTTGTACTCACCTAAATTAACAAACTCAGATGATTTAAACACAAAGATTAAAAGTAAGATTGCACACTACTTATCTCCATAACATCAGTGAAAGTGATTCTTCATTGAAAAGAACTTCTTAAACCAATGAAATAATCTAAAACATCAAGACCAAAGGATGTAATCTAATCAATAAAAAAATGACTATTCAAAATAAGTGAACATTAAATATAATTGATTTAATTGTAGGAATTATGTAGCTAATAACGAGCCTGCATTTATGATGTTGATCATAAATGAAATTCACAAATGCAAATAATAAAATAAAAAAAAAAAATCTCTAAAATGATATTAACAGATGATAATTGCAAAGTTAAGTCATTGAAACAATAATTGAAACAATTTTTATTTTTTATTTCATAACTTAAAATTAATGTAACTTTCAATCCTACACTGTTTTCATTTTAGATCCTTTTCAATTTTGAAGTTTTTAGGAAAACAGTCAGTTAAACTTTGAGGAATACTGATGAAATATTTTACTTTATCAGAAGTTATTCATAAAAGTAGAATTAACTGATTTCTGAATTAGTAGGAATGAGTCTAATTGTGTCAAGATTTTAAAGTAACAAAAAAATACACAATATAAAGAATCCCAACAAACATGAAATGCAACAATGAATATCTTGACCTCAGTAAAGGGATTATTGCAGAAGTATATTGGACTTAACCAGCAAACCCAGGTAAATCTTTTGTAATGGTAGAGGAAATGTATTGAGGTAGCCAGGATTGTGCCCTGTCCTGCTAATGACTCAAAAGTTTAAAGTCCTCATCATGTTTGGATGAGCAAAGTTTTTACCAGTACCTTTTACATATCAAAAGAAAATCTAGAATGTCATTATGTTATTAATTTTGAGTTTGTTGAAGATTTCAAAAGCAATATCATTGTTTTGGGGGATAAAGAATTTCTATTGCTCCATAATGACAAAGTGACAAGGGAAATATTTGATCTTAATTGTTTATTAATCCTATATGCAGTGTCAGTATCAAAATATATGAATAACATACTTTTCCAATACTGCAATGAATGAAATAATACTTTATGGTAGAAGGGAAGTCAGGGGCATTTTATTTCGAAGGGGAAGGGCAAGTTAGGAAACTGACCAGCAACAACCAAAAAAAAAGCCATTTTATA
>JAFIDM010009631.1:34902880-34914654 GCA_023159025.1 Thereuonema tuberculata
GGGAGGGGGGGGGGGGGGACCATGAGTGAAGTAATGTTTGTAACTTTCAAATTTCAAATTACATTAAAATAAATTAATGTATTTATAAAATGTAATAATGACAACCCATTCAACAATAATTGAGAGGTTTTAAGTCATACTAGCCTAACCCTCAAAAAATAAATTATTAGGGAAATTGTATTAAACGTTTGGTGGTCATGTACAAAAAAAACAATATTCACTTTGCTGCTGTAATTTATGTACTAAAGAAAATTAGCTATATAAATTACAGCAGCAAAGTGTATATTGTTGTTTTGTACACGACCACCAAACATTTCAAACCATTTCCCCAATAATTAGCTCTTTCATGGTTAGGCTAGTATGGCTTAAAACCCCTCAATTTATAAACCAGATCATCAGTGTGGGAAGAAGTATTTTTCAAGTGACAAAGGAAATCCCTTTTTCATATACTTTTTTAAAATGAACAAATATAAATTTCAGTTGCTGTGATCATAAAAAAATATAAATATAATTTTAATATCTTTGAATTTACATTCATTTTTGTGTAAATATCATCTTACTTAGGCCTACTGTATTTATTGAAGATTATAAGATTATTGAAGAATATATATATATATGGAAACATTCTTTTACATCTTATATATGGAGTAATTGGTAAAAAAACTGAAGTTTAGTCATTCTTTATCAAATGACTGGACTAATACTACAAATATAGATGAACTCATTTGTGAGCATGGATCTATTCAGAATAAACACAGTTCACTAGAATTTATGCATTCTATGAACAACTTTTCAGTTAGATCATGAAGATTGAGATTTCACAGATATAATAAGCAAATTTTGAAGTTGTTTTACTGAGTCTAGTTACTGAATCATCTCAAAGAGGCAAAAATTGCTTTAAACAACTCTGTTTTGTAAAATCAAAGACATTAATCTGAAATTTTAAAGTTATCTAAGTAAAATAAAAGCCAATGCTCACACATTTCACCTTAAAAGAATTTTCAAATAATGGAACAAGTCTGTAATGCATTCCATCAAGACTTATAATCCCGTTTTTGAGGACAAGTATCATTAAAATCTCATTAAATTATCATTAAAATCTCATTAAATTATCATTAATCACAACAATTGCACCTTTTGCATTCACAACAAGCACATTTATAATAATAAGAAAATTAAGACGATATCAATTATAGTTAGATGTATCAGAAGACATTGCGAAGCATTGTGATTGGTTTACTAATTGCTATTCCTAACTTGTTTCGTATGAGCATTGTAAATAGTTAACACAATGTATGATACATCCCTTCATATGCATCAGAGGAAGAAGAAAAAAAAGGCTTAGAACAAAAATAGTTTTAAAATGCAAGTTTAAGTAGAGAGCTGTCCATCTTTGATCAAGATAACTCACAAGCTGTTTGTCTTACAAAGCTGAAACTTCCATAGATGGGCTAAGGACTTATCAGGAGAATCTTTATTGATTTAAGTGAAATACCTTAAGACTGTTGGGAAGGAGCTATAGGCCAAAAACAAAAGAGAATGAACAACTGTTATTTTTATATGTGCCATTACAAAGCACGTATTCAAAAGTTAGTGTGTCAACTATATCTTGTTTTAATAGAAATTATTTTTCTTGTGAATTAATTATGTAATGATAAATATATGGAAGAAATTGTTAATTGTAAGCTGTTTTTGCATTGTTGTTATTGTCCATTTTCCATTAATAACAACTGTATGTGTGCGCGTCTGTAATTAAGTAATTATTAAATAGCAAAATAAACCTATAGATATAATGAGTAATAGCTGTAATGAACACTTTTGTTCCTCAATGTTATATTACTGAGTCTGACTTTACATCAAATAATAATTCACAAATTTGAAAATTGCTTCTATTTTTAAAGTCTATCAGTAAGTTTTGTGGTTAAAAAATGCAAAGAATTTACAGCCTCTTGAGAATTTTTTATTTAATAACTACAGCAATTTTGATACATTAAAGAACTGGTGAAATTTAAAGTAACCTATCTTATTAAGAAGATTCACTGAAAATATGGAGCAAAAATAAAATCGGGATATTTATAATAATTTGATATTTCAATTTTTAACAGCCTATATGTAATATCTTTCTTCAAATGCAGTTGACCTTAATAATTTTAATTTGAGAATAAGTTCATTATCAAATTCTATACAACAAAAAAATTTAAGGATATATTCTTAATTTTGGAAAATTAAGAAGAATTAATATTTTAGATAATACATTTTTATTATTTTAAAAGTGAGAAATTAATAATGGAATACTGTGAAAAAAAAATCAAAAGCTGTTGTTTTAATAATATGAAATTTATTAGTGCATATTTATTGAATAACTATATTTATGGATTTTAATTCATAATTTATAATAATTAAAATATGATATATAAATTTAATGTAATGGTAAACTAAATTGACTTATTGATGTCAATCCAATATTTTGACAATGTCTAATATTATTGCAAAAATATCATCTACATAACTAGCATACAATATCATACTGATGTTGAGATATCGGTGTTCATTATTTTGTGTCTATGTCAGCAATGATAGCAGATATGGGTGTGCTCATTAATTCTCCTGTTTTTAATAGAAGCTCATCTGATTTTAATATTTTATTGTCAAGGATTTGATTTGAATTTGTTGACGAGTTCAATCAGATTCCATAACATATGTTAAATTGGTTACTGAACATGTTTTCATCGACTATACTTTTGATGGTTTTTCTGGTTACAAAGGTTGTTTATACTGAAAAGAATACAAAAACTATCCTCATTTTTGTTTTTTAATTGTGCAGTTAGTTTTTCTTTGATGTCTATGGAATTCTTAACATTGTAGTTTTCTGCATTTTTAAACTTTGATTTTAAGATATTGGCTAATTATCGTGATCGAGTTTCAAATGATGTGTCTACCTAATAGAAGGTTATTTTGAAACGATTTTATTAATTTTTGGTTTCATTTTCATTCTCAAGAACTGATGTGTTGATATTCAAAATAGCAATCAGCATATATTGATCACAGAACTAATTAAATCATTCATCACAAACAAAACAATTACTAAACTAAAAAGCTAGGAAAAAATTATAATAGTGATTTCCTCCAACTACCATCATCGCTGATATAATCACAGAAATACATTGAAAAACAATATTTTGACATCTTCAACAGCAATGTGATGTTATATGATATGATGTTATATATATAAACATTATTTTTGTAAGATTTAATCAGGATATATAAGAAAAAAATATAGGACATCAGCAATAACACAAACAAATCAATTCAGTTCACCAATGAAAAAGAAGAAAATAGAAACTCCATGTCCTGGACTGCCTTATACAAATTTAAAACAAAAAAGTCTTCACCACAGTTAACAGAAAGAAAGTAAATGCAAATAGGATTCTCAACTTCAAACTGTGTATGCCTAACCACTACAAAACAACACAATAAGCAATTTTTTTATAAGAGCATTAAAACTATGCTTGAATAAGCAACAGAAAAAATGAAACAAGAAATACTTGTCAAAATATTCCAGAAAAATGATTATCTCATTCAGCAAATCATGAGCATAATATACAAGGCAAGAACAATCAAAAAAAGGCCAGGAGATCAATATTAATAATAATAAAGTTTACAGAGACAACACTGTCATCTTACCATTTGTACCAGTCATCAGTAATGAATTAAAATTACAATGAGCTCTTACAACATCAAAATCATCTATAAATACAAATAATGAAATTCAACTAAAATTCCAAACTGAATTGCCTTGTAGTACATTAGGAATTTTGTTTTAAATCTTCAAAGATTCCATCTGCTGCTACTTCGTTATTATTATCACTTACTTGCATACATCTCCAAATTACATATCCAATAGACATTATGCTTTCTCATAGAATATAAGTGTTTGTTATAAATATATTTAGAATATACATTTTTCAATTATAATCAATTAATAAATGCAAATAAGCAAATAATTTTACTAAATCAAATTTCAAATGAGATAATTGAAGTTATTTTTCTAGTACTTGATTAAAAAAAAAATCATATCTATGAATAGCTTTAGAAACCTTACTACAGTTTGAATAAACTGAAGTTTATAGCCAGTTATTATCCATATGTCAAAAACATGGGTGAAATTGAATGTAATGAAAAGGTAAAATTAAACAAACACCATAAGCACATGTACTTTTGTATACATTTTATAATTTTATTTTTTTTTTAACAAAAAAAGGGTTTGTGTGCTTTTTCACTCTTATAATGTCTGTCTTTTAAAAAAAAAAAAAAGATATCAATTTTATTTACTTTTCATCAACTTTTAGACAGGTAACAAAAATTCATGAAAATTTCTTGGAATGCATTTACTCCTTCCACAAACTATTTGCAAGTTGCTGTGATAGCTGGATGTGTCCACAAAAGGCCTCACATTTTTGGATATTTTGCTTACATGTTCAGCAATCCATGCATCAATGTTGTGAGGCACATATTACTGTTGGTGAAAGGAACTTTGAACACCTACTGTGAACCTGTAAGTGTACACCTTACTGTCATATTATAAACATAGGGCTAATAAACATGTTGTCTTTTATTTCTGAACCTGTGTACTTTCTAGCACATTCAGGTGGCATTTGCAGACATACGTTCCACTATGAATATGGTTTGTTTTTGTATTCCTGACCTACCTTAAAATTTGTACAGTAAATTTTGAATCATCATGTATATTACTAAGTCAAATTTGAACATATAACAGATAGTTAATTAATATATAGTGTAGTAAAACAAAAGATAATACACATTTGAATAGGGGAACGTGAGCTGTTAACAATGGGATGGTGGAGGAGATGCTTCATATTTATTAACCCAGCAGTGGTCGCGATAGGTCTGTGAGACCCATGCGTTTTTGTTTTCATTTTTACTTATAGATGGGAGCTCTTCACAGGATTGTTTTTTTTCAGTACCTTTCTAAAACCACATGAAGTTTCATGTGACAGTTTTGGCGGAATATAATTTGTCCCGATCTGAAGGAAAAAAAATACGTTGGGTCCTGTAGACCCAGTGCGACCTTTCGTGTAACTTTTTGTGCATACAGGAAAAAGTTGTTTTATATACGTTAAATGTAAAGTTTGCCTTACAAACTTGGATTTCTAAAGTTATTTTGAACAATTTATTTATTCTGTAGTTATTTATTAAACTAGTTATTTATTTAGGCCTATTTTGTATTTATTTATTTTTTTCAATTTTTTAATTAATCCTTCTTTCATGAGTTATTTTTACGAACAGTTTAGTTTGGTCCTGAGTTTACTTTTTATTTTTATTATTTTGAAGAGATGAAATCCCTCAGTGATAATGAAATAAGGAAAATACTTTTAGATCCCATTTTAGAGTGTGAGGAAGTGTCAATACATAATGATGATAGTGAATATAAAGACTAGGTGGAGAATGCATAACAAAATACACAAAAAAAAAAAAAAATTAGAACAATACTTACTCAAAGCAATCAGTTAGAAATAACTAATTTATTATTAGTTTATCATAATTTTAACCAAAAATATATGTTTGCCTTAATTTTCTATCAATTATATAATCAATACACTTTTTATCCGTTTTTTACAATGTTTTCTTAAATAATCTTAATACTTATATATATAATATTATACATAGATCATTATATATAATAATCTATATATTTATACATATATCATTGTAAATGATTATAACAAAAATATTAAGAAACAACCAATCAATGATATTATTATTAAAAAATATCTTAAATGTTGAAATTTCAAAAGTATTGGTGTTTAAAATGAATGGGTCTCACAGACCCATTGCGACCATTGGTGTTTCAAAAATGGGCGCGACCACTGCCGGGTTAAGATTCATCAGCCAAAGTTAACAGTTGATCTTTAGCTGATATGATGTGAGTTTCTGGATTTTTTTTTCTTGTTATTGCCAACATACAAGAATATCTGAGCTGCCCATGAACATGAATGTAAGAACTGGATAATTCTGGCTGATGAATACATAAGAATGCATTGTTAACAGTTCATTGCATTATGATGCAACCGGTTTTTTTAATCCTTTTTTTTTTTTTCTTTTTCCTTTTAACCAAGTTTTTTAGATGTAAATAGTTTCAATATTTTCATTTGGAGCATTTTTTTATAATTTGCTGAAAGCTCAACCTTTTGTTTTCTGCATTCAAAAGCAATGGCTTTTCAAAATTGATAGATGCATGTTCAGCCTTTTCATTGGTTGCTATAAAACTGCCCTGATATTTTTCATTCTTTAATTAAATGTCTAGTTTCAACCATTCAGTTGGTCAAGGTTATTATGTTGATCCACTGTGGTTTTCCATATTATTTTCACATTTGAGATACTAGTGTCATGAACATTTGTGAAGTTTATAATATCATGAACCTCTAGGTTTCCTCAAAATTTTTAACTTTTGATTAAAGAATTTGATGTTTATTTGCATGGGTTGGATGGCATTCATATAGGACATTGGAATGTTGTGAAATCAATATCCACAAGCCTTAATATTACCTTGTTTTCTTAATTTTCTTTTTGCAGTTGAGTTAGTTATTAATTAAAAAGGGGATGTGTCTGAGTGAGATGTATGAAGTCATATTCTAAATTTGGAAATATGGAAATTAAAAAAAAAAAAATGAAACAACATGTCCTGTAAAGCAAAACAGATATATTTTTTTTTTTTGGTCAGAAAATGAATGTACTGAGATTTTCATAAATTACTGATTTAAAGAAAGTTTCAGTTTTCTTATCTATCATTTTTAAGGAATTAATATTGCATTTTCTCAATACTGTACAATGTGGCTTTTTTTTTTTTTAACTGGCCCCTCAAAAAAACAAACAAAAAAAACTAGATATTTATGAATCACTGCAATGAATTTAGTCATATAATCAAGAATAACCACATACTTGAATCCACTTTGAATGTATATTAGGACATAATGGAGATATATTTGGATATTTTAGGAATTTAATAATGTAATCTGAAGACATAATAGAATTTATATATATACCAGACTTTATATATGAACATCCAATAGATATTATAAATGTTAATGGAGGATATTAATTAATTTGTAATATGCAAGAGCAGTTTTTGAGAGATGTAAGGCATTCCCACCTTTCCCAGGAACAATTCTATTACATTATCAGAATATTTATAACACTATTTTTTTTTAACTTTCTAGTAAACAAAATTGTGTTTGTGTTATTTTGAAAAATATGTTTTTCTCAAAATACATCAACCTTCTCAAAACAGTAGTTACATCCCCCCCCCCCCAAAAAAAAAAAATACCCTGAATATATGTAGAATGGTTATCTGCCATCTTATATGTTTACAACTTCTGAAATTACATCTAAATTACATTCTAAAGTAGCAGTTCTTTAACTGGAATCTATGGACCTACTGCTGGGGTCTGGAGAAAAATTAGAAATTACTTACAGTACTTAATAATTCATACAAAGAGGTGCACTTTTTTTTTTCCATTTCAAATGAAAAGGGTGTCCTCAGGTTATCCATAGTAAAAGAACTACTATTCTAGAAGTAACCAGTGTTCCTTCTCAAATGTCTAAGTAATTACTCAAGCCACACCAGCAGCAATCAGCAAAATTCCATACTCTATTCATACTTTTAACAGCAACCATTTGCTTTTGATGAAAACCATTTTCTTCATTTAATTCTTCAGAACTGTAGTATATGCATACTCTGCTATAAGGACCATCACTTTATGGATACACATGAGTACAGACATTAACAGTAGAAGCATCCACCTACTTACGTATACTCACTTCACAAGAATAGACACTTACAACCGATCAGTTTCCAACTACAAATTTGAGTCAATTCCATACTCTGTCCTTATTCTCTCTCTAGTATTCATAATATATAAATAAGTTCATCTTCTTACCTTCCTTTGTTAAGATATTTACATTAAATAAAATAAATGCAAATTTTCAGAAAGATTATTCATCGTCTTTCCTTCTTCAAACCTAATTTTAACTAACAATAATGGGATAACACGAATAAGAATTAAAACAATTAATAACATCACATTATGTAACACTATTCTTGATATGATAAAGTTGATTATAAAGCTACATCTTTACTATCTGTTAATTATTGAGTTAATTCTTTAAAGATTACTTTACTTTGGATTGTTTCTGGGATACATTTAACTCATTATCCACCAATTTTATAAATCTTACATCTAAAACAATACCTTCATTCCTATTTATATTTCTTTCTTTCGAATTTCTTATAATTAAACTTTCAATTATTTTTCTTGATTTGCTATTTTGTTCATTATATAAAATTTCAACCTTGTTATCTATACGGTGACCAAATTTAATGCTATGTTCTGCCAATTCTGACCTATCAATTTGTTTGTTTTTAATATTGTTTACATGTTCGAGAACGTGTTCATGGACCGTTCTTTTCGTTTCTCCAACATAAAAATTCTTACACATACCACAATTTATTTTATATACTACTCCCATTTGGTTACTTTTTTCACTTTGGTTAAATTTCTTCCACAAAATATTTTTCAACTTGTTTTTGTATTCAAAACCAATTTCAATATTATATTTTTTACAAATTTGCTTTAATTTTAAACTATTATTATTAGCATACGTTAACATGGTTTTATTTTCCCAATTATTATTTAATTCTTTAATACTAAATTTGATATAATTTCCAATTGCTTTATTAATAAAAGAATCTTTGTAATCATTCTTTTTTAAGATTTGTTTCATTCTGAGAATACTATTTTCAAAATCTTCTGTCGAATTCGTAGTTACATCAATTCTTACATAATTTTTAATAATATTCCTTTTTATATGCCATCCATGTCCAGATTTAAAATTTAAAATATGGTCACTTTGAAATTCTTTACTATAGTGTTGTAAACGTAACTCATTACCTTTTTTGACCAAAGTCGTATCCAAGAAATTTAATTTATCACATTCTTCTTCTTTTTTAAACTTCAATTCTTCATTTCATTTATTAACTCAAAGAAACGGTTAAACTAACAGTACCATACCAAATAATAAGAATGTCGACTCCATATCAAATTTAGAATCTTTCAATAGTTGATTTTCGAAAAAATTCATATAAATGTTGTACAAACTTCCAGACAAAGAAGATCCTATGGGAAATCCCTTTATTTGTTTGTAAATTTTTCTTTCAAGGGTGAAATAGGTATTGCTTGTTATTAATTTTACTATGTTCATTAAGTCAATGTTGTCCATTTTGAAAGTTGACAAAAGATTTTGATTCTTATAAGCTAATTTGTCCATTATTAATAGGGTTTCATTTACTGGAATGTTAGTATACATATTTTCTATGTCAAGCAAAAATATGTGAAACTTCTTTTTGTTATTGTATACGTGTTCCAATTCTTTAGTGAGGTCATTAGAATTTTTAATGATAACATCCTCTTTAGGTAAATTGAATTTAGATACAATTCTGTTTACAAATGTTGCTATATTTTGTAGTGGACTTCGGTATGCATTATTCACTGGTCTATTGGATAGTCTTTTTTATGAATTTTTATTCTTCCTTCCAATCTAGGTGTTTGGCAAGCATCCTTCAAAATATTTTCCTTTTGTGAATAATTTATTGTACCTTGATCTAATAGTTGTTTGGTCACTTTTTTATTTTATTATACAATTTTCTTGTTGGATTCTACATTGACAAATTGATTGATGACAACCATTATGAGTTAATGGACAAAACAAAAATACAGTGGAGCACCGTTTATACGTTTCTCGTTTATACGTTTTTTTGAATGGTCCCGGCAAAATCCAATGCATATCAATGCTAAATAATTTCATTTATACGTTTTCCTGAAATCGCAAATTTCATTTATACGTTTTTTTCAAGAACTCAAGAAGAGAGAAAATGCACATTTCAACCTCAGATTCCCACCTGCCGATTGTCCAGTCTTAGAAAAGACACGCAGTCTTAGAAAATTGCACTGAAAAACCTCTGCCAAGTTTTCAACAAGCTTTGCCGGGTTTTAACACCATGCAAGAATACCGCATTAGCAGTAATTTAAATGATAAAGTTAAGATGGCACTTTTAACTGTGCACAATCAACTTTTTCTGTGCATTCCAAAAAAGCCCTACAATCTAAAATAAATTATTTTGGAAATGCTGAATAGTAGTACTAGTAGTACATTAAATCCGGAATAAGAAGTTTTGTATTACATACCTCTTGTATTTCATTTCCATGTAATATTTTAATTTACCTCTGACTTTTTATTGTTGGTTATTACGAAATTGTTCTAACTTTTGTGAATTTCGTTTATACGTTTTTTCATTTATACGTTTTTTTTTCTCAGTCCCTTGAAAAACGTATAAACGGTGCTCCACTGTATTAAAAACAAACAAATTGATAGGACAGAATTGGCAGAACATAGCATTAAATTTGGTCACTGTATAGATAGTGAGGTTGAAATTTTATATAATGAACTAAATACCAAATCAAGAAAAATAACTGAAAGCTTAATGATAAGAAATTCAAAAGAAAGAAATATAAACAGGAATGAAGGTATTGTTTTAGATGTAAGATTTATAAAATTGGTGGATAATGAGTTAAATGTATCCCAGAAACAATTCAAAACTAAAGTAATCTTTAAAGAATTAACTCAATAATTAACAGATTTAAAGATGTAGCTTTATAATCAACTTTATCATATCAAGAATAGTATTACATAATGTGATGTTATTAATTAGTTTAGTTCTTATTCTTGTTATCCCATTATTGTTAGTTTAAAATTAGATTTGAAGAAGGAAAGATGATGAATAATCTTTCCGAAAATTTGCATTTGTTTTATTTAATGTAAATATCTTAACAAAGGAAGGTAAGAAGATGAACTTATTTACAAATTTGAGTACAGAATATATTGTCTTCACTTCTATCAGCTTGTCTTCAAACACGTTTCTCTTTACATTTCGTTACTATCTTATCTGTTTTTGTTATTTTATTACAGATGATTGATTAATTTATGTTTTATTGTTTTTATGTGATTAAATAATAAATAATTTAATAATAGTAGATATTAAAAGTTGTAAGGTTTTCAGTATAGTACATATAGTATTTTATTTATATTAGTGTAATTAGCTTTGATTAGCCTTAGTCTAAGTGAATATATACATAGTATAGGCCTAACTTCTAGTTTACGCTTTGTTTTTGTTGTGATTAAAATTTTTGTTACGCTTATTTTAGTTATAAATGTATTATTTACATCCGTTATGCTTCTGTATCATGAATGCAATGCAGTACATGTATCAATAATTGGAAAAAAAAAAGGTAGTGCTTCCCTTTTAAGTATATTTTCAGCTTACATACTGGCTCTGGGCCAATTGCGTACGTTCATATGGGGAATGCCAGTATTACATGTTGAATATATAAGAATTATTATGTAAATGTTAATTGTGTAATGGGAAATTGAACTTAAAGACTCAAAGACCATATGGAAATCAATCAAGAACTCATTATAAAGTGCTATATATACTTAATATTTATTTCCACCAGAAAATAAAAACAAAAAAACATTAATAAGGCACTGGAGGTTTATTATTAAAGTACAGCACTAGAAACTGAATTCACATATTAAATAAATAACAAATGAAACATGTAGAAAGATTATTTATATGAAATACAAAAATTAATTTTTAAAATTTCACGTTAAAAGTAGACAAAAGAGGATTGCAATACAAA
>JAFIDM010009631.1:34922219-34936675 GCA_023159025.1 Thereuonema tuberculata
AAAAAAAAAAAAAGACAGCAAATGGGGAAAATAATGAAAAAAAATGAAAAAATAAATAAATAAATAAATAAATAAATAAATAAATAAATAAATAAATAAATAAATAATAATAAAAAGTAATAATCATAAAAAAAAAGGTTTGTCCTCCACGCAGAATCGAGCAATGGATCTTTACATCTCCAGCCCAATGGCCTTAATGCATAGCACCACAACAACACTTGGTTTCAAAACGAACAGGAAGTTAATAAGGTAATATTCGAAAATCGATGAAAACAATATCAAATATCTCGAAGATGCTTGAGAGTTAGCCCCTCAACGCAAATATATTTTTGAAGTACTCCATGTGGACTTTCATCTCACAAGACGGCGTTGATTTTGACAAGTACACGCTATGTCCTCTCCTTGTCAGTGACTGGATTAAAGAAATGCAAAAAAGAAACTTCTACTCAAGACAGTGTTTTAATCCACAACAAACTCTTTTTCTCAGGATTCAACAAATATTTTTCTCCTATCTCCCAAAATAATACTACAATAAATAAGAAACCATGGATATACTTTGAACTTCTGAAAATCATCCCTCACAAAAATAAACTATATAAATCATAGAAGAAAAATCCAACACCCACAAAACTAAAATTACTGAAAATCAAGAATTAGAGCTTCCAAAGAAAGACATTATAAAAATCTATTTAACGATAATCTTTCAATAAAAGAAAAGTGGAGTAATATCAACAAATTAATATCTAACCTTACGAAATCAAAATTTCCTTCTACTCTTATTATAACAAATAACTTAAAAGAAACAGAACAAAATCTAAATAAATTCCTTAATATCCTTTTACCAAATATTCTTTGCAGTATAACAGAGAAAACTATTAATCACATACCGAACAATACAAGTCCTTCATCCTTCTTTCTGTCTCCGACCTTTCCTTACGAAATTTAAACTATCAAATCACTATCTAACAATAATTCTTCAGGACCTGATGAGATTTCTCCAAACCACTGCAAACAGATTGTGGATGAAATTGTATTCCCTCACTTTCACCATACATTCCCACCTCGTGTCGTCCTTGATGAAGGAATGTGTGGAGTATTCCGAAACTGTCGGTTTATTGCCATTGTTTTTAATTCCCTCTTCTACATGTTTGTAAGTAAGTGCATTTTATTTATTTTCACTTTCTCTTTATTTTAAAACACGCACATTAAGCCTCCTTGTTATTATATCACAGTAAACTCTCAAACTATATTTAAAAAAAAAAATTTCATTGCACAACAAAAGTTGTTCTTATTAATCAATAAAATATCTGGATAATGTAACTTATTCTCTTTTTCTTTTTCATAAGTGAATTTTATGTTATTATTTACTGAATTAATAAACTTATAAAATTGGGAAAACTGTCTCTCCGTTCCTTCCCATAACAATAACACATCATCTACATAACTCCAATAAGAGTATCTTGCTTTGTCCCATTTTAACATGTAGTTTTTATCTAGCCAATTCAAAAATAAATTGATTAATAAGAACAACTCAATTTCTTATGAATTTTATCAAAAAGAGTATCAAAGTAACCATTTTACTCAATTATGATTCCAATCACAAAATGTCAACAAAAAAAGAAATTATTTTTAATAACTTAAGAAGAATAACATCTTATACAGAAGATAAAAAATTGTGGAAAAATAAAATAAATGTATTTTGTAATAAATTGAGAATGAATGGATATCCACAAGATTTCATAAATGTAAATTTTAATAAATTCTTTCAGAAAAGAAATGTTACAAACATTAATATGGTATCAAATCAAGTGAATCAATATAAATATGTTACATTTCCTATTGGATTCAAAATAGAGAAAGATATAAGAGAAGTGTTTGAAGAAAATAAAATGAAAATAATTTATTACAAAGGAAACAGTTTATTTAAGAAAAAGAAACAGAAATGAAGGAAATGTTCTTTATAAAATGGGGGTGGTATTTAAACTAGTATATAAACTGAATAAAATTCTCCTTGAGAGGATAGAAATATTGAGAGAAGTTATAAAGATGTTTTTGAAGATTTAAGGATTGATGTTTTCCTTTTATTTATCTTAAGAATAGAATAAGAGTTATAAAATAATCCCTTTCAATCATATCTACAACCTTCAGTTGGTCCTTTTCACCTATAAAACAATCAACAAAAAACTGTCCTTCAATTATTTGAAATAGTTAACCCCATTCCCATCCTTACAAAACTACTTTCAATCCTGTTTTTTTACTAACAAAAGCAAGATCCAACTATCAAAGAAAAGCAGTAAGTAATTCAGCTCCTATAATTTAGAATAAATTCCAAAGGGAATTTATGATTGCTTTTCTCTGGCTCAATTTAACAGAAAATTTAGACCTATCTATTCAACATTAAGTACCATTCTAATAACTTTTTCAATACAGTAAATTTTAGTAATACTCTCCCTACATAGGTGATTTTCCTTTAGTCTTAAATATGAAGTTTGATGTATATCAGTGCATTACTTGTTGACTTGGCATTCCCACAAGATTCTAAATAACACACACCATGACATAAGCCTTCTGGCATTAACTGGAAACGTCATATATGTCTTAGGGATTAGAAAACAGGAATTTATGTTCAATTGTAGCTTATATTTGTAGAATTATTTTTTTCTTCTTATACAGTTGTAAGGAGAAAGCAGAAGGTATACAATATTTAAAAGTAGGCTTAAGTATATTTTTTTTCCTCGATCAACAATGAATTCATTTTTTCCCCCTTATCATTCATTAGTTGAATTTAAAACAGTTTCAGAAAAATCCAATTACATTTATTACTTTCTGATTTTCTATGTTACAATGACTATTTTTTTTTAGAACAAGCAATATTAAGTTCAAAAATAAACAGAGCTCTATGATTTTATTTTTCCATTGTAGTCTCTGTAGGGCTGATTTCATAGACAACATAACAATCATGTTACTGCTAATAAATGGAAGGATCAGTTGAAAAAGGCAATTTTTCTCAATACTATGTTTCAGGAATATTTATTTTATTTATTCTTTTGGCCAACAACATTATTGTAGCCTATATATATGGGTAAAAATTAGATAAGTGGCTAAATCTAATTCCCGACATTTATAAACCGAAAAAATTGTTTATTTTTGAAATTAAATGTTTAAAACATTTATAATATCTCCTTATTAATCATATCAAATATGTTTAAGATAAAAAAAAATAAAAATTAGGCATTAAAATTTCAAGGCAGAATATGAAGTGTCATTTTCCTGCCGGGCAAAAATTCCATGTTCGCACCTTCAGTTCACTATAATTTAAAATATTGTTATTTCCAAACATGAAATCTGCGTTTAAAATAATTATTATATGTTATAGTACATAACATGAAGACTAAAATGTAAGCTAATATGTAATTTGATAATATTTCAGAGGTTTTTGTAGCGGCGACTATACTACTAGTCATTTTCCTGCTCCAAATTAAAATAGCATTCATTGTTCCATTTCTTTATGGATTATGATTATCAGAGGCTTTGTTATGTTGATTTTCATTCGTATTGTTCCTTTATAGTAAAACATTACAGTTTAATTATGTTAGTAGTTGATTGAATTTCATTTTCCAATTAATAAGAATGGGAGTGATCATTATCCTGTATCTTTTCATTCGGTTGTCAAGCGACGTCATTTTCCTATCAAACTGTTCATTTTCTTGGCACACCACTTTTAAAAATTCTATATTAAAGCTATAATATCTACTTAAGTGTATGAAAAGTGATTTTGTTGTCAATAATAAGTTAACAGTAAGTGAATTAAAAACTAATAAATGCATATTTCTTAAATTTTTTCCAATATTTTTCTGTGTTTCATTTTAGCCACTTATCTAATTGTTACCCATATATACATAACAGAAAATTTCAGTGTTTGCATTATGTTATTAATATAACTTCAATAAATTCATCATCAATAATTTGTATGATTTTCTTATTGCACGGGTACAGCTTAAGGAAAAAATAGATTAATGATTTCAAATATCACAATATTCTAGATCTTCAGATTCTGCAATTTGATAAATTTCCATTAATACCTTCTACTTGTTATGTTGCCACTCCTAAGACCAACTATTCTACTTTTTCTATCTTAATATAACACAGCTACTCTCTTTATTCAATAGAAACCACTAGTCAAAAATGAAAGTTTAAAAAACATTGTGGGCAGTGACATTCCTAGATCACTTTTCACTCCTGTGCAAAGAACTGAATTATCATCCCTTAGAAATCCAAAGAAAAACAAAAAGCACAACAAAACATTATTACTAATACAATAAACAAAGATTATTTTAACCCTCGAAGCTTCTAACAACATCAAGGGAATATTGACAACTGAATTCAGTTTATTTTCTTCCTTCAAGAAAACAATTTGGAAAAAAAAGCTATTACATATCAGTTAAAAGCTAAAATAATCAACTTTCTTCTCAATCATTCATATTTTTAATTACTATTTCAGAATCTGAAAAATATGAAGCATGTATCAGTAAAATCTGTTTGTGTTTGTTAATAAGCCTTTCTTTTTCCTTTACTAAAAATATATTTAAATTGTAAAATTTTATTATGCATGATTTGCCATAACCTTCTCAAATCAAAATATAATTTACGAATGCTTTTTAAATTAACAAATAAAGCACAAAGAACATATATTATTGAAACAAAGAATGCAAAGTAAATGAAGTTACTGAACTTTAAAGGATTGCATTCATACTTTTTGTTGGGACATAAAATGTAATGTATAAGTGTTAAATTGTGAATCTCAACAATCATAAAATAAAGTCACATTTTATTTTTATAATTCTTGGTATTTTTTTTTTTTTTTTTTGCCTCAGTTAACAAATTTACTAAAACATCTATGATAATAATAGTTCTTGTCTTTAATCAGAATGTTTAATATTAAATGGTGGCACATCAAATTTGTCAATGACTGCGTCTACTCAAACAAGCACAGTATTTCCCATCTAAAAAGATACAAATGCATTTAACATGTAAATAAACACTAATTGTTTCAGAATATGGACATGAAGTATAAGATCAAATTTTATAGATATGGCTTACTGCTAACAAAGAAAAACAAATTTGTTGAGTTATCACTCAACAAAGAAAATTCAAAAATATTTTGATATTTCATTGTATAGAATATTTTATAATTCTGAAACATAATCTTGAAAAAGAAAAAAGTATAAATAGAGTTTTGACATGAGTTATTGGCTTCATCAATTAGTTCTTTGTCCAACATATAGAATAGAGTATATGGTTCATTCTTAAAATATTCCTACTGATCTGCACTATTCTTACATTAAGGACATTCTCTGGTTACTTTTACAAGTCAGTCAAAATTAGGTTTTCTATAACTTATAATAATTTGCAAAGAACACTGGCGATTTTTAAAAAAAAGTTTTTTTAATACTACCGTTTCAAAGCACTATCTTTATTGTAAATAAGTGCATTTTTTCCCTTCACATTCCTGTTTTCTGCTTTAACAATGTACATAAGTCTAATTATACCATTGTATCCCCCTTCCCCATCCATTTTGCTACAATTCCCTCATCTGCTATAAATAATTTTATTGAAAACCATGGGACATTAAAATTAAATATTCTGAACAAAATACATAAGCTAGAATTTGTAAACTATTTTAAATGCAAGCCCTCCTCCTAACAAAAAAAAACAAAAAAATCAACGAAGAAAAGGGGAACACGATCACTGAAATATCTATAACAATGAAAATATGATTCTTATTCTTTATCACAGTAACATTTCAGCTTCTTTAATTATTCTCTTGTAATAAGATATGTATCACCTTACTAAAGTTCAAAATATATATTAAAAAAAATAAAAAAATAAATAAATAAATAAATAAAATAAAAAAAGGGAAATAATATTTGGAATTGCCTTAACTCTTTATGAATGTTAAGGATTGTTTTCTTGCCCTCAAGATTGCAAACTGAAATCTCTCTATAAAACCTAATAACTATCATATATTTGGTCTAAGAACAAAGGCCAAATTAGAAAGCTATGTTACTACTTGTTTCTCAGACTTTACAAGGAGGTGTAGGAGATCCATCACTACTACTAATATTCTTAAAACAGTGTATACAACCTAATACTTGAGAATAAAGAAAGAAAAAAAAAAAATCACTGAACATTTGTTATAGCTTAACCCAAAACTTTTGATGCCAATGCAACATCAAATTTTACTTTGCGAAATCTGCACTTACAGAATCAAGAGATTTTATTTTGCACATGAAATTTTTAAAAGTCTTTTATAGCTACTTGGCTATTTTTTAAGTTCATAAAACAAATTAAATTTAGAAGGTGGGTAGGGGGAAGAAACATGTTTGCAAACCTTGGACAATTCACACACGGCATCTCACATGGCTCCATTAATTATTAATATTAGTATTTATTTTTTACATAAAGATTTAATACCAAATATTCCATTTTTTTGGGGTACTAATCATTGACTGCATCAGCAAATGTGATAGATAATGAAAACAGACCATACACAATTCATACAACTAATACAAAAACACACATTTATTAAAAGAGAATGAAAACTTTTTCATGAAAAACATCTTTACATCTAGGCAAAGAACAGTCATCCATTTCCCCTGATTAAATTTGCTGATTTACTGTGTGAGCATTATTTGTATATACAATGACTTTTGGGAACCATTTGCTCAGTGTGGGAATTCAACAAATAACTGAACATATTTCAGTAATGAAGTTCTAAGATAGTGGAAAACGAGGTTAATTAGTTGGGTTTAATGGTCAAAAACCACAATCTCTATACTGTACCAGGAAAGGTAATACTAGTCCAACACAACATTTTTCCATGAAGGTAAAACAATCAATAAAGTAACAAATATATTATAAGTCAAACAATAGTGTATTCAAAGCAATATTCATTCTATAATTTTCTTTAAGATTTAAAAATGATTTACAGCATACCAATGAAATTTTAAAGGAACATTTACTATAATTTTGACTATATTTCATTAAAAACTGTTACAAAACTTGGATAGTTCAAGTTTTGTCCAAATTATTTAAATACCTTTTTTGTCATTTCAATTATTATTATTGGGTTACTGTCACTATTCTGTGAATGAACATTTTCTTAATTACTGAGGCATCTGAACCGTTTATGCCAGCTACTGGCATTTTTTATCTTTAATGACAACATAGTACCTAATTCAAAAATGTTAAGATGCTTGAGGGCTTTAATTAATAAACAGGACTTTAATTTCAAGTTCCAGTCTAAAAAATGGTCATAAATAGCACACCTACTGTATTAAATTATCGATTTTATTGCTTTAAATAACACTGAAGGGTATTAGAACCTCATTCATTAATGCACTTAAGATAATTCACTATAGGTCTTTTCTCTTATTTTATTCTATACATATTTAATAAAGGAATATGAAAAAGAACCATACATTATCTTTAGAATTCCAGAAAATATCTGATGAATTCAAACTGAAAAAATAATCAACTCAATTATTTAAGAAATATTTTAAACATTTATTATTATTAATAATATTCGTTATTAGTAAAACGTATGTACTTCGAACATTTGGCCTACATAATCTAAGATAATATCACTTTAGAAAAAAAAAAGAAAGTTAAAACCAATGCTTCCTTTTTTTTCTTTTTAATTACAATAAATAACAGTTTATTCATTTTAATATCACGGCGATTTTCAGCAAATAAAGACGATAAAAATGTGTTATTTGGAGAAGAACGTTCTGATTTTAAAAAATTCCGCTTTTTGTTCTTAAAAATCTGAATTTAAAAAATTACGCTTTTTGTTCTTAAAAATCTGAATTTAAAAATTATCTTATATTCAATAAATTTGCCAATATTATGACTACAAATATCCAGAAAGATTTGTAATATATATTTAAATAAATTCCAAACAGAAAAAATGTAGTGCCAAAATAATTTTCGTTCTAGACGAAATACTATTTAAATTTTTATAATATATTAGAAATTTAACAAATGCAAACAGGGATATTTACTCTTTCACAATCTTTTTCTTTTCTCCTTATCGATTTAAAATATTTGTCGTTTAATCCTATTACTGGATTTCCCCCTCAGATTCCGGATTTGATAAATCTTTTCAAGGAAATGGTTGTGAAATTAGTTGAAAAATAAAAATACGTAAATATTAACATTATATTAAGAAATTTTTAAAATATGCATAATACAAAGAGGGCATTGTCGACTTGAATAATCTTGGATTTTTCTCAGTCGAATTTTAGTATTAAATTACCTGGCATTGATTTACTTCAAATATTACTCCAAAGAAACCTAACGAAATAAACCGCTCGCTGCAGCCTCGTGGAATGCCGCCATTTGTAAACTGAGAAAATAAATGACGGAGAAATTTCATTTTACGATTCATTGAAATAGATGTCAATTTTCGTTGTGTTTCATAATCTTTGTATATTCTTTCAAATAAAAAAGAAATGGAAATTTGAGATAATTAAGCAAAACATTAGCCAGGACCTTTCTCTAAAAGCCTTTTAACAGTATTAGCATATTACATGAGTCAAATACTTTCCAGTACCGTATTTAAACGTCTACAGCCATTTTGGCGCCACGTCCTCAAAAACTGATGTTTTAATAATTTTAATTTTGATTCATAAGGAAATACTGCTTACTGTTTTCTGTTTGTTCTTCATATACCGGTAGCGACCTAGAATTTCAATTGAGAATGAACACATGATAGCGATAGCATAGGACTGATCTTCTGTCAAATATCTTTTTTTCTCTTTTCTTTTTCCTAATAATGATTAAACTGAACAACAGTGATTTTAAGGGAAAACTTCATAGTGTTTGCCTTTATGATAAATAACAGTTATAATAGCAGAAGGTGCCAACTATCAATTAAATTCAAGTCAATTCAAATTCGCCATAGGAGGGCCGAATAAATACCTCGTTCCTTCGCCGGTATTTATTGAAAAATAGCAAATGGTAATCAATAGATATAATTTAACTTTATAATAAAACTTATAATATTTGGTGTAAAAAATAAATAAAGTACAGAAATTGACAGTTGAAGCTACAAATTTAATTTTAATGCACTGGAAGGTACAAATATAAATGAATGATAAATTAATTAATAGATATCAGCTTGTAGTAGTTTATGGAGAATTCAGACTATCTTAAACAGGAATACGTTATTCATTTTTATCTTAAAATAAAATAAGTTCAGAAATCTAAATAAACGAAATATAAATAAAACTAAATTTTAACTGGTAATTCTGTTTCCCCGGAATCCCGTTAGTGGCGCTAATTTTCTCGTTCCAACATGACGTCAATAGTATGAAAAATAAAACCATACAACATTTTCACATACAGAAATTCAAACATGTTTATTTGCAGATTAAAATATATTTAAAAAAATATATATCCCAAAATTATATTTTTTAAGTTTTGTATATAATAAATATTAACATAAATTTAAGTTTATTAAAGAATGAAGATATGTTACTAAATATATTTTGTTTTTAACTTACCATAGTTTTTTACGTCAGAAGTCACGTGAACAATTTTAACCATTGTCGAAGCACCAACGCTATCCCATTCTCTCGCCGTCTTTCGTCTAGGAAGGTTGTGTATTTTTGAAGTTCCAAAAAATCGACTACGATGGCTGACAAAGAAATGTATTACGGTGATTATTCCCAAGATGGTGGAGAGCAGACTTACGAATACGGTGAAGAAGAGAATGCTGATTATGGCGATGCAGTAGAAGGAGCCACAGACCTTAGCACCAAAGCGGCGACAAAAGAAGTAGATGATGATAAAAAACTTTTCGTTGGTGGACTTGGCTGGGGTACGACTCAAGACGACTTGCAGACCCATTTTGCTAAGTTTGGTGGCATTGTAGAGGTAACAATTAAAACAAATCCTACCACTGGACGATCAAGAGGCTTTGCTTTTATTCAGTTTGCGGGAAAAGATTCCGTTGACAGAGTATTAATGTCTGGGCCTCATATGATTAATGGAACACAGGTAGAACCAAAGCGAGTGCAGGCGCGTCGTTCCGGTTACAACAAGATCTTCGTAGGTGGACTTGATCCTGATCTTCCAGAATCTGAAATCAGAGCTTACTTCATGAACTTTGGCAAAATCGAAGGCATCGAACTGCCATATGATAAAGTGCGAAACCAGAGGAAACAGTTTTGCTTTGTTGCATTTGAATCGGAGGACGTTGTTGAGCAGATCTGTAAACACCCGAAACAGCGCATAGGAGGACGAGAATGTGACGTGAAAAAAGCCACCAGACGACAGGGAGGCCGAGGCGGCAGCAACGGACGGGGAGGCTTTGGAGCCACGTACGGCTACAGCTACGGCATTGGCGTGAGGCGACGTGGACGTGGAAGAGGCCGTGGTTACAGCCAGAGCAATCGCAGCTGGGATTCAAACCCTACTGGTGGTTACAATTACAGCAGCTATACTCCAAACTACAACACTCAGCCGAATTATGGTCAGAGTTATGAATATGGCAGTTACAGTGGGTATGGAAAATAAGACACTTCATAGCGTAGTTTTTATTTTCGCAGTACTCATGACTTGTATGGAGTAATTTTTTTAAGATTTCTTTAGTACTACGGCAATATAAGTAGGCCGAGTGAATACATGATGCATATTATAGATGTAATTTCTTGTTTAATCGCACATTTGTAAAGTTTAATTGTTGATAACTTACAGGCAGATGTCTAGTAATTAAAACTTAAAATTTAAGTTTTGTAGATATTTATAAACTTGAAAAAAAAAAATTCTCTAATTTGTAAGTAAATAAGCCTTTTGAAGCATCTCTTGCAGGTTGTGCCCCTGTTAACCCATTGAGTGAACGAAGGGTTAAAACGGGCTTTTACACTAACTGGTAAGTGGAAGTATCCGTTGGCAAGATATGTTCACTATACTTTTGATGATGGAATATTCCGAGCAAATTTTTTTCTTTTTAAGGGGCCCCAAATCTTACTAACAAATTTTCTCGGAATATTTCTTTTTAATTTTTTCGTCTTTTCATTTTTTATTTATTAATAAGCTGTAATGCACATGTTCATACTTTGTATTTTCAAATATTGTAAAGATAAAATTATAAAGTTTCTAGATTAATTCACATGTTCAATGTTTTAATTTCAAGATGGCACAAAAATAAATTAAATCTTGAATAAATATCCAATTGGCGAATAAACTGGAATTGGGTTGGGTGGGGGGTTTACAAACCTTATAATAATTTTTCAACACAATTAAAATGTAAATTGAACTCAGTATTGATAACTTGACTTGGTATGGTTTTCAGGTTCTAGTCGGGTGTGGTGGGTTGGTGAAAGAGCAACGAGATCGAAGACGAAGCATCGCCAGACGAAGTTACATAACATGGTTCAGTGGTGACAAAACAGGACTTGGGAAAGGTTCCCTCATCCTGAATGCCCACAACAACGTTAAATGGTTAAATTTAATTAGATTTTTTTTTTTTTTGGCCTTGAAAATCTTTTTATGTGCTGAGTTTCTTGGCAATTTATGAATTATACTAATTAACGTTGTCGAAGAAATCCATTTTATGTCAGAGAAAATTGAGGAGATTTTATGCTTCAAGTTACAGTATTTGTAATGTTTGAATTTGGTCTTGTTTGCTAAATTGGTTGGGTGGAAAAGGGATCTTAAAGTTTTATGCTTCAAGTTACAAACTAAAGAGGGAGGAGGATCACAAATTAAACTTTAAAAAGGAAAGAAAAAACATTTTCATGCATCGAGTTAATAAAAAAAAGAAAAGAAAAATCATTTTCATGCATCAAGTTAATAAAAAAAAAAAAGGAAAGAATTCATTTTCATGCATCGAGTTAATTAAAAAAAAGGAAAAATCTTTCATGCATCGAGTTAATAAAAAAAAAAAAAAAGAAAAAAAAAATCATTTTCATGCATCGAGTTAAAAAAAAAAAAAAATGTTATAAAAGTTCCTGTATAACTTTCGATTTGATTGGATCTTGAAGATAAAGTAATCAAGAAAGAAGACTTCCGAAGAACAAGTCAAGTCAAAGGTTAGTATTAAACTTTCGTTTTTTAATTTAACGTTTTGTAAAAAAAAAAAAAAAAATCCGAAATAAAAGTGAAATTTTAAGCTCATGGTTGCTTTTCATTGAATTAATAATTAAGTCCTGATGTTTACATGGCTAATAATTGCATTCAGAAACTGGAATCTTTAAGTGGTTAAATATTTCTAAACTATCGTTACAATAGTTTCGTTAATTTATGAGCAATTCAAAATTGAATATTCATTGAATTTCTTAAATTAGTTTTATTATAACTTAGAAACTTTATTTACAAAAACGAATTTTGCTGTCAATTAAGCACAAAATTTATTAAATGAAATTAGTAAGTTATGGTTTGAAAACAAAAACCTGAGCATAGAAAAATTAAGGGACTTAACAAATTCGTAAGTTACATTAACAGGATTGTTAGTTTATTTGCTTTAGAAGATTATTACGTACAAAATTTAAACTAGCACGAGACTTGTGTAGTATTTTTTAGTAAACAAGGGTACAGAAATGTTTACAAAATTAGTAAAATTTACAGCAAGGTTACTATTTAGTGTGCGCGGAATTGATAGCGAAATAGATACTTCATGAAAACTTAATTTTATGTATATATGAATTTTAGCGCTATTCTGAACTTCTATTATCTGGCACATAAATTTCGTATTGAGCATTAAAAATATTAAGGCACCTTAATTGTAATTTTGTTTCCTTTTTTTATGATAAAAATACTCAAATTTGAATTGCGACCCTAGTGATTTTTCCATACATATTAAGTAGCTTTGTATGGTGCGATGGGCGACCATAAGGAAAATGTGCCTTAGTTCGATGTATTCCATAATTAGATATTAAGATTAAAATTTCATGGCGATTGGAACAGTATCTTGTACATTGAATTTCGGGGCCTTTATTCATATGGTCATCCATTTTGCAGCTTGCATTCAATCTACGTTCAATTTTAACAATTTAAAATGTGCATTTGGGTGTATAAACAACTTGGTCCAATTTGGTAAGTGGGCGTATGGATAAACAAACTACGCAAGCAATTTCCAGAATCTGTAATTCTTTTTAGGGGGGGGGGGGTCTGATCTAAATATTAAAATCAGACATTCTAGTGATGTAATACTGTTCAACACAAAATTCTCCAATGCACTATCGATGGCTTTTAAGGTTGGCAAGAAATTGCAAATATCTGAAACTACGGATTCTTGGTTAAAAGGTTTTAAGTTATAAAGAACTTCATGAATCCTGGAATGCGGTAAGTTCAATTACATAAGATTTCAATCGTGTGAACATCAATTGCAGAAAATCTGAAGTAATGTATAAAATAATGCAGCCCAATCGTACTACTATTGATCTAAGTGCGTGGATTCCTATAAATCAAAACATATGGGTTATAAAAAAAACTTCGCAAATTTTAACGGCACCTAAAGGAATCGTTATAAATTGAAAACCATGTTTTTTTGCTTTAAATTAGAAGAAGTGCAAGGGGCTACAGCATCGCATAGAAGCAATTACTACTAATTATGTTGTAAAATTAATTTCCTTCAGTTAATTCTGCCGTAATATTTTAAAAACAAGTGCTTTGTTTTTTTTGTTTTTGTTTTTTTTTTCCTCTCCCCTGTCGACTTACCTGCATGATTTTAAACGTCGGCGTATTAAAAACATTAATTTCAGTCCAATTTTTACCTTTATTTCTGAACTATCGAATTTATTTTTAGGTATGAAAACATGTAAACAATTCGTTGAACATAATAAAATCTATAGTAGTAATTTTCTGTAGCTTTTACATTTTTAATTTTGCTTAATTTTAAGACTTCAAATAGTAAAAGTATTTAAAGGTTTAGTAGATTTTTTTATCTAGTAATGAAAAAAAAAAAAAAAACCTTATTTAGCCTGAATTTTTTTTTTTCTCTCTCGTAATAAAATTGAAGAGAACTGAATGAAAATAAACGAGCAAAATGAAAATGCGTAATACCCAAATAATTTTTGATTTAGTTCCCTCATTAAAGTTTTTCTGGAAAGCGTAAAATCACTCCCTGCAAAAGGACTTATTTAAATTTCCGTATAGAAATAATCCTTAAAAAAAAAATAAAAATATGTAGACTTCAAACTAATTGAAGATTCTAATAAAATAACACTGTTGGCGGTGTGCACCAAACTTCAATTAACTTTGATGATTATTTGGACGGAGCAAAAATTAGGGGGGGGGGGGGGGTGCTGCTCCACCAAAATTTTAGACTTTGTTTTAATATTGTGAAAGGAAACAAACATGTATGAAAACAAATTTATCAAGTTTCTGAATAAATTTTCTTTTTATACATGTTTCCTTTCACACAATTTTAAAACAAAGGCTAAAATTTT
>JAFIDM010009631.1:34937075-34997205 GCA_023159025.1 Thereuonema tuberculata
TTATACATGTTTCCTTTCACACAATTTTAAAACAAAGGCTAAAATTTTGGTGGAGCAGCACCCCCCCCCCCCCACCAATTTTTACTCCGGCCCAATAGCAGTCTCTAAAGTTAACTGAAGTTTGGTGCACACCGCCATATGTTTTTTTTTTTTTTTTTTTCTAAAAAGATGCAGAACTTAAAATTAAAAGCTACAGAAAATAAAGACTTATTATAAATCTAATTTCTTCAGGTTGTGTTCAGTGATTCATTGTATAAATCTGATCGGCGTTTTCTTAAGAACTAATTTATTTCGCTGAACTATTAACGCTTTGTTGAATAGAAACCATATTTACTGATTGAAATTAGTATTTTTAACACAATTTCTATGGACAGAATTCGCCAAAATCAACGCTGGATAAGAGTGGCGCACTTAACAAAGATTCGGAAGTATTTTAAGATCCCATCCACCCGAGTTTTTTAAAGTTCAGATATTAAGTTGGACTTTGTGGCACTATTATAAAATTAATGATAAGTGTCCTTTATAATAAATTACATTAATTTTAAATTATAAAATATTTAAAGTCAAGACAGCTTGGCAGTTAGCAGCAATAGTAAATGCTCGAAATTTAACTTGCACACTACAGGTTATGCACCCCTGACCTTGAAATATTATCCGTCTCATTCGTGGGCAAGAGCTGTAACAATGTATTTCAATTCAAGCTAATTAAACCAGCAGACAAGTAGTATATTTATTAAAAGTAAAAATTTAATATGAACATTACAATAGTAGCAACAATAGTGTTAAATAGTCTGTATACAAAATATTTGCTCAGGTTTTAAAAGACACAATAACTTCTTGAATGGAGGAAGGTTAGTTAATGTTTGTGGAGATCCAATGAAAATTAGTTTTCTTTTTGCTCTGGTTATGGCAACATTTAATCTTCTTTCATCTTGAAGGATTGAAGACGCCTGTAAGGAAAAGAAAATGAGCAATGACAATTATAAATGTGATGGTTAACTTGACAGTTAAGATTTTAAATGGTTAAACCAGTGATCTAAAACTTGCAGCCACCCCCAACTTTAACTTTGTAATTGAATAAAATGATAAATCCTTAGTGAACTGAACAGTATTTTCAGAAAATGTGAGATATAGATTATATTATTTCACATCTATTATGTATGCTGCTTTAATTTTTACCTTATTTGTGACCTACAACCCCTCATTATTTGGCTCTTGAAATGATCTGAGTTTACAACCAAGTTAAAATATAACTGCAAATATCAAACGGTCTCTTTCTGAATATTATTAATCTTTCTTTTTCAAGTAATATTTCAGTACTAAAAATAAATTCATTTTTGTGGTAGGTAATATGGTTGAAAGGGTAAATAATTTGATAAAGCTAATTTACAACAGCTCTTTAGTATATTATGTTCTTGGCAAAGAAGTTCTTAATTTTGTGAAAATCCTATTTTCATTAAAAAAAAAAAGTAAACTATTTAAAAATCCCTCTTGAAAAATACTAAATGGATCCTTTTGGATTTTAAATGAATACATTATTACCTACAATTTATGTAAATTTCAGTAATTCAGCTTAAGATTTGGCTAGGGCAAAATAGACCTGAATAGCTGTTTCCTAAAGTGACCTATATAATCATCCCTATTGCAAAACAAATTAGTTTTTAACTAAATCAATACATAGTGTCTTAGGTACATGATCCTTAATGAACAAAAGAATAAACTGGAAAATTGTTCTTATGATGTTACAATTAAGATTTCATGAGACAAGCGAGAGGCTAATCGAAATACAGTGAACTGTCAAACTTCGAACAACTTGTAACTCAAAAAATTTGAGGAAAATCCTGTTTAAAAGTCAAACAAAGAATCAAGCATTTTTTTTTTTTAATTTCTCACCTCCGACTATATTATACAATATTTTTATGTATGTAGGTACATCTACTATTATAAATAAAAACATTCAATTATTGAAATTAAATATACTTGTTTCATCATTATTTATCATCTTTTGAAATAGACACTTAAAATGTTTTATATTTGGTAAATTTTGGGGGTCTGGAACGAATTAATTCAATTTACATTATTTCTTAAGGAGAAATTTAATTGAAAGTTGAACCGTCTCCTGGAATGGAATGTGTTCCGAGGTTGCACTATATTAAAGAAGAAATATATTGAGAAAGTTTCAGTTTTATTATCATAACTTTGATTCTTGAAATTATAATTTTAATTTCATTAAAAAAAAATTTTCTGTTCGTGTACAGAGTATATCAACTCCGCTATGCTGCTATTCACAATAGGAATTATGTACATGACAGTGATTCATAATCAGAAATAGAAAATGCCATGAGGATAAACAAAAAATTGCACTGAAAATATTTTTCTTAGTTATTATTGGTATTTCTATAAGTTTTCTTTTCCCAATAGGAATGTTTCAAAATTCTAAGTATTACAATAAAAATAGTCTTTCAGCTATTTCTCTCTCTATGTTCATTTTGTTTTTGTCTGGCCCTGAATTAAATTAATATTTCATTGTTCCTTGAACTACTACTATTGCATAAGCAAATGAGTTTCTGTTGTCACTTTACTTGTCTGAGCTCAAGTGGTTAAATTACCCAGCATTATCATTTTCCATTGCTTTATCAGAAACTATATGTAAGTAACTTTCACACAATGTGAATTTGCTCCGTCAGAAATGTAATGGGGCAAGATATGCTATCAAAACTTCTAAGAAAATATGGCACGTCGAAGTCAGCAGTTCATTTCTATTTTATATAAAAAGAATCTTAAACTTGGTTTTGAGGTCATTTGCCCTTCACATTACCTCATTCAAACAAATAAATATACATTGTGCCCACCATTAAAACTGAAACAACTAAAAGGTACAGAAAGACTATCAAACAGCTGAATTTCATCAAATCCAATTAATAGTTTTAATTATAAAAAGATTTTCTGATATTGGACACAATCTCTTTTATGTAAATGAATTTTTAAAATTCATGAAAAATTTCAATTCTCCTCCTCTCCTAATAGACTAAACCAGAACATCTAAGAGTGCATCTATAAACAATAACCGCAGTTGTGATTACTACCCTCCTTGCACCCACGCCGTCTATAAAGACAACCGGTCATTTCAGCCAACCAGCAACTGCGCCTATAAACTAAACAGATTCGCTGTTGCCCTGTTATAACCAGGCTCAGAGCTGGGCTTACCCATTCGTAGCAGCCGATAGAATGGACACATTTTACATTACAGAGTTGCCCTGATTACTCGACGATTAAATTAAAAAAATATATATATTTTACTTCTTTGTTTCATATACATACATGAGGGAAACTAAAATAATAAAAAAAATAACTGCCATTAATTTTTTTTTTACTTGACTGTTGCATGAAAATATAGTTATTTTTACTTTATTATTTACTTTTGTCATTTATGAAGCAATCACACTGCCATTGAAAGTAATTTTTTGAACTTGGCTAAGTTGTTTAAAAGTTAGTCACTTTATTTTTACTTCTTTGTTGTAGTTCAAGATCGCTGGTGATTCAATTTCTTAACAATGTCAGCCATCTTGTAACCATGCAGTCTACAAACACAAGGGTTTGTGGAATGACCACTGCATAACCAGTGATGTGACAACCAGAACAGGAGTGGTAATAACCACAACTGCAGTTATCGTTTATAAACATATTCTAAATTTGCACAAATATGTATATAAGCACCGTTAAAGCTTACACCTGTAAACATCTATCCATTAACCCATTGAAATTAATAACTTACCAAGTCAGAAGTACTAGAGCTCTGAACACAAGAAACTATTATGATTTCTTTATCACGTCCTTGATACTGATCAACAGTACTAACTTCTATTTTGGTGTCTCTTTGTAATCCTTGTTTTATCAGAGTAACTTGTTTGGAGAATGGTGCTATTACACCTATATTTTCTGCACAAATGCCCACCTGTAAAATGTTAAAAATTGTAAAAAATTCTCAAAAAAATAAAATAAACATTTACTTCGAAATGTTAATAACCAACAAATTAAAGTTCAAATAAAATAATATAATTTAGAAAATAGCGTATGTATGTTGGTAATACAGCAACTAAAAATGCCTGGAAAATCTGAAAGCTTTAAATAAATAATATTAACACATTTTGCACGCCGACGCACAAATATTAAAAAACAAAAACATAATTACGATAATATAAAACAACTAGTTTCGATTCGTATAGAATCTTTTTTCAAGTTAGACGAAATTAAATGGGTTATAAAATCATTGTGCGAGGGATCACGTGGATCACCACGTCATCCCTCACACTGACTTTATAACCCATGAACCCATTTAATTTCGTCTAACTTGAAAAAAGATTCTATACGAATCGAAACTAGTTGTTTTATATTATCGTAATTGTGTTTTGTTTTTGTTTTTTTAATATTTGTGCGTCGGCATACAAAATGTGTAAATTTATCAGCGCATGTTAATACTTACAATTTTAAATAATATTAAGACAGTTAGAAAAGCACTACCATTTAAGTACTAAAAGTAAGAGTTTATTTTTAAAAAAAGTCAAGTATGAAATAATGATATATTTCATTTCAATGAAAGTATAACACAAGTTTGGAATAATTGAAAACAACCTTTTATCTCAAATAAAAATAAAGTGGATAATTATCTCAAATAAAAATAAAGTGGATAATTATCTCAAATAAAAAAAAACTTCTTTACATGATTTATGATACCCCCACGCCCTTCAATTTAAACTATTGTTCAATCTCAAAAATTAATCTATTTCAATACTCCAGTAAAAGTTACAGTAAAAACAAGAAGGAATAAATTGGTATAATCTATGAAAGATTAATCTATTAAAAAACAGAAGATCCTTGACATTTCAGATAGGAAAGATAATCTGGGGTATTTGTTGTGATGTAAATAAACAAACTGTGCAATGATTTTGTCTCACCTATTTGCTGTTTATATATACTCGTATGTTCAAAAGTTAAGGGATTGGCAGTTTTGAACCCTTCCAGGCATCCAAATGTCTCCAGATTTCATGGAAATGTGCAGTAGGCCCTACTAATACAAAGTAAGCACAATCTATAAAGGTGGCAGCACCATTACGGGGAAAAAAAAATAGAAATGGTCAAAGATGTTCCTGTGAAGCGAACATGCGGCTTACATTCCAGCCCCATCCCTTTGCAGACACTATTCATCGTGTGGTGTCCCTGCACTGCAACATTTGCAGCACAGCATGCAGCTAGTCAGAGTATTCAGCAACACTATGAAGTGTTGAGTCCCACTTCTGAAGGAATGCTGTACGAAGCTCGTTGAGAGACCTTGGAGGCGGCTGGCATTACTTGATGTGCCTTCTGGGAGCATCCCAGGCACATTCGATCGGATTCAGTCGGGGAAACAAGCTGGCCAGTGCATTCGTCGGATATCCTAGGCAAGGTATTCCTCCACTAGTCTAGCCCTATGTGAACAGACATTGTCGTCCATGTAGAGAATGTCAGGCCCACACGCTCCCCTGTAAAGTGGCACTCACTGCTGAAGGATGCTTTTCGTTATACATGGTCCGCAAAATGGCACACCATTCAAAGATGTGGAGTGGTGTATGTGCGCCCAACATTATGCCATCTTCATACTGGTCGAGTTTGAAGATGTTCAATGGCCTGCATCTGCTGATGGCCCGGGTTCTCTCCAGATCGGACACATTAGGAATCACATTCCAGACTTTCCATCAGAAAACATTATATGCACCTCTGTATCACACCAGATGGGGATGTAAAGGGGATGCATCGCACGGGTCTCTGAGCATACAGTCTGGTCTCATTTAATCACCTGTACACAGTATGCCTCAGTACAGATGTCCCATTGCTGTGCCAGGTCCCTGATGAGATCCCAACTTGTGCTGTATGGCACTTAGTGAGAGATATCAGCCCATCCTTGGACATACATATACAAAGCGTTGACGAATGTTCATATTCAGATTGTGGAGAATGTTGGAATCTTCTCCACAATCTGGATACAACACTGGTCGAAATGTTTAGGGCCTGCAAAACCTTTAACTGTAATTGACCTCCAACTGGGTTTCCAGTCTCCCTGGAATTATCTCTTATGTCATCCAGATGGATACTCTGGGCTCTGATAAACTGTAAGCAAGCATAGAAGGAACCATAAGAGTCACCCTGTACATTATATTGTACACGTTAGTAATGACAGGTGCTGCTGCCACCTTTCTGTTTAGTTTGTGTAGTACATGTAGGACTTACTGCACCTTTCTGCCAAAAGTTTGGTGACATTTGGATGCCTAGAAGGTTGGAAACTGCAAAGCTCTTAACTTTTGAGCATGAATAATAGATTCTTTAGTTTTTGTAATATGAAGTAATATAGTATTTAATTTCCAAAAACATGACATTCAGTAACACCTTACATATTACTGGAAGGCATTACTCAAATAGTGAATAAGTTCTGAGAGGAGCTTAATAACTTTAGGAATTCTTTAAAAAAAAAAAAGGTGTTTGACATTTTTGTTAACATACACAAATAACAAAGGTGTGCCAATTTCCAGTTCAAGACTTATTTGGCATCTTCCCTCCATTATATAATTATTTAATGAAAAGAAAGTACCCCCAATGGTTGTAAAAAACCATTAATGAGTTCAGAATAAAAAAAATATACTATAAATTTCTTATATGTTTATGAATAATTAAAAAGCTTTAATAATAAATACTTATCCATTTAAATAATAATTACAAATTGCTATTGTTGATTCTAAATTCTATTCATATGAAAATGCATAATTCACCAAGTTATTAAAATAAAATGATAAAATATTAAAAAAAAATACTACCTTGAGGAAAACCCTGCATACTTTTAACACAACAGCAGCTTCTGTTTCATTTGTAACACCAGAAGAATCAACAGCTAGTTTGTCAGTGGAAAGAAACACAACTGATTGATCAAGATCACATGATAAAACTGGATTTAGCCACTCATGTAATGTGATTAAATCAGTCACATTATGTCGATTCAGAAGAGAGAGAGTGGAACTAGAAACTTTTTCTGATCCACACTGAAGCTGACCTTTATACATAAACTTGTTTGCTAAATTCATGATATTCCTGTTAAGAAAAAAATAATCACAATACCAATTAGAATAAAAAAAATCAAATATTTAAATTCCAAATGTAAATGAATTTACATTTCTGATCGATCTATGTACGTAGGTCGATCAGAAAAATAAGTTTACAAAACTTATGCATGAAAAGCAAACTTTTATTGGACAAAAATGAGATTTTTCTACAAAGTCACCTTTACAATTGAGGCATTTGTCACAAAGTTTGATCAGTTAGTCCATTCCAACCACATAAAAGTCAGGCCCTGCTATTGTAGTCACTTTTTTGCATTATCTTGGACTTCTTCAATGCATGTGAAGCATTCACCTGACATATGCTCTTTCAAGGCGTTGAATAGATAAATCATCACTGGGAGCCAAATCTGGACTGTATGGCAGATGTCCCAAACTTTCCCATTGCAGATTGTGCAGCAAGTTCTGTGTTGAACCATGCAATGTCAGTGTGTCTACTGAATCTCAAACAAAAAATTTAAGGACAATTCCCATACATTTAAAGACATTTTCACAAAAATTTCAAAAAAACCCTCTAAATTGATCTGTTCAACCAAAAAAAAAAAAAAACTCTAAACCGATCTGCTCAACCAAATAAAAAAAAAAAACATCATGCTGAAAATTTAAGGACAAGTCTGATTTTTAAGGACATTTCCCGTACAAATCCCAGATTTCCCAGTTGTAGACACCCTGAATGTGTGGTTGGGGATTGTCATGACGGAGGATCACACTGGTTCAGAAGACCAGATGTTTCTTCCTGATGTTGTTGTGCAATTTTTTTAAGGTTTCAATAGGAGACCAGTAAAGCAGATCGCCATTTAGAAATGACACACACGAGAAAGGCCATGTGACACTGAGCAGTATAGCCTTCTATCATGCATTTTAGCAACCTCAGCCTGATCAGGCTTTTCTGATGAACCCTAAACTGCTTAGAACACTGGACACCCAAATGGGCAGGATAAACAGGGTCGTGTTTGTATCCATAGCCAATATAAATATTCTGCTCACAATGCATCCAAGACAGTGGAACCATGTCCTGGTGAAAAGGCTGTGAAAAGGGAACTGACAGAATTTGAAACGAGATGCTGTGATTGGATGCCATGTTGCAGGCCTATCTGTACTATAAATTTCTGAAAAATTGGGCCATCTAAGGTCGATGGTCAATACTATGAGAGGAAGCACATGGGGTCAATTACAAGTGCTCCCCACAGTGGACAACTCGCCAAACAGGACCATAGGGTACTACGAACAGTAGTACCATTTGTTGGCTGACACTTGGAAAGTGGAGCTCTATCTATCAACAGGAACAGAAACTGCACAAACGCATTCAGAAGCGAGGATCACAAGCTGAGTTTCCATGGTAAGCCGGTTATATGTAAGCTCCATATTACCTGAATCAACATGCAGTGTCGTCTTCAATGGTGTAAACAGTAAGACATGGAGGCTTCAAAAGCTGTGTTATGGAGCAATGAATCACACTACATCCTTTTCTGATTGGATGGACAGGTGTGGGTGTGACAAATGCCCAGTGAGAGTCTTTTACTATAGTGTATAACACCAAATGTGAATACACTTTTATGGTATGGTTGTGTTTTTCCTAGTTCTGCATTGAACCTCTCGATGTCATGCCATACACAGTGAACACCAGGAGATATCTGAACATTCTGGACAATGGAATGCTTCCTATATTGTGGCATTTCTATGGAAGGGACTCTTGTCTCTATCAGCAAGATAATGCACTGTCAGAAGACTGCCACTGTAACTGCATGATTTGCAGACAATAACATCACCAGACTTGACTGGCCCCCACAGAGCCCCGATTTGAACCCTATCGAAAATATGTGGGATGAACGAATGTTGACTGAGGTTGAGGGACATCTGCCTCACAATTGTCCAGAAGCTCAATACTTGCCTCAAGGAGGAATGGTCCCAATATTTTGGCTGGCCACAGTCATTGCAGCTGAAGGAGATCCTACATCTTAATAAGGTGACCTTCATGCTGAGAAAGAAGTCAATAGACATCCAAGTATTTAACTTGGGTGTCCACTGACTTCTTTCTAAGCATTTTTCCTATTTAAATATTTGAAAATAATTCTATACATATTTGGTTTGATTACTTGGTTTTAATGGCAAAACATCAACAATGCCATTAAGGCTATATACAGCTAAGAACAATAAAACTCTTAAATCTATTAAATATTGAAATTAAGAAATGAGCACTTGTATACCCAGCTTTTTGATGGGCCACTTTTCAATTATAATCAGAACCCACAGATTTGATGCATGGTCTGCTCTTTTGATCTATTTCTTTATGTTTCCACACTCTTCTGTGACCTTGTGCTGCTTTTTTTTTGCAGCTCAATTGAGCTGGTGCTATCTTCAGTCTGTGTACTGAAGTCGTACTTACTTCTGAGTATATACAGTATGTTATTTAAATGTCACACACATTCGCAAGTGATTTATAGTACTTTTTCAGCAGTCAAAATACATTTGCAAGATTAAAAAAGACTGGGTGCCACATTTCAATGATTTCAAGCTTTCGATGGTGCTTTAGGTCCCTAACCTATCGAATCAGCGAAGAACGTCTTTATAGATACAAATGAATAACGTAATATAATTTTGATCATTCTGATTAAGAAATAGGGCATTTGAATCTTCAATCTCAAAACAGTCACAAATGTATGGGAAGCATATCATATCTCTGACAACAATAAAAGGTTTAATTGAGTTCATGCCATATCAATTAGCAGCTGCAAGACAGATCCTATAAACTATTAGGAATGTGGTCCTAATATTTTGATTGCGTAGTAAATACAACTGAATTAGAATTATTTGTCCAGATTATAAGAACGTGTTCAAATATTGAATTCCAGAATTCCTAATTCAAATATGAAATTAGGAAATTATGGGAAGGCAGCAAGTGAACCAAAGCTGTGATAATGTTGTAGACTACATTCTCTCTAGTTATGGACATCACAAAAGGGAATCACTGGATCTGGCAATACTGAAACTACCTTTCTCATCAAAAACAGTAAATCTGTTTTTCTTTATTTGCTCCTATGAAGAGGTTTGATATAGGAAAACCAATTCAGTTTTCAACATATTCAAGAATTTAGAAGTGACAATTTTTTTTGTCAAATTTTATTTGAATAGTTAGGAAATTATCAATTAATGAACTGACTTCATTGGTATTCTTGCTACAAAAGAAGTAATTTGTTTGTAAACTGAATTTTAAACTTCGATATATATGAAAGAATAACTTTTTCTCATGTTGAGTTGCAGTCATAGTGGACAGGTCTTAATTGATAGCAATATCTATTGCTTTACAGGTCTTTAATATTATATATATATATATATATATATATACAGTAAAACCTGCTAAGTTGACCACCCAGTGGTTCCACGTTTTCGTGGTCAACTTAGACAGGTGGTCAACTTATCAAGGGTACAGTAGTTACTTTTTGATTTTCATATTTATCTACGTACTACTACTATACATATACGTAGTATAGTACTACAAAATTATACAAAATATGAAATCAAAATTATACAAAATAGGAATAATATTGCTTATTAGGGTTAAACATTAATTATACATATGTATTAATTATTGGATATTGTCATAGTTACTACTGTATGTACTACAGTAGTAAGTTGAACAGAAACAAGTTGATGATTATACATTTTGCCAGGAGGTTTTCAACCAACGAATTGCATCATAAACTGTGACGGATTTTGAAAATTCGGTTTAATCTTTACATTCATCTGCTTTTGTCACTAAACACTGCAACATCATTTTGCGGTAATTCTGCTTCACTGCATAAATTATTCCTTGGTCAAGGGGTTGAAGCACACAAGTGAGATTTGGAGGCAGGAATTTTATTTCGACGTTTATTTCGACACCCTAGTTGTCGGCGAAAGTAGGTTTCAAATGTGGAATGGATGTTAAAACGCGCCTTAACAATTCTTTCTTTAGAAAATTAGAAAAAAAAAAACAGTACCGGTATAAAAGTTGTTAAAATACTAAAAAAATTCTGGAAGTGGTCAACTTACAAAGGTTTTCAGCTGTGCTTTGTGACAAAATTCTACCTGGTCAACATACAAGTTAGACAGGTGGTCAACTTATAAAGGGTTCACTCAATGTTAAAGTAATTAAGCCATTCGTTCCTAGTCAATTATGTCAACAAAAAAAGAAATAACAATAATGAACATATGACAATAAATAATGTTACTGAATGCCATTTGTACACATAAGGACTCGACCAAGAATAATGCATATAATTGGTGGTGAAATTGAAAATAACTTTTAAGACTCTCAACCAATATTTATATATACATTGGATCAAATCTATGTTATTCTGTAAATAAATATTAAAGCTGTCCAACCTTAAAAATACTGAAAATATAAGATCTCCTAAGTTATGTTCTTTTCATGATTGTATTCGTCAAACATCACACCACTATATAATTTATACAAACTAAAATTCCAAACAAATACAAACTTCATCAACATGTCTTCAATATTTCGTCCTATTTTTCAAGGACTTTCTCAAGATCCATATGTTTAAAAACGAAAACTTAAATAACGAAAAATACAAAATATGAAACATAAAAGGAAAGAGAAAAATCCTTTTTCTCATTCCTAACATTACAAATTATAACAAACTCTCATATGCGAGATCTTACATTGTAAATTAAACAATTGAAATCAAATATAATCATAAACAATTGAAATCAAATATAATCATAAACAACTGAAAACAATACAATCATAAACAACTGAAAACAAATAAACAATTAATTTTAAAATAAATATTTGTGAATAAACATGTGAACTTTTAACTAATCTTTAAAATTCTTTTTAATCTTTTGTTTTTTATTAATGATTTTCTAAATATATTTAAGGATACCTTATTAACTCTAAGTGATTTGTTTTTATTTATACATATACAACAATTTATTAAGCAAGATTCCAAAGCGAATCTCTTAAATTCATCTGTGACGTAATAAATTAGATGAACTACAGGGTCTGGATTGTGATCATTATTGAAGACATGTTGATGAAGTTTGTATTTGTTTGGAATTTTAAATGATAATGAAGATAAAGATATGGTTCTTTATACAAACTAATTGCCACCCGTGTACTATTCACCCGTGTACTCCTGCCCTAAAATAATAGGCTCCTCCAAAGTGAGAGAGTGCCCCACAATGTCTTACAGGGGCGTAGGAATTACGCATCAACATTAAATCAACTACTTTTTCTTATCAAAAAGACATTTGTTAGTGTATTTTTAAAATTAAAAATACACTATTTGTTAGAGTATGTTTATATTTAAAAATGCACCAACAAAATAAAAATAAAAAATACACTTTAAAATATTCTCTGTTCGACTCTCCCCGCTCTCTCCACTTCGATGACAAACATACATTCGTTTTTTGCCTATTAATAGTATGATCACAGAGAGAATAAGATCTGTTATACAACTACCAATACTTAGGAGAGAAAAAATATATACTGTGTTGCACACTAGGATCTGTTGATTTCATCTTTGGCAGAATTTTTAGTACATTTCATCCAAACTCTGAAGAATTCTAATTAAATCTTTTAAAAACAAACACCCATGACTTAAGATAAACATAACTAAGATATTACTGTAAAATTCTTTATCCAGGCAAGTAGTGGAAATTTCAGAAAGCTTTCAAAGATTCTATTGTCACATTCATCTTCTTTTCTGGTAGTGTCAAACTGAAGAATTTCCCCATATATTATACATATTTTATTATTTAGAACTTATTTATTTATTAATATGACGAGTCAAATACATAAATTAAAAACAAACTATTACTTAACTCACCGATTCATTCGATACTGTTCAGTTAATCTAAGTACAGATGTATCTGATTCCAGATATTCAAATAAGCTTTTCTCCATTCCAAGAGATCTAAAAAAAAAAAAAAAAAAAGCCTTCATTAATATTTACAATAATAACATTTTACATTATGTCTATTTCTTTCTAATATGATATAATAATGCTATCAGAGATTGTGAGTTCTCTTCTGTTTACCATAGCAACTTTGTTTTATAACTAAGAAATAAAATGATTGAAAGTTTTTTTATTTTTTTAGGGATTTTGAAAGAAAAATGGCAAGGTTAAGTAATTACGCCATTACATCAACAATTACCACCAAAAATTTTGAAGATTTCAATAAATTAAATTAAATCCTTATTAAATCATAATTATGGTTGTATTTTTGAAAACAAATCAGTTTTGGATAGGATTTATCATCTTGTGGTCCTCACCATTTTTTTTAAATGTAATTTTCCTGTTTATTAATATAATAATGTATTCAAAATAGTTACAGACATAATGAAAGCAAACCCCATCAAAACGCTTATTTTTTCTTGATAAACAGCATCCAATGTTTTCATCACATCACATTTATAATTATGGGAATTCCAACAATTTCTACATAATTTAATATTGTTTTCTTTACCATGAAGTGATGACGGTGATGATCTTGATAATCATGTAAACTTATAATATTCAAAAACAATTTAGGAAATACTGTATTATTCCTTCAACTACAAAGTTTGCTACAGAAGTAAACTTAAAATTATCTTTTACTTACTTAATTTCTGGACTATGGATTAAAGGAGGTAGCTGATGAGTATCACCAACTAAAACAAATTTATCAGCATGAAGTAATGGGCCAAGACATGTCACTGAAGAAATCTGCGATGCTTCATCCACAATACAGTAGTCAAACCTTCTCTTATGAAGCAGCAAATGATTAGCACCCAAACATGTTGTAGCAACTAGGGACTGGAGGATATCAATATGCTAATTAATGATTTAATCACATATAAATAGCTCACAGCCAAAGTCATCAAACCAAAATCAAAATATTTTCTTTAATCATACATGACATGCAATTAAATTATGGTTTTTCCTATATCTTTCATTTTAGCATCCTTTAAACAATACTTAAGTTGCAACTTTCTTTGTTGTCTGTGCTATGCACTGATTTAAATTGTAATAGCATACATATGATGAAAATTTAAGAACTTTTAATCAAGTTACTACAGTATAAGTTAATTCCAATCATCATATTATATTTCATTTATATGCAGTTCTACTTCCTATTCCTATGTTGTTTTTTGTTATGATAAAAATCAAAAATAATTATCAGTCATTGAGTGTGCAGGAAAGTTTTGTTTAAATGTTTTTTAACTTTAAGACTATAGTGCTCTATAAATATGAATTGTTAATTACAGTTAATGAATCAGTATCATGAGACCTAACAATAAAAATTATACCAATTACAACTCAGTAATAGTAAAAGTACCTTGGGTATCAACTTTTCATCTCAGTTGAGAATGACTGTTGCTGTAAAAACCATCCCTATTCCTATTATTTCTTTTGTAGAAGACTTTCACAACAAATTTGAACATTTTGTTTTGTTTTTCTTCTTTTAAATTATCATTTTCTTCAAATGATGGTTTCATGAAAATTGCTATAACACTATATGTACAACTGCTTCTACCAAACCATCAGTAATGTTCACTCTTTGAACAGCAGTCCCAGTTTTAGTATACTACCAACAGTTCTAACTTATCTAATGCATAGTCAATTTCCAGCTGTATTAGAGAAATTTCTTTGATTCTTTTTCTAGAGTAGTACTTTTCAATCATGTTGAGCTGCAAACTACCCATTTATACGTTCAATTCACAATTTTTTCTCTGATTTTTAAATAATTATATATAAAATAAAAAAATTAATAACCCATACATCATTAGTCTTTGATAATCAATATAAAACCAGAGGTTGTTGGGTCACTTAAGGATCACAATCCATCATATAAGAAACAGAGCCCTACAGTAATTGTGCCTCTTCAGCCCTTTTGAGGAGGAATGAAATTAAGTATTCAAATCCCCAAAAATTATTCATAGCACTGTCCCTTCTGTTATAGTGTAAAAATGCACTGTGTTTATAATCAAATAACAATATTGTAAAACTGTCTTTTATTATTTAAACTATTTTTATGTACATCCCTTGATGGAATTTTAATTTTAATTAATCCATTATTTATAATCTACTTGGGCCATTGACTTACCATTACTGATAGTACCAGACTTTTATTTGCCCTTCCCAATCATTTTTAAGGCATCCAATGATTCTTTCAAGTTTTTAATGATTCTTAACTGCATTAACTTTAAAAACTAAGAATTTGTTTCCACGTTCCTTGTCATATAGTAATTTAGTTTCATAGAATGTGGATGCCATTGGTAATTCTTAATGGCTGTGCTGAATAGCTTTGCTAAGTCCAGGTTTGGAAAATGCAACAGCATGTTTCTATTCACTCAGCGTATCCTTAATTTGAGTACTTAATTGTACTCAAATACTTTGGTCTTTGATAATCTTCTTTTAAATGATAAAAATAAGTTTGTTCAATAATGGTTTTTGTAACATTCTCTTACAATAAAGATGAAATTCTTTCCTCCTAGATTATGCAATTAATACTCAAAAACAGTTTTGTTTTTTGTTTCAAGATGAATGATCTAATAGAAAAAGTCACATCACAAACTACTTTCAATATCAAATCAGCTTCAGAAAATAAAACCTTCTAATTAACTGACAGTAGTTTAACAGCTACGTGGCCCTAAAATATCAAGGAAAAGCAACTGCATACCCTGATGAAACAATTTCAGCACATGTCTTTCTATCACCAATTATTCACTACTTTTTTCTGTGTGTACAAACTGCTGTCTCAACATGAAGCAGATGATACTTTTTATTTTTAACAAATAAAATAATCTGTTGAATTAAAGAAAAAAAAAAAAAAGCTTTCAGACTTATTTTGTTTGCAGATGTATGTCAAATCATATAATAGACTGAAATGAATAGTAAATTTCTTCTTACCTTAGTTTTGAATGCATCTTCAATTTGCCTTACAGTTTTTAGTGATTTCATTACATGCTGTAATGAATAATTAACAATATCTGAATGAATATTTGACACATTTCCTAGTCTTAAAAAATCTATATTCTTTGATTTCAGCTTTAACAGAATATTATCAACAGCTGAATGAGTGAAACTGGCAAGTAAAATTGTATATCCCAAGGTCAGCAGTGTATGAATTAACTGCACAATGGTATATGTTTTACCTACAAGAGAAGAAAGTGATATTTATAAAATTTTGAATTTTTATCAATATCATCAAAAAAATAAAAATAAATAAAAATAAATGCAAGAATGGATAAATTTACAAGCTTACATTTGAGTCAATCGATGTAGAACTATTTCAAATAAAGATTACATAGAAATGCATGCTACAATAACATCTACATAAAATAAGCAAAAATAACAGAAAATAAGTAAAAATTATTTATCAGCCTACTCAATGGCCAGGATATAAACTGATTCAACAGTGAGAGAAAGGTTGTGAGATACTCAATATGGGCTATGATGAAAAATTAAAATATACAGTTGGGCATGAATTCATACAGACACATTTTTACACAAAATATTTACTGCATCAATTATAAAAAAAATCATAATATGGTGCAAAAACCATAAGTTATAGCTACTATTCTACTGCAAATGTAAGAATCTGAAAACTTGTAGACTGCTCTGAAAGATGCCATAGGAGGCCACAGTAACCGAAATAAACCATCTGAGTTGCAGACAAGTTTGTAATGGGTTTTCTGAAAATAGGGAACTAGAACATCTCTGCCAATAGATAGTAATAACCATTAAATCCATAATTCTGTTAGGAGCCTACAAATCTCTTCCATTCTTCACAATTCCTGGCAAGAAGTCATAAGTCACTCCAATTACTTTCTCCAGTCTTGATTTTAATGGTCAGTCTCTAAGAAGTAAGAGATCTTCCTCTCTTTCTACTGCCCTGTGGGTTTTACAGGCTCTTTATGTAATGTGATTCCAATCCATTTGTACTTTTGTCTCCTAATCTCTGTATTGACATCTGTCTGTTCAGTTACTTTCCGTAGTTCCTCATTTAAAATAACACTGTGTCACCATCTTTTCATAGTAGATGAATTATCAGATAAATAAACTTTTCTGTATTATTTCAGCTGAGGTTTCTCTCAATTAATTATTTAAATCTTACTAATGTGTAATTCCTTTCCCTTGCAGTAAACAAACTAAAGATAAATAGCATGTAAACAAACAAACTTACTGTAATGTGTATTGCAAAGCAATGGTTTGGTAATGAAAAGGACTACAACTCCACTAATTTTCGATTTTACATGACAGAGTTGATAATAACAGTTATCAAGAGTTATCAAAAGGAAGACTACAAGAAACTATTAGATAATGCAACAAAGCAGGTCTAAGTATGTGAACCATGTTCATTGGAAGATGGCAAAAACAATTTTGCAAGGTATTCTAATCTGATAATATTCCTGGTCAGGCCATATGTTGAATATTTTCCATTTCTACTCCTAAATCAGATTAAGGTAGTTCCACTGGTATACCCATGCCTGGAGTGAACCAGTATCCGTTGCACTGAATGAACCCCTTCACTGAAGAATAACAATTCTCCTGTCTATCTCTTTTAATTGTTGCTACTGGCTAATATCTATCCAATCTTGAGGTTGCATAAATCATTAGAATAAAGTTTATAATACTGTAGTTGAGACTCCTTGATTACGAATAAAAAAAAAAAATTATTTCCTCTTACAAAGGAATATATTGATGTGAGGTTGAAAAGTTCTCCGATTGGTCAATTAAGCTGTCCTGTGATTGGCTGAATCGGGGGACCAATCAGCTGCGTCCAGCTCTCCCCAAGTGAGACGGACCACACAGAGATCTTGAGAACATTTGAAATCTGATCCCATTTGTATATATATATCTGTACATAGTTGTAAATAAAGTGTGTGCCTTAGACTAAACCACGGCATTAGTCTCTGTCATTTGGGGACGTCCATTAATTACGTGAGGTGTTTTTTTAAAAATTTGCCCCCCCCCCCCCCCCCCGGTGAGATTTCAAAAATTTTAACAACCAAAAAAAAAAAACCGGAAATCTTGCTATGATATATATTTTCTCTCAATGAAAAAGTTTACGTGAGATTTTCGTTGACCCCCCCCCCCTCCCCCTTGGTGAGATTTAGTGAGATTTTGCCGGACCCCCCCCTCCCCCTTTTAACCTCACGTAATTAATGGACGTCCCCTTTCGACTACACATCAATATATAGATAAAAAAACAGAAAAATTAAGAAAAAAAATATTTTTCGTGTGAAATGAAAAAAAAATTCATTTAAAATATAAAGGCTAGCAAATATTAAATTTCAGCATATATTTTTGGAATATATAACAGGTTAAATTAATACAGACTACAGTCTAAATTGCAAACTTTATAATTTAAGCAAAATACTCATGCTTTGCGAGAGTTACAAAAAGAGTTGTCCTGATGTGGCTGAGAAAGAAACTGAAATCGTGAAATCACATCGAAACTTCCCAGTTGGTAAAAAAAATTAACAAAGTGTTAGTTACAAATTAATGTTATATTCGCATTTTGTAACCTGATAAGCCATAGACATCAAATTAATGTTGAGATCGGGAATACAGTGAAACCTGTCAAGTTGACCACCTTTATAAGTTGACCCAATTGACCAAGAACGGAATGGCTTAATTACTTTAACATTGAGTGAACCCTTTATAAGTTGACCACCTGTCTAACTTGTATGTTGACCAGGTAATTAGGTAGAATTTGACACAAAGCATAGCAAAAAAACCTTTGTAAGTTGACCACTTCCAGAATTTTTCTGTTTTCTAACAACTTTTTTACTGTATTTTTTTTTTCTAATTTTCTAAAGAAAAAATTGTTAAGGCGCGTTTTAACATCTATTCCACAGACGAAACCTACTTTGAATTTCGCCGACAACTAGGGTATCGAAATAAACGTCGAAATAAAATTCCTGCTTCCAAATCTCACTTCTGTGCTTCAACCCCTTGGCCAAGGAATAATTTGTGCAGTGAAGTAGAATTATCGCAAAATGATGTTGCAGTGTTTAGTGATAAAAGCAGATGAATCTAAGATTCATCCGAATTTTCAAAATCTGTCACAGTTTATGATGCAATTCGTTGGTTGAAAACCTCCTGGCAAAATGTACAATCATCAACTTGTTTCTGTTCAGCTTACTACTGTAGTATATACAGTAGTAACTATGATAATATCCAATAATTAATACATACCGGTATGTATAATTAATGTATAACCATAATAAGCAATATTATTCCTATTTTGCATAATTTTGATTTCATATTTTATATAATTTTGTAGTACTATACTATGTACTAGATGATAAAATATGAAAATGAAAAAGTAAGTATTGTACCCTTGGTAAGTTGACCACCTGTCTAAGTTGACCACGAAAACGTGGAACCACTGGGTGGTCAACTTAGCAGGTTTCACTGTATAAGACTTCCTATCTCTTTCTGCACTTCTCCACACCCATAACTTCAAACCTTCCCCAGTTGGTAAAAAAACAAAAGAAAATCACATGATCATTGCAAATTAATGTTATATTCTTAACTTGTAACCCAAAAACCCTGTAGAGGTACTTTTCAAGAAAGTTTGCCCCTCCCCGTTTACACCCCTTAGGACCCTAATATCAAAAATTTGTTGAATATTCATCTTTTCAATTTTGATAAAAGAACACTCATGTGAAATTTTGTGTTTTCAACTCAAGTAGTTTCGGAGATACAATTACCCTTCAAGAAAGTTTGTCCCCCTTCCCATTTATGCCCCTTAGGGCATGAATATCAAAAATTGGTCAAATACGTATCTTTTCAATTTTGACAAAGAACACTCATGTCAAATTTTGTGTTTCCAACTAAAGTGGTTTCAGAGATTTGGCCCCCCCCCCATTTACATCCCTTAGTTCGGATTCGAGTTTTACATGGGATATGTAAATAAATTTTGAAGGGAGGCATATAATAAGGATTTATTTTTTCTTAAGCAATTTTTTTCTCATACGTTAATTGTAGGAAAAATGGTGGAAAAAATAAAACTAATTATTATACCAAATGTAAAGAACTATTTTAAATTTACATGTTCTATTGCGTATGGGTGTGTATATTCCACATCACTGTCCAGCTTTATATATAAGCACCTGACCTGTCTAACTTGATTTTAACCCTCATTTGATCCAAGTTTGATTAAAATTTTAGGAAAAGAAATCATTTGGGAGAGGGGTAAGTTTAGCTTTAAAGTATATGTAGAATTCTAGATAATTCAATAGAAAAATTTTATTCACTAAAAACACAACATGTTGAATATAAGTATTGAATGCCACAGTGATAACATATATACACACACAGGGTGATTCAAAATTCCCTGTATAAACTTTAATGGTAGGCTCTACCCAGTAAGACAAACAAAAAAGTTCAAATCAACATGGGTCCGAAAATGAATAGTTTTTGTGAAAAACGTTTTCATTATTCAATGTATGTTTTTTTATTATTATTATTATTTTTGTTGGCACAGTATGATTGAATAAAACATATTTCAAAATATTCCTAAATTACTATACAGATATACAAAATACGGAAAGAGTAATTTAATAAGTGATGTTGGAAAAAAAAAATTAATGGGTCTGGAAATGAATAGTTTTCGCAAAAAACAGTTTTCTTATTCAATGTATGGTTGGTCATTTCTAGACCTAATTAATTGTGTTTTTGTATTGTTTTTTTCAACACCATTTATTCAATATTCATAACACACCCTAGTTTATTCACTTCAATAGTTTGAATGGTTTGGCATGTTTTACTTAATTCAGGGCAGTAGATTGTTGCACAAACCATTGTTGTCATTAGCACAACTCAAAGATCATGTGAAATCAGTGCTTAACAGGAGGTTTTTGTTGTGTTTCATTGCATCATGTTTACACGAGATGTTCCAAGTGATGGCCACCAACTTTGATGCAAGCATTGAGGAATATGTTGTAAATATCGCTGGTGAGCCTGGGTGGCAGAAGGACAGCCCATCAACTGATCACTGATGATGGCAGCCCACTCATTAATGGCTAACCTATGCTGGAATGATCTGGAGAGTGGCATGTGGGTTTTCTTCTGCCCAAACATGGCTGTTCCGACAGTTGAAAATGCCATCTATGATGAATGTAGCTTTATTGGAAACAAATGCTCTTCCAAACAATGTTCCAGATACCAGCGACAGAATTCAACTTGTGGCGCAAATTCAGCTGGACCCAATGGCTCAGGTACTCGTATATGGGTTCTTTTCAATGCGATGAAATCGCCTCTTCAAATCCTGAGTTACAAAGGTTTCCATCAGCCCGCAGTTAATCCTGCTAACTGTAAAGGTGCCTGTTTCCCTTAGCCACTGATCAACTCTGCCGAAGGTGGTGTAAGAGGGAGTTCGACGATTTGGAAAACACTCTTCATAAAACTGACAAGCTGCTCTACCATTACACTGAGCTTCGCCATAAATTAACATCATGTTGGCATACTCAGAAAACATAAAACCAAACATCATTTGGTCCTTTATACACCCTAGAAGTTTGTTGCATGTGTTCATTTACACCATATATATATATTCTATAAACATTAGTTTTCAAAAGAAATACGGATTTACGGGTTGTAACCATCTCTAAGTTGAAAAAAAAAAATAGTTTTCACAATTTTTTTTTTAAAGCTTCCTCAATACAATGGTAATCTATAATATGAGGGTAGTTTGAAAAGTTTGGTAAAAAAGCAAGTTAAACAAATTTTTTGGGAAAAAAAATCATGACTGCCTATACACTTGGCCCAGCGAGTTTCCAGTTTTTTTCATTCGGTCTGAAAAGTCAATTTTGTCAAATAGTCATTGACAGCATCGATGACATCCTCATTCGATGAAAATTTTTTCCCACTGAGCCAAATTTTTAACTTGGGAACAAGAAGAAGTGACACAGGGCCAAGTCCAGGGGATTGGGTGGATGAGGAATCAATTCGAAGCCCAATTTGTGCAATTTTACCATTGCAGTTGTCAATTTGTGAGAGAGCACTTGCATGCAATAGTGGGCAATTCAGATGGCTGTCAAATGTTACCTGCGCACCACGCACAACTGAAACTCTACACAAGCTCATCTGAAGGATAGAACAAAATGGCAATGGAATATTTTGTTATAGTGTTGCTATCAATGTGTCATTTACCATACTTATCAAATGGCTCTCGTACTGCTTTCAGTGAATAAGTTTTATTCAAAATTAAAAAAAAAAAAAAAATACTTAACTGCTTCTGTAAAATAATTACAAAACTGAAAATAAGTATTACTAATTACTCTAGTTAAACTTACCAGTTCCTGGAAATCCTTTGATCAACAGATAATCTTTTGCCATCAATACTTTCAAGACTGTCTGCAGTTGAAATTGATTAAGACATTTTAAGATCGGACGTCCTTAAAACAAGAAGTCATATTATTAAAAAAACTCATAGTAGTGTTCAAAAAGAATTTTAAGGGAAGAAACTAAAAACGTTAGTAAGTTTTATTAGAGAAAAATATCCACAAACATTCAACGTATTAATATAGAAAACGAACATTATTTTTTGTACTACAGTGCAACTTGGATAATTCGAAGCTGAAGGGACCACTGCAAAACTTCGAATTATCCAAAACTTCGAATTAAACAAGTTACATCTTTTAACTTTAATTTCAGGTCCACTGAATGCTCGAAAAGATTATTCTGTTAATAAGTAAATTTTTATTCAGAAAGATCATGGTATGAAAGACATAAACACTATATGTATGTAAACAAAATAAGATTTATATTACGTAAGCTACAGTACATATTATATTCAATACAGAAAATTAGTTTTTCAAAAAATTGTGCAATGTCTGATTGTTTTGTAGAATTCAGTCGCTTAAGGTTAGCAAAATCATCAAGCATGTTTAGTGAATGGAAAACAGCTTCACTTACGTTGGTTTGTCCTTCAATGTACCGACGAAATTCGGCGCTATCCCGTACTCGTTGGCGATTTGTCATTTCTTCTTCACACCCTTTTCCATCTCGCGAATGACGGCGACCTTTTCAGCAAACGTTAAATTCTTGTACACGCGTGGTTTACTGAAAGACATGGCGACACTGATAGCAGGAAGCTCGAATGACGTCTGAAGCGTCACGTGTCGAATGGCGTCACATGTCGAACAGTGGCGGGAAGGGATTTCGGTTGTCACGTGACGAATTTCTTAACGATGAAACGCCGAAGAGTCGTTATGGTTCGAAATTTTTTATAAAAAAACTTCGAATTAAGGAAGTTGAACTTCGAATTATCCACGATTTTTTAACATTGATTTAATAAGAAATTCAAGGGACCAAGAGAAATCTTCGAATTAATCACGATTTCGAATTAAAGACGTTCGAATTATCCAAGTTCCACTGTATAAATAATCAATGAAAATTTAGTTTTAAAGCTTGAGATGTTTGATGTATTTTTAAAGCTTTAAAAGGAACAAGCATTTGGACCTACTATACACTGATGGAATGTATGGTTATTTTTTTTCAAACTTTCAATCCATATTCTCTTTATTTTTACGTGTAATTATTTATACTTCTTCCCTCTACCCCTACTTATTCCCTCAATAAGAGAGGGAAATGAAATTAACATTTGGCTTCCCTATTTTAATCTTCATCTTTGTTTTACCTGTTTTTTTTTTTCCCTCCCCCTTTCCTTTATTTTTCCCTCACGCTTTCATTCCTCTTTTTTCCTTACCTACATGCATCTACAATCTCAATCATTCCATTAGGAAATTAAAGTTATTCAAGATGCCTGAGCTAAAAGCAGCATGGCTATTGTACTCCTAAAAGCTTGTTTACCATGATACATGGCAAACAGAACAATGGTTGAAGTAAACAGAACCACCTATAATGGTTATGTATTCATTAAGCATTGCTTTCTATATAGATCAAATCTATCCAATCTGATCTCTCCATTAATGTATCCAGCCCAAATCATTATTCTTGCCTTGGACCGAAGCTCCCACTCATGCTTTCCCTCCAATAGTCATTAATATTGCTGCCTTGCTACCCAAGGGGAACAACTTCCTTCTGCCTTCTACTGACCAAATGGCCACAGCGTTTGTCTCGGAGCTCTTTCATGGTGACAACACTAATTCTGCTGTTTCTCCATCTAAATAAGTATGATTTCTGTGGAATCCCCCAGGATCTTTTCCTGTTTTGGAGTCCAATATTCAGGCATGATTCTGAAAGTGCCATCTGTCATTCTGTTGCCTGTGCCAATGGCTCAGTTGGAAGCTTTGGACTATAAGATTGAAAATTGCCAAATCTCATTTTGTCCATAACACAACCTACCATCACAGGTAAGCACAGGGGAACCTTTTCCTCATCTTGCTCTGCACCCTCTACAGTTGCCTTTTAGTGCACTTTTACTTTTTCCCGATTCCTGAACATTCACCACCTCTTGAACAATGCTATTATTTCAAGGTGCAAATGTATCCACTGACATCTGCTCTTCTCATTTTGTCTTATTCACTACTGATCATGTGCTGCCCAGCATTTGCATATGTTTCAGTGTCCTTTTTTACAAGCCTACACTCAAGCGTTCTTTGACAATCTTCAATTTACTGTTTTTAGAGGATCTGAAAGATCTAACATGATTGCTGGATCCTTGCTCCCTTTACCAATGATGTTTTTGATTCACTAAGACTCTAACCCTGTCTCTAATATATCATGCAGAAGCTGTATACGTTGTCTGTGATATCTTGTCAACATTTTAACAATTAGATACCAGATATATGTCAATACTGATCACAGAACTACTATTACTACTACTACCTTTTTCTTGTAAAATTATTTATCTTGCTCCATCTCATAATTTGCAGGTTAAAATATGGGCCTGACACTTCTTACTAATAAGGGAAGTAATGGAGAAAGGGGGTATCAAAAGGACCACTTATGTAAAACATTCGATGGTTCCTTTCTAGCTCTATCCAAAGACGCCGAGACATTTATCTATTTTGATCAACTTCACGAGGTATAATGAAAAAAAGTGAGTTGTTTATTTTTCATTAACATCAGCTGAAAACAGCTAGGAACATCAAATCTTAACAAAGAATTCGATAGTTCAATGTGATATGTAGTTCCAGGCCGGGTGACTGTTTGTACCCGGGGGCTTTGGGAAGTCAGCAACCTGGCGGGTCCACGGGTGGTGGATAGTGGAAATCCTCGTCTTCACGGGGTCCGAGGACACTGTGGGAGGCGAGGCAGTGCTTTGCACCCCGAACCAGACTCCCCCCCAATCTAAGGTGTCAGGCGAACCGTGCCGATGGATGGATGGCACTGGGGTTAAAAGTGTCCTGAACGGTGCCTCTGGGAAACCAGGTCCGAATCCCAGAGTAAACAAAAAAAGGGCCTTCCCTGCGCAAGGGGGCAATACGCAGGGTGACCGTTTATTTCCCCCTTTTATTCAAACTCGTATGGATAAAACTGAAAAAACAAACATGGAGGGCTCTCTTGAAGAGAACTCCAAAAACATCCCTATCCAGGGCATTAACGAGGAAGCTAGCTTCCTCGAAACTGTAAAGGAGGGACGGCCTACGCCGAAACCTCTGGAAACACAAAGTTCTGACTCCGGTAAGGAACCTTCAAGGGAACTTACCGAGAGAATACAGGACGCCGTAAAACGCGCCAGACTTAGTGGCGCAGAAAGGAAAAAGAGGAAAAGGGCCAAAGCAGCAGCCTTTGCTGCCTCTAATAAAACTGCTGGAAGGGGAGCTGGCACAACCGGTGCACGAGGGAAGGGTCGTGGAGGTTATGCCCCAACTGGACAACCAGGAAGGGCTGCCAACATGCCCACCCAAGGAGCATCGGGAACTGCTGCACCCTCAGGTGGGACCAAGGGGTCTGGCATTAAACGTGACAGATCCCAAGGATACACACCACCAAACGCAGGATCCCATCCTAAAAGACAACGGGAGCACCAGTCTGGAAGTCCCGGTACAAGCAGCTATGCTGAGGCAACAGCTGCAGATCCTGCTCTTCAAGTAGCTATCCGGAAGTCGAATAAGACTGAAAACTTCACGGAAGAAGAGCAGATGGAGCTGTCCTATGAGGTGGGACGGCTGATTCACCAAATCCCAGAAGCAGGACAAGTTCCTCGCTTTAGAGGCACGAAACGCAGGGCAGAATATATTTTTGTAACTGCAGATAATAACTTCAGTAAGGACTGGCTCCTTAGAACAGTCCCGAATATGAGAATCTGGGAAGGGGTAGCACTTTCCGCTGTGGAAGTTGCAAATATACCCCGTCTGACCAGAGCTATGCTCTGGATCCCAGGAAAAATTACTAACCCAAGTGAGGCGACCTATCTGCTTGACAGGCAGAACGTTGGTCTTAAAGCCTCTACTTGGAGAATCTTGGAAACAAAGAAAGAGAAGCATGGACTCAGGCTAGTCATTGGACTAGATGAGGACTCGATTAAACAGCTGGCAAAAAATTAATTTTCGGCCAAGTATAAACTTAGATGTTGCCGAGGTGACTCTAAAGGAGAGACCTAAATTCTTGGATAAAGGGACTCCTTTAGATGCCACAGAAGAAGACGCCACTGACAGGGAAGGACTTTCTCCTAAACCTGATACAATGGAAGTCTCCAACTAGGTAAGTTTTGGTTTCTTTGATTAAATAACCTAGTAAACGTGCTAATTTATGTCTTTTTCTTTTTCTTTTTTACAGATCAACCTTCAGCACTGCATAGCGGCTACTGCGGTACTTTGTAAAAGAATCACAGAGCTCGATTTGGATTTTGTCCTTATTCAAGAACCTTGGCTCTATAAGGACAAAGTTAGAGGACTGGGAGGATGTGGAGGATCTTTGCTTTATTGCTTACAGACTTCTCCACGTGCCTGTATCTTTACAAAGCACAGGAATGTCTTCCTCCTCTCAGAATTCTGTACCAGGGATCTGGTGGCAATCAGATTCCCAAGAAACAACAGATGCGATATTGTTGTTGCATCCGCCTATTTTGTTAATGAACCTAATTCTGATCCACCTCCTTTGGAGGTAAAGAAACTGGTTTCTTACTGTATGAACTCTGGACTGTCCCTCCTTTTGGGATGTGATGCTAACTCCCACCACACAGTATGGGGATGTAGCGATATCAATACCAGAGGGGAGGATTTGCTAGAGTTTCTCTCATCTACCGATCTGGACATCATAAATGTTGGGTCAGTTCCCACCTTCTCTACCCCTTATAGGGAGGAAGTTCTGGACCTAACTCTTGCCTCTACAGTTCTCAGAACTGAAGTATGCAATTGGAGGGTCTCTCAAGAGGTCTCCTTGTCGGATCACCGACACATTCTCTTTTCTTTGAGCGCGGAGGTGCTCAGTGAAGAATTATATAGAAACCCAAGACTCACGAATTGGGATTTCTACAAGGAAGATCTTAGGAGCAGTATGGCAGGTTTTCCTGCATTATATCGTGATGAGTTTGGCATAGAAAACTCGGTCTGTTCTCTTACAAATGCCCTCATCTCTGCTTTTCAGCAAAACTGTCCACTTCATAGAAAACGAAGGAACAATGTAAACTGGTGGAATCCTTTTTTAGATAGACTCCGGACTAAGACCCGGAAACTGCTAAATAAAGCAAAGTTCACGGGCACAAATCAAGCCTGGGATTCCTATAAAGAATCTCAAAGGAAGTATAAACGTGCCATCAAGCACTCGAAAAGAACATCCTGGAGAGCCTTTTGTGACAACATAGGTACTTTGCCTGTGGCCACAAGGCTCACCAAGGCTCTATCCATCTGAGACGAAACTGGGATCGTTGTTACTACCTAACGGGGTCTTTGCATCTTCTGAGGAAGAGGCTTTCAGACACCTACTGGAGTTTCACTTCCTGGACTCAAGAGCTTCTGAGATTCCCTTTCAACAAGCAACCTTAGGCAAGGATTTTACCCTTGCTAAAAGAATTGTCACTTATGAAAAGGTTATACAAGCTATTAGTAGCTTCAAACCTTTCAAAGCAGCAGGAGAGGATGAAATCTTTCCAGCCCTTCTGTTAAATGGAATGGAGATCATTGCACCTCCCCTTGTAAATATCTATCGCTCTTGTCTGGCACTAGGTTATATCCCTATGAACTGGAGGAAGACAAGAGTTGTTTTTATTCCTAAGGCAGGAAGGTCTGATTATACCTCTGCCAAATCCTTCAGACCAATCAGTCTTTCCTCTTTTCTTTTGAAGACTTTAGAAAGATTGGTTGATCGATATCTAAGGGATGTTGTTCTTTTAAAACATCCACTACACTGCAGGCAATACGCCTATCAGAAAGGACTCTCTACCGAAACAGCCTTACACCATCTGGTACATAGGATAGAACGTTCTCTGTCCCATGGGCAGATGGCCCTTGGCGCCTTTCTAGATGTAGAAGGAGCATTTGATCATACATCTTATGACTCCATTTGCAATGCAGCTGAACAACATGGTATCGATCCATCCATTATTAGATGGATTAGAAACATGCTTTCAACTCACACCATATGTGTACACCTTTCTGGCAACACTATCTCAACTAAGGCTAAGAGAGGATGTCCTCAAGGGGGGGTTATTTCACCATTGCTTTGGTGTCTTGTAATGGACTCCCTTCTTGAGGAACTACAGGAACTTGGTTTCTACTCTCAAGCATACGCTGATGACCTTGCTATCCTTATTTGTGGACTAGATCCTGGTACAGTTTTTGAGCTCATGCAAAGGGCTCTTAACTGTGTACAGGCCTGGTGCTGCAGTATCGATCTCAAGGTCAATCCTAGCAAAGCTACATTGGTAAACTTTACTATGAAACGAAAGATAGGGAAAACTCTAAATTTAAACCTATTCAACAAACGAATTGATCTCTCCAAAAGCGTCAAATATCTTGGAGTCATCCTTGACTCCAAGTTGACATGGAAAGAACATCTTGATATGAAGATCAAGAAATCTATTGCCACCTTCTGGATGTGTAGAAGGACTTTTGGCTGTTCCTGGGGTCTCAAGCCGAAGGTTATCTATTGGCTTTACGTGACCCTGGTCAGAACTGCATTGTGTTATGCAGCCATTGTCTGGTGGACTAGAACAAAGCTGAAGACGGTCAGGATGCTTCTAAGCAGATTTCAACGTCTAGCCTGTCTAGGAATCACCAGATGTTTAAAGACGACACCTACTGCCGCCTTGGAGGCAATTTTGGATTTGCCTCCTCTCCATCTCTTTATAGAGCATCAAGCCAGGAAAACCGCCTTTAGGCTGGTTAATCAAGGCAAATGGTGTAATAACACCTCCCATCACTCTAGTATCTGGAGGGAAGCACAGGACTTATGTCCAATGCTTTCTCTCAGAACTACTCTGATCTTTCATTCTAACATGACACCTAGCTTTGCCACTCACTTTCCTCGTAGAGAGGAATGGCTGGCGAAAGGACATGATCTTTTACCCTCCTGGAGTATTGTCTGGTTTACGGATGGATCCAGGATTGGAAACAAGACGGGAGCCGGAATATATGGGCTAAGACCAAGGGCTAGTTTTTTCCAAGCCCTAGGGATCTACTGCACTGTATTTCAGGCTGAGGTATATGCAATCCTTTTTTGTGCATATGAAAACCTCAATCGTCATTATGTCAATAGGACTATTTATATCTGCTCAGACAGTCAAGCAGCTTTGCACGCTCTGAGCAGTTCTTTTTGCACCTCTCAGCTTGTTGCTGAATGTAGGAAGGCCTTATCCTGCCTAGCCAGTACAAACTTGGTTTTTTTGTACTGGGTTCCTGGGCATTCAGGCATTGATGGAAACGAGAAAGCGGACCTGCTGGCCAGAAGGGGTTCATCTTTGACTCCAATTGGCCCGGAACCCTTTTTAGGTTTCTCATTCGATCTAGGCAAACGATTACTGGGAACTGTCCTGGGAAAACAGTTCCACAAGAGTTGGATTGCCTCGCATGGTATAAGGCAGGCCAAGTTGTTTATTAAAAGGCCTGACCATAGCTTTGCAATGTCAATCCTAAATTTAGATAGGAAACATTGCAAAATGATTACAGGAGTTCTTACAGGACACTGTACTCTTAATAGACACCTACATATACTTGGAATTTCCCAAAGTAATGTATGTAGGAAATGTGGAATGGATCAGGAAACTCCTGAACACATTCTATGCCACTGTCCAGCTTTAGCTAGGAACAGATGGGAGATCTTTGGCAAGATTCGTATTACCACTGATTACATCTCCACGCTAAAAGTTAAGGTCATCTTGCTATACTGTAAATCTACAGGACTCTTCATGACCACAGAATCTCAATCTTACGTTGAAGATTAATCATTGACTTAAACAATGTCATATGAGGGTACACAATGGACCCATACATGAGGTCTGAGTGGTTAACGACTAACAGTCGACCCTCTTATATCCTTATCCTTATCCTTGTGATATGTAGTTGTTCATGAAAAATGGCTTGAATTGCATGATCCTAAAAGAAGATATTGAAGTTGAAAAGTTGACTCAATTTCTATGTGAGAAAGCCAAAGTGATGATACTATCTGCTTGGTATCATCATCATTTACATCTAAGAATATTTGAGAGCTTCTCTGAAAATTGATGTGCAATAACTTTTGTCTGCGTTGCAATAGGAACACAGTTCATGGTTCAAACTTTAGTGGCTGCATATGCTACTTACCTCATGACAAATCTCTAGTAAATTGAGCTGTTTTCAGCCGATATTAATGGAAAATAGACAATTCAGTTACTTTGTTATCCCTTGTGAAGTCTATCAAAATAGGTAAATGTCTCAGCATTTTTGGGTAGAGCAAGAGGAGTCATCGTATGATGTAGCTACATAAATGGCCCTTTTTACAGCTCCTTTCTCCGTTACTTGCCTTGTAAGCTCCCCAGTTGCTTTGTTCTGAGGCTTATTGTTGAAATTTCACTAGATTGTGGATTGCCGGTTTGTCAGCCCATACTGTTCAACTGCTTCAATATTACAGCAATGTTTTCAGAAACGACCTTTATCAACTATTCCATTTTTGTCCCTAAAGCATCAGGCATCTTCAAAGAATTCTACATCTACTGGCTCTAATCTTCATTATCCCACAAAGATTTTGAATGGAGACCTTCATTACAACATTCTTGCTCTTCATTCTGACAATTAGACTATTTCAATTGATCTCAGAGGCCTATTTATAGCTTACAGCATCTTTTAACTTGGTTCGCCAATCTTGCTATCACCAATTCCATATTTTGCCACTGGCCCCTTACATTTTCAAAGAGATCATGTGAATCAATGTACGACACTTATATAGCCAGATCTGCTGCATTTTTTGGTATCTTGACTGGAGAGAACTTTTGATGTATTAAAACATTCATCTAAAAGACAAGGTATGTCATATGATTTCAATTCTAGCTAAAATCTTTCCGATGCTTCCCAGCTTGTTTATGCCCATCTCCTTTTGATTTTTTTTCTATAGTCTCTTCTAGCTCCTTTCTTCATGGCACTAAAATTTATCAGCCTGGTATCATGCTAAGGTCACTGGCCTTCTTCAGAATATTGCACCTCATTCCTTTTGAATATTTTTACATCTGCCTATTCCAGAAGTTCTGATTGGCCACTTTCAGCTCTTTTTTTTTTTGGGGGGGGGGGGGGGATTCTCCAACCATTTGTTTGCAGATTACAATTCACAGCCCTTATCTTTAAGTGTTTTTGATCTCATAGCTTTTCAAAGCCTCTCTCCAATTATTAGGCATTAAAATGTCCTTATTCATTCAATCAGTTCCTTGCAGTCACTTATATTAATCATCAAATCAAAGCCCATTCCCACATTACAGTAGAGTCACGGTAATCCGAGGTAATTGGGGCTGATGGTACCTTGGATTACAAAAACTGGAATTTTCAACTAAAACGAATCAAATTTAATCTATAATAGATATTAAAGTTACAGATACATTAACAATGTTACCCGGTTACATGAAAAGACACTCTATAAGCATTTACTTTTAAAAAAAAACTTTCAAAGGTCTTCTGCTTCAAAGTAGAGGCATGCCGGAGGGATTAAAGTTGGCTCGAAAAATCAAACATTCACCCACCCTCCAAAATTAACTAAAAATCTGTCAAAACCACAGACAAGAATGGAACATTAATCGTCCCCTTATGACCATGCTGGAGGCAGAGACGACCCTTTTACGACTTCTTGTGGTTTTCAACTAAAATTGGCTAGTGCAGATGCACCTCGGATTACACGGAATCTCGGATTATCGCGACTCTACTGTACATCTTTTCACAGCATCCATGCATCTCAGATGATCTTTTGTTATCACTTCAGGTGCAATTCATTTTACCAGAAATTATAATCATTAGCCAATATACTGAACTGTTGCACCCATCTCAGATCTTTCTCATAGAGTGGCAGCTTTCTCTTTGCTCTCTTACTGTGATCACCCCCCCCTCTCTGCCAAGTTTTATTTGTTGCTTCAAGTTGAAATTGCCAGCTTCCACAATGCAGCAATCTGCTCGTGAGCCCAGTTGTAAATTTCCTATACCTTTTTTTTTTTCTTATCATGGCATTGGCATTTGTTTTATGCATTTCCCTCAATCTTTTTTCTACCTTAAATTTTATGTAAGTTGTATCAGTCATCAGTGCCAGATGTCATTAATTCAATCCCTGGCTTATAGGCCTCTTGGTAATCTCTTCAGTATCTTCCTCTAGTTCCCTCTCCTTCCAGACATCCTTAGGCAGCATGCCAGATAATCTGCAAAATATCTCAGCCATATTGATACCACACACTTGACCACTATCCATTGTTATACAGCATCCTACACAATTCATTAATTTATATTAAGCTTGCACAATGTATAATCAATACAGCCGTTCTCAACTTTTCATTCCTTTCCTATCCCAGGTTTTTATTACTAGTTGAATGTGACCAGCTATTACATTTGCTGGTGTTTGGCTTCTGGAACCAGCTGGAACTTATTCCGAGTTGTTACTCTACAATGCGAATATAATTTTTGAGCAATTACTTATTGAAACAAAAGCAGTCACTTTTTTTAGATTACTCCCACCTGACAGGAACTTTACATAAGAGGTTTCAAGGAAATTGGAGAGATTCACTTGGGATACTTCCATTGTGGTTAGTAATAGTTTACTTTAATTAACTAATGGATGATAACACACAAATTGTAGTAAACAACTATGAGACCATTCAAGTATTACGTAAGTAGATTTTTAGTCATTTTAGACACCTCCCCACCCTTGTAAGCAAAAATAAGCAGATGCCCCCCCCCCCCTTGTGCTTACATAAGATTTGCCAAATCATTAACAGTAAATACTACTGAACAATAAATTAAAACAGTCAAAATTACAGGATATTCACTCCTGAATTAAAATGTAACAAATTAAATATAAAAGTGCACATGAAATACTAAGGAAAAAATCCATCTCATGCAGCACACTCTCTTGTGTGCATATTTGTCTGTCTTTCATAAGTATTTTCATAAGGGAAATTTCTACCCTTTTCATCCACAGTAGTTTATCTTACAACACAAGAAAAATACTTTTTGGTTCTTACTTACTGAAGGTTCTATGTAAAGTTTTGTATATTGGCTAGATTAGATTGGTGGTTTTATTTCAAAGTTTTCCAAAATTTAAGTACTGAATTTGAAATGGAATTTACTGGACCATTTTATTCTAAACAATATTATTTGTGAAATTGTTTTTAGTTAAAAGTATGTTTAATTGCATTTCAAATTCAAATGATAACATTTAAAAAAAATAATTTTCTAAAAATAATTAAACAAACCTTTGATTACAACTTCTTTCTTTAAACTAGTCAAAAATGTTGGAGGACTTCGGTCAATCACCAAAGATCTCAACTTGGCAGCACTGGCATTATTTGCCATCAAGCTGGATAAAAATGTAAAATTTGTTGATAGAGGAGCAGATGCCTCATAGCGATCTATACGAAATACAGCATTTCTCCATTCAACTTTCATGTATAAATTCCTGAAAATTAAACAAAATAAATATTAGTAAGCTTTAAGATCTGACAGGGGAGCAAGGGATGATGATATGTATTTTATAGCATCACCTTTTTGCAGTGCTCCCTATTATCACAAAGAAAATGGTGACTGAGCACAGTTGGGATAACGGTTGAGTCTAATAAAGAAGAAATGGCAACCAAGCACCAATGGGATAACTGATACAGAGGAAATGTATTATCTCCGAAACACAAGCTCTGTGTTTGAGGTCTTAAATGACAGTCCCATCATGGCACTTGGAGGCAGAGGAATAATCACCCACTCGTCCTAAGTCTTAACTTATAAAAGAAAGCAACGATCAGCAAAGCAACCATAGTCCGAATCCTGATTACCTTTGGACTGAAAAATGATTGTAGGATTTTGGAATATATGTATGAACATATTGCCATTGAAAGACTTGCTTGAGCTGGAATCATCTACCAAGCAAGAGGATGACCAAAGAGTTGGAAAAGAATGACTGAAGATAAGATTAGAATAGTCTCCCTGAAATAGAAAACTTGGAATGAAGTACAAGCACTAGAAGGAAACAGGATGCCTCGAGGAGGCTCCATGCTCTGAAATGGAGTGAATGGAAATAAATAATGATCTGGCCAATTTAATTATTTTCCTAATTATTTCTTTTCTCATCCTAAAAATATATAGTAACCCTTCTTCAAGAAAGCACACATTACTGCATTTTCATTGGATATTCTGTGAAGGAGGGCTTATATATTTGTAAATTCTTGTATCACAGACATTCTAGAATCACTCAAAAATGCCACAATTACTTTCAGACGATTAGGAAAATGAAAGAATTTTGCTCCTACTACAAAGACATCATAAATAAAATAGATCTATTAGGTTGTTACATATGAAAAGGGAATCTCTAACTTTGATTATACAGTTGACTCTCGTCATGTTGAACTTCGATATCTCGAAAACCTTGATATGTCGAAAAATTATTTCCCCCCTTGATATTACATATTCATCTAATGTTAATTTTAATTCTTATGTCGAAGAGTTTTCACTTAAAACCTTGTTATGTTGAATATTTTTCGAAGTAAAAAATGAATTTTTCAGGAAAAATCGCCGTTCAGTTGTGTTGAAGCAAATGCAGGTATTTTTTCAAGAATCTCTCACACCCTTCATTATCTCTCTGAGGGGTCAAGGACGATTCCGATAAATCCATCTGGTCGATAACTCCATTTGGAGAAAGGAGGGTGCGAGTGTGCGCTACTATGTCTCGCTAGTCATTTGTTACATTGTTGCTTAGGCGTGTTGTTCTAAATTGTTCAGAATTTACTGCGTATGGTTAAGTTACTCAGCGAAAAACATTAGGGAAGTTATAAAACATGTCAGTGAATTGCCAGTCGCCAGGCCACGATCCTGGACTTTTTTAAGAAATTCTAGCAATGTAAGTTCATTGTATTTTACTAATTCTTTTCAATTTAATGTAATTATTTTCGACTACTTTTAAAAATTAAAATTATCATTGCTATATTTAGACTTATTGTCAACTAACATTACATATTTATACTTATTCTCATCCATGAAGATTAATGTTTAGAATATTATTCCATATCTTGTGTTTTTATGTGAAATTTTATGTTTTGGTTATGACCTTGCTATCTCGAATTTTTTTTAGCATCCCTTCAACTTCGACATATCGAGAGTCTACTGTATAAGAGATTTATACAAAATCAATGCAGTCACTTGAAATAAGAACTATTAGGATCTATATAGTGTTGCCAAAAAGAAAACCTTTTATTAAAGAAATCAGGGAAGTGGTTCCCCTCAAAATCATTGAAGGCTTGGTTTGATTGGAAGCACTTGTTCACCAAGTAGTGCTCCAAATGCTTGTAAAAATAGTGGTGGTCAAGGCTAAGAGCACCTGTTATCCAATCTTCTGGACCATCTCCTTTGTCATGTGTGGATGTTACCATGCTCTAATCCTCCTTCATCAGCTTCCTGGAAAACCAACTTCAAGTCCAAGCAGTGCAGTTCGGATCTGATCTGGTTTGAGAAAGGTGTGCTGGATAAAGCCAGCTGTGACTATGGCTTTCTTTTAGTGTAATGCTAACAAGGGTGTTGCATGGGCTTGCTGATATCCAACTATAATCCTCACTTTGGTGCAAATCGTCTTCCACTGATGCCTGTAACTCGTGATCATTCTGGTCATGGTTTTTGAGATCTTCTTTGCTATATCAAGCACCAGAAATCAGTGATACATCGGGTGGCCAAGAAAAAAAAAACTTTATTTAATTCAAAGTTTAATAACTTCAACAATTCAAATCTTGTACAAGTGTGATTTGGCACACAGATGGATACAATGTTCAATTGCTGCAAGTTTCAAATACAAAGGTTCTATAGTTTTGTTAAAGCTAAAAAAATTTTAAAAATATCTAAAAATAGCATCTCGGGGAATATTTTGAAATAACTCTTCTGATTGCATAGCATATAATGTAACAATGTAATAAATTTCTGTCACATAACTCAATCTTAAAAATACATAAAATTATATATTTTTTTCTTATAGTTACATCAAATTATTAGATAATGGGTTACTCGTCGATTGTTGTCAGCAGTAATATGATGAGGACTACATTTTCCAGCAAGACGGGCACCCTCTCATTCTACCCAAGTGACTCAGAATCATCTTCAGCAGTAGACCCCTAATTTCATCAAAAAGAATGAATGACCACCTCAATACTCCCCACTATAATCTAATGGAGCTATTAAGTATGGAATTCCCTCATAAAGGAAGTTTATTATGACCAGAAAGACAAATTCATCAAAAATGGACTTAAGGAGAAAATCTTTAGAGCATAAAATGGAGGATATCACCTTAGACGAGTTTGGAACTGTATCCCCACATGAAAGAAATGATTGAGGGTGGTTTGCCAACAAGGAGGTGGTCACATTGATCTTTTTTTTTTATAAAGAATGTCGAGTTTATATTCATTTTCTTAAGGAAGCTAGGAATTTCTCTCTGCTTTCTCAGGATCTTTCGACATACGTTTTTAATTTTTTAGCTGTAACAAAATTATCAAGCCTATGTACTTGAAACTTGCTGCAATTTTAGATTATATCCACCTGTTGATGTACCCCAAATCTCAATCACCTAAGATTTAAATTGTTGAAGTTATTAAGCAGGTTTATCTGGCTACCTGATGTAGTGCTTTTGGGTGTGGTTCCCTCTCTGAAAGAAATATATAAATCTTTTGGGCTACCTTGTTTGCATTGCTGTCCAGTTTTCCCTCAAAATGGCAAATAACGGATATTGCAGCTCTTCATTCTGATCTTAAAGATGTTGTAGGGAAACTCCACCAAAAGATGTAGCAAGATGCACGTCTCAATGTGAAGCAGTTTGCCAAGAAAGTGACAACTAACGAACACACCTTCCTTCTCACTAGACTTGACAGCAGTGAACTTTTTTTTCTGCTCACCAAGAATTAAGAGGGCATTAAAAGAACATTTTAATGGCTTTGTGATCATCCAGAAGTGTAACACTTCAGAGCAGTTTCAACAGTGCTTCTATGACTTACTTATCATTAGGAGCATTATTTACAATCAAACGGAGATTACTTTGAATTTCATCAATATTTGCAAAGTCCTAGGCATTATTATTTTTATTTTTAGAGAAAACTTTTGTCGTATTATTAGTCACATGGCATATGTTAAAGGAGGTATATGTAGAAAATAATTATTCTCAGACCAAAATAAAATATTTGCAATAACAATAAATCAAGAACAATTGGCAAATTTGAGTACACTCTCATATGGAGTATTCCAGGTATTTATAGCTGTAGAGATGAATATCACTATCTCTTCATAAAGAAGGAAGTTCAGAAGGTAAAGGATCCAAGAAATTACCAGTCCAATAGGATAAATCAGAGTTTGGAGCAAATCCCCAAGTTAAAGAAATCAGGTTAATGTTTAAGTAAATTCTAATGCCTGTCTGGAGGAGGACAATTTGGGAATTATTCCCAAACTATACCAAAGATTGAACTCAAATCTTTAGCATATAGGGAAGTGTTTCTACAGTTTAAGATTATCTATCTTATAGTCTCGGCCTACTTGCCACTGGCTATTTCTTTTCGAAAAATCTAAAGCAACACCTACATGGAGACTTGTTTTATAGACAAACATAAGATTCAAATTTGTAGTTTTTACAAATCTCACCATGAAACACATCGAATTCAAAGAAAAGTGGTGATATTATGAAACTGAAGAATAGCCCTTCTGCCTCAACTCATTCACATGATTATGCTTCACATACTTAGTATGTTTCTTAAGGTTCAATCCATACCAAATGCTCGACCATTTAAAAAAAAAATTGATTTTTTTTTTACTGTTGTTACCCCTATGCCTGGGTACTTCAGAACAGGCATTATTTTTTTTTTATTTCACTTCGTTTAAAAATGGCGTCTATTGTTGTGTTGTGGTTTCTGGCATTTTTGGCCTTTGCAGACAGTTGCGGTAAATTTGATAACTCAGCTAAAAAAAATGATAGAAAGCCGTGGTAAAAAACATTATTTTCAGCTCATTTCAAGCTACATTTTATGTCCTATACCTTTTTACCATATTTCTAATGCAAATGGCTGAAATTTAGAACCGAAACTGATATTTGCTTTTGAACAAAAATCAAAGTTCCGGTTTTTTTTTTAAGCAAGAAGGAATGAAATATCAAAACTATAAATTTTTTTGAGAAAAGATATACATCCAAAGGTTTAGCAAAAAATATTTCAGCTCTGTTACTGGCTTCCTAATTTAGTTATAGCTCTTGAAAAATGCTCGTTTTTCATTTTTTTCAAAGTTTGAGCCCCAATATCTCTGGTGGGGGACCTAATAAAAATTTGATATTTACAGTATAAAAAGAACTTTATGAGAGGTAACTGTGAAAAAAATTTTGAGATTGATATTTGAGTTAGATACCTGGGTTAGATACATAGGTATCTAACTCAAACATCAAATTTTTCCTCTCAAAGGAAAAGTTCTCTTTATACTGTAAATATCAAATTTTTATTAAGTCCCCTACCAGAGATATTGGGGCTCAAACTTTGAAAAAAATGAAAAATGAGCATTTTTCAAGAGCTATAACTAAATTAGGAAGCCAGTAACAGAGCTGAAATATTTTTTGCTAAACCTTTGGAGGTATATCTTTTTTCAAAAAAATTTATAGTTTTGATATTTCATTCCTTCCTGCTAAAAAAAAACCGGAACTTTGATTTTTGTTCAAAAGCAAATATCAGTTTCGGTTCTAAATTTCAGTCATTTGCATTAGAAATATGGTAAAAAGGTATAGGACATAAAATGTAGCTTGAAATGTGCTGAAAATAATGTTTTTTACCTCAGCTTTCTATTATTTTTTTTAGCTGAGTTATCAAATTTACCGCAACTGTCTGCAAAGGCCAAAAATGCCGGAAACCATAACACAACAATGGACGCCATTTTTAAACGAAGTCAAATAAAAAATAATAATGCCTGTTCTGAAGTACCCATGCGTAGGGTAACAACAGTAAAAAAAATCAATTGTTTTTTAAAAATGGTCGAGCAACCAATTTAATGTTTCCTGAACCGTTTGGTATGGATTGACCCTTAAGCCAAAACAGACTTTGTATGATACATCTTTGATAGATAGTATGCAATAAATCAGTGCTTCTCAGCCTTTTTCACTTCATGGCACACTATTTGCTAAAATCTAACACAGTCAACTTTTTCACTGTTTTTACTATACATAATAAATTCTTTGGGGAAAAACAAACAAACCAACAACACCAGCATGATTTACAGATGAAAAAGTCTAATTAAAATACAAATAAAATCATTAACCTCCATTATCAGAATGAAACAGAATGTAGTTTAAATATGTTTCCCAAGATTACTTTGATATCTAGAATTTAGTGTAGGATTAGACCATTTGGCTATATGTGAAGCTATAAATTTATTAGATGCACTGTGAGAATTGTCTTATGGCACACTAGTTGAGAAGTTCTGCTATAAATGATACTTTATTCTGAGGAAAGAAAGTTTATTTTACAGATTGCACAATGTAAGAAATCCAATAATAACATATGTAAAGTTAAAACAATTTACTCACCTATCCAGTTGGGTCTCAATATATAGATCATTTATTGATGTGATTTTGCCCAATGAAATTGCAATTTCACTAGAATCTTCAAGACTGACAACAATCATGTCTTTAGCTGACAATCCTACTTTCGGAAGTGATGGAAAATCATGACAGGCATAATCAGAATGTCTAGAAAAGAATGTTTTATAGCTTCCGTTTTCTTGAATGATGTCTGTACATCTTGATAATGCCATTTTTTGAAAAGCCAAGCCATCCTTCTCTCTGAAATATTTTTAAAAATTTATAACTGTGAACATAAAACATTTCTATCATCTAACAAAGTTTGCTTAACAAAAGAGTTTAATTGGTTTCTTGTAACATTAAGAAAACATACTTTGAAGAATAAAAAAATAAAAAAAGTGCTAGCTACTTGTAATATGAGAGCTGACTTAATCCTTGTTTGTAAACTGGAAACAAAAAGATTTTGTTTCCATTTTGCAAAAGATTTTGGAGAAAAGCAGAATGGGCCAACCTGGGTAAACAACATCATCAATGAAAATTTTCAATTCTTTTGAAATTTAAAACAGTCAACAGGACTGTTGAATTAATCGGAATTATGACAAAGTCGCTACTTTTTTGATAGGGTCTGACTATACTGAAATGAATGGACAGGAAAGGACAATCAACAATTGTTTCACAGAATTGCATGCAAACAGCGATGTAGCATTATTTAAAGATTTCAACGTAATTCTAGACAATGTTATAATTAAGTTCCAGAGTTGATGCTTCTAAGGAAAATAAAACTATCTACAGCAAAATCTGATTAGGTTAAATCTGAAGCTTTGGATATATCAACATCGCATTACTGTCTGAGTTACTTAAGGCAGCGTTTCTCAACCTGTGGGGCGTGCCCCCCTAGGGGGGAGTGATAAAACTACAGGGGGGGGGGGGCGCGAGTACTGTAAAAGCACTTATTTTCGCGAGGCTTTAATTTTCGCGAATTTCGCGAGCCCGTCGTAATCGCGAAAATTTAAGCCTCGCGAATTACTTTTTTCGGTTGAATTCGGTTCTGTTCATATAAAATTCGCGAAATTTTCAGCTCGCAAAATCACCGATATCTTCATTTTCGCGAAAATAAGTGCTTTTACAGTATATGGAGAAAAAAATAGGTTTGGAGGTTTTTTTTTTGGTTGAACAGATAGGTTTGGAGGGTTTTTTTTTTGGGGGGGGGGGGGGGGCGGGGAGAATTGTCATTGAAAATTGGGGCGCAAGTACTAAAAGGTTGAGAAACACTGACTTAAGGACACAGATTTTTGGCCCTTTTTTTGACACAGTAGCCATTAAAATTGAATTACTGAATTAAGATTTAATCATGTCTATTTAATGTAAATAAACTTAAATACTGAATATGAAAAATGTTGGCTTATTAGAATTATCAAAACAATACAGCTTAAGCTCTTATTAAAGTGCCCTTAAATTATGCCCCATAAACTAAGGACACTGATTCATTACTATTTCTTTAAAGAAAGATTTTCTTTTCTTTCACAGTAAATTATCTGATATTCTGCAAACAGAAGAATTTCTTTCATTCAGATTGTAATTATCATGGAAATTTTCAAGGTTTAAATCATATGGTCACTTATAAACCCTGAGAATGATTAACAATCCATTTTTAAATTTTTACTACAGGGACAAATCTTTCAATGAAGAATCTTTTTTTTTTTTTTTTTTTGTCTACCTATGATGGTTTGGTCATTACAGACCAATAAAAGTGGTTGTGTCAGACAGATGAAATAGAAAGATAATATATGTACTACTTTTACATTTTGCTTGCTAATATGGCTACAGCTACTAAAAGAGAGCTGAAATAGTGAGAAAGTACATTAATTAATAGAAGAAATGTTTTTATTTCAAAAATCAAAGTAAATGTATTCTACAAGGATAAAAATAGCCATGAAATTCAGAGTAAAGTTAATCATAATCCTAAATAGCAACACAGGCAAATACTGTTACTAGTTGGAAACCTGCACTATAGGAAGAACTGATGCTTTACCTAATCTTGCAAAGATATTCTCTGTCAACACTTTCAACATAGACATCCATTTTTTAGATAAACTTATACTATTCCGAAAAAGAAACTCAAGGAAGGCAAATACAAAAAAACTCATCTGTACACAATATTTGTATTCTGCTACAAACCTTCAAAAATCAAGTATCTGATTTTATACATTTCACAAATGCTTTTAGTAGAAATAAAAAGTTGTGGATATATATATATATATATATATATATACACACACACTGACGGAAATAGAAATTCCAACACTAAAACAGAGCTGTGATAGATAAATGAAAATTACACAGAATATTTGTCTACATGAGTAATTACATTGGCACCAGCTTCAACGTCATAACTCACATAATGCACGTGCACCGCCGTACGAAAGTTGAATGTTGTCCTCCTCAGTATCCACTGTAGTCACCACCACGCTGAATGCATGCATCCGATCGTAGAGGTGTCAGATGTAATCCTGTGGGATGGTGTTGCACTTGTACGGTAAGATTGGCAATGATTGTTGCAGGTTGCAGACGAGGCCAAAGCTGTCATCCAATCATGTCCCAGACATGCTCAATTGGCAAAAGATTTGGTGATCTTGTCAGGCAAGGTAACATTTCCAAGAACATTTAAGGTTGCAGCTGCAATATGGAGACGAGCTTTGTCGTGTTGAAACACGCCCCCTCAATACCATTTATGAATGGCAGAACAGAGGGTTAGATCACCATTCTGATCTAAACATTTGCCATCATGGTGTTTGAGATAACTAACGGGGGGGGGGGGGGTCTGTTATCATACAAAATCCCTCCTATCATAATGCCTGGGGTTGATCTGATATGTTGCAGCTTGCCAACAAATGCTCACCAGACCTCCTCTTGACCGGTGTACGTCCATCACTGGTACCAAGGCAGAAATGGCTTTCATCTGTGAATACCAGAGTTTCATTCTGCCCCCCAATGGGTTCTTGTGCAATACCATTCAAGATGAACTGAATGATGGGCACAAGTGAGTGGCAAACATGCCACTGGACACCTAGAGCAGGGGCCAATCTCCAGTAAACAATTCAGAACAGTTCTTGTGGTGATGCCAGGTCTCACTGCAGTTTGAATTTCTACTGCAGATGCCCGGGATCAGCCAATCTTCTCTCTTTCCAGTGACCCTGGTCTTCTGGTAACAGTGCCTCTCCAGGACCATTGCTGCCAACAATTGTACATGGTGAAGACATCTCGACCTAATCTTGCTGTGATCTACAGAAATGAAAAATACACCCTCTTGAAGGCCTACCACACGGCCTTGTTCAAAGTGGGTTCATTGCTGAAATGCAGTTCGCTGTCGCCTTTGCGGTCTTCTTTATAGTCTTAACACCCATTACCGTAGTCTTTCACAGTGACAGTAATGCTTACAAACAGCTCCACGTGTCTAATGGAAAATTAAATTCCATTGCACATTTGTTGTGGAGCTGCACGTACATCATGTGAGTTGTGATGTTGAAACTGGTATCAATGTAATAACTCATGTAGACAAATATTCTGTGTAATTTTTATTCACCTAGCATAACTCCGTCTTGGTGTCGGTATTTCCATTTCTTTGTGTGTGTGTGTGTGTATGAATAAATATATACAGTAAAAACTGGTTTATACGCATTTCAAAAGAAAAATTTTAAATTATGCACATTTATTTTTAATTAAACTTAAATAAGAACACTCGAAAAATACATACCTAATACACAAATGTTTATTACAACATATATGCATAACTGTAAAACTGTCAATTTCAAAATAGTGTATTCATTTTCATAGAGGTTTTCCGATTTTGTGTTTTAAGAAACTTTAAGAGATTGAAAAAATACTATATACTCATTACACAATTACAGTTCTAAGATAAATAAAAAGCAAAGACTTGCCAAATTTTCCCTAATTTTCCATCACATTGTTACTCAATTTTCCATATCTGCAAATTTTCCCTTTTGTTGATAGCTGCACTTCACAGCTTTTGAACCTAACTTTCAACATTCTTCTAAAATTGACTCCTTCTTACTAATGACTGCACATAATGTAGTGTAACTTATATTTAAGCTACTCGCTATTTCTGCTTTTGATTTTTGCAGGTTGTCTTTCACTTCCCGAATAAATCTCACTTTTCCCTCTAAAGAGTAATTTTCGCCAGGACCTACAAACAATTACGCACAAACCAGAACTACATACAACTGAGTTACATATAAACCAGTTTTTACTGTGCGTATATATATATATAAAAAAGAAAAATGCCTGGATATTTCCTTTTTTAAAAAAAAAAAAAATGCAAGAATTCCCAAACATGCAGGTTTCTACAATTTCCCAAACAATTGCATTACTCTTGACTGGCATTTCAAAAATAAAATCTCCTTGGAGTAGTACTTATATTGCTGTATATTCTTGAAATATTTATGAGACTTTGGGGTGAAAACAAGTGCAATTATATCTTGAAAGATGAAAACAGACATACGATAGATCAACTAAACCATAACTGACTGCATGCAGCAAAAACTTCATTTCTTTTGTTGAACGAAATTAAGATTATAATAGAAACAGAATTTAATAAATCAAATTAAATTAAATTAAAAAAATTAAAAAAAAAAAAAAAAGCAAATAGAAAAATACAACAATCACTTCAATTTAAGATAATTGGTCTAACCTATTTTCTGATGACTGCATCCATAACTTTTGGCAGAATGACTGCTTTTTAACTGCACTACTTTCTAGCTCTAAGAACAGGCAGTAGCGAAGAAAATAATCCATATGTAAATCAGTTAGATGTGATATTGAAGTCAGTGATAACTTATTTCTTTCTTCTGAGAGTTTATTCGCTGTCTTCATATTTCTATTATGAAAAACAAAGAACTCTATAAATTTCAAATTTAGACTAAACAGAACATGAAAAGAAAAAAGAAGTAAAAAATCGTTCATCATAGAACCAAAATCATTGAGATCTTTATATGATAAGGATGTCTGTTGAAAATGTTGTAATCTACACTAGAAATAATAAGGGTATAAATAATTACAGAACTACACAAGTATGAAACTGAAATAATAGCAAATTCCCTATGCCCTTGTTATACAGCAATTAACAGAACTCCAGCAATATTAAAAACTGAATTCCAATAATATTTAAGAAGTAAATTCCCTGAATAATTTTATGTTTAATTCCTTCAGGAGTTAAGTGAAACCATAGTAGCCAGAAACATTTACGGGCCATAGTTTGTAAAAATGTATGGAAGATCCATATCTAGGAGTTGCATTTTTATTACTGACAATAGGATTAATAATTAAAGCCCAAAACCACTAGAAATTATTTTTATTCGAAAGTATAAATGCAATTCTGATTTATTATCAATGTTGTTAATTGTTGTATTTTGACAAGTACAAAATTAACTTTTATTAAAAGTTCATAATTATTTTAACACTTCATATTTTGTTTATTTGAAGAGTACATTCAAAGAAAATTAATGTTTTGACAGTTTGACTAGTTGATTCTTCAGAAATGATATCTTCAAGCTTTTATTTGGACACTGAAAATTAATAAATAAATAAATAAATATCTGTAGTGCTTTAAACAAATGTGTTCCAACATGGATTGAAAATGTTAACATTTATCTTTCCTGAAGAAGGAAAAAGACTGCTATGATGTAATTTTTCTTTCTTTCTTTTCTTTTAATAAGATTCAGCATGCCTATTTTCTACCATCTCAGGCATGGGGCAATATATAAAACAAAAACAAAACAATGTAATTAAAATGGCAGAGCTTCTATTTAAATAAAAAAAAAAGGCTGGTTGAAAATAAAATCACAAACCTCTATACAAGAAATGCAAACCACTTTGCAAAAATATTTTATGAATATTCTATTCCGTCAAAAGAATCTGACACACACTTACATAGGCTACTTACATTATATCCTACAGAGAAATTGGAACCATTTACCCTAGAGATGCCATATTTTGGCAGACAGATAGGATAACAGTTAGGCAAATGCATTAAAGTTGGAGTTAGCATATGTGTCTGAACCACACGTGAATATCAGGCAAGCTGTGACATAAGTCACTTACCTAAGACTGTGGTTGCATCATAACACCAAAGCCACTCCCACTCATTCATGGCCTACCTTCCTTGACAATCCAGTGTCTCAGGCATGCTATACATTTACACTTATAATTCAAACCTAACTAAGGTAAAACTCATTTGCAGATGCCATTCTGGCCATTATGCACATTAGCTTTAGTAATCAGATTACATTCAAACAATTACAGCCTTCATATTGAATATATGCTATATATGCAACTCCTTAGGATCAGATATCCTTATTTCAGCATAAGACGCAAACAAAGTCATCCACTTCATCCTACATCAGTGGTCTCAAAGTCGCAGCCCTCCTGTTGCACAAGCCAGAAAAGGGCTTTTGTGCAGCTCACTATACATTTTGTAATTTTTTATATTTCTCAGGCTTGAATTTTGTATTCTGTTTCAGAGTACAGTTCAGAACATGATCTGAAATTCCATCAGAAATCAAAACAAACATAATGGAAGGTGGGGAGGGGGTTGCAGCAGATTTTTACAGATTTTTAGAAGAAAATGTAAAAGATTACTAATTTTTCTTCATCTATCTGCAACCTGTAGATAATCAAGTTGTGGTCTGCAAAAAGTCTCCAACACAACATTTTAGCCCTTAGACTAAAATGAGTTCCAGATCACTATCCTGCATTATCATCAACAGGAAGCATAGGAATAGTAAATGGGTATTTAATTCAAAGGCCCTTACAAAGGAAGATCCTTTAGATTGTTGTCTGGAAACACATGAATGTGCCCCATACTTAAATTCCGTAAGTTTGTATGTTGGGTTGCAAACACCAAGAAAACCTATGTTGATCATGGTGAACTTCTGTTTTTGGAATATCTAAATTACAATATGTATGACGTGAACACAGATGTAAGACAAGAACGTAGTTTAAGCCCTCTATTATTTTCTGTTTTAATTAATAGCTTTGAATTAAAATTGAGAGAGGAAGTATGGGGAGGTAGCAAATTTAAAAATGAAAACTATTTAGTCTTATGTATGCAGATAATTTAGTTATGCTGGTAGAAATGCAAGTAGAACTTGATCACATGATCTTTAAAGTATTACAAAAATTTGTAAATGATCATTATTTAAGCATTAATCTGGAGAAAACAAAAAATTAATATTCGTAAACAAGAATATGGCACTTCCAAAAATTAAAATAAAACAATAAATACACATTAAAAATAAAACAGAAAATTCATGTGCTGGCCTCTGCCAGCTTCAAATGAATTTCCTTAGCATTAAAAAAACCATAATAAGCCTAAAATTATATAATCAATAGTGACTCAGACCAAGTTATTTATATGATGACATCTCAACCACAGTTGATTATACGATTTTATGCTTATTATGTATTTTTAAGGAAATTCATTTGAGGCCGACATAGGCCGGCACATGAATTTTCCTGTTTTATTTTAATTTTTGGAGGTGCCATAATCTTGTTCACGATTAATTCTAATGGCCTCTGTCTTGAGACTTAACTATTTACAGATGACTACTCTCAGCTGATGATTGCCAATAAAGCATGAAACGGCTGTTCTGAGAAGTCATTGTGTAAAAAACTTGGTCTCAACCACTGTTAAAAATTATTATTTTAGAAACAGTGGTAAGAAAGCAAAAGTAGAAAAACGGCTTTGGGATAACAAAGAGATTGAAGTGATAAATTAATATCAATACATGGGCAAATAGTTTACTTCGCAAAAGAGTAATAAAGAAAATATAAAAAAGATAAAGTATCGCCGCTACATGGGAATTAATAAAATAATCAGAAGAGCAAAAATAAATGATTTGAGAAAAATAAAATACAAGTTTAATAGTATGGTTAAAAGTGTGATTTGTTATAGAATGGGAGTAGCTGGATGGAAAATTAAAAATGAGTTGGAAAATATACAAAAATTATTTATTAAGTTGTATTTTAATATGGAAAGATTTACATATTATATATTTGAAAACTAATTAGGCCTATATTCAACACAAAACTCACAATAACTCCTTCATATTAAATATATTAAAAGAGCTGTAGATTATCTAATTAAAGTTGTACAATACTCTTGAACAGAGATTAAAATTTTAGAAAATATGGTAGATTGTGCAAAGAAGGGGAACAAATTAAATGTAATTGAGGTATATTTAATGAAGAAGGGTTGGGGTTAGAATTAGATAAGATAATGGATTGTAATTATTGGGTTAATTGTAAAAAATAGTTATTCAGAAATCGATTGAGATAAACATGCAATGTAATTATAATAAAATACAGAAATCAAAATTTAATAGTCATTAGTGTAAATTAGATGGACAAATTGAAGGTACCACATATTTATATAAGAACACAATAGACTCCTATTGGATTGAAATATTTATTAAAAACAAATGTGGTAATATTTGAAAGTCTTGTAAATATGGTTAACTGAAGAAGAAAGAGGTTGCAGTTTAGGTTGTAAAAAATTAGAAGATTGGAATCTTTTAATTTTTGAATGTGAAAAAATGAGAGATGAAAGAGACATTGTAGGTACTGAAAGAACTTCAAAGAGGGGTTAATATAAAATTATGTAAACTTGTTAATATATTTATATATAAAAAAAAAAACTCTGTTCTATTTATTGAAATTATTTTTTTCTTTTTATATAATTAATTATTTAAGATATGACTAATGGTATTTTGTAATAATCATTCAAATCACACTTGTAAAGGGATAATTCCCGTATCAAGTGTAATAAATATTATTATTGTTATTATATCTACTCAATATGACTTGAACAGCTACAACAAGCAGTTTCCTGAATACATTTTTGAATTATAGTGCCCACAAGATTCTAAATAGCAGACATCCACACATATATCTTGATACTGAGATATCATTCAAAAATTTATCTAAATATATTACAGGCACCACAAAATGTAACTTTATGCTAAATTCTGGTTACAGATATTTTGTGCGATTACTGTACAATCTTAAACAATATACACTTCTTAGAAATTAAGATGATCAAGAATATTTTTTTTTTTTTTTTTAAAGCATTTTTTTGTATTTCCATATTGTCAGAATGGTTGCTGTACTTTTCTATTAGTGCCACTGGAGAATGTAAAAACTAACATCACTACCTCAAAGGAGAGCAGAAAATTTCATTTTAAAATATTCCTATCTTACAAGCACTGATACACCTCCACCTCAAGCTACTAACAAATTCTAAATACAATAATAAAGGTTTCTGCCAATTCACGCTTTTTTTTTATGCGCTACAACTGTTAATTATTAATTTGATACATAAATACGACTTACTTGTTGTAAATTGTACAAGGTACTAGATAAGGGCATTTCTGGCATCCTCTAATATTGTCAATTGGTTCTGGTAGTACAGGAAGAGCACCATCTTCAACGTTCTTGGGAATGGATTGAGATAGAAAATGAACAATCTTATTTCTCAACTGTACTAATCCCCTTTGACTGTTATGCTTTACATCAATTAATTTCATTCCTGCAGCATCCCTAAAACAGGAAAGAAAACTAAAATCTTTAAAAACTTTTCCATAATCCGAAAAAAAAGTTTCTAAAAAGCAAATATGTAAAGATATTCTAAACTGAATTCAATGTCAAATATATTTTAATTAATTTTAAGTTTTATTTGAGGAATCAAAAACGGATACATATATTTTTTTTTCTTTTTTTATCAAAATTAATTCATCAAACATTAATATTCCCAAAAGAAAAAGAAAAACAAAGAAAAAAAAATCATATATAGAATATTTACATGCATTTTTTTTATATAAGCAGACTGAAAGGATCACTAAAATATTAATACAACCATGTAAAATCTAATAGAAACCATATTAATTGCTACATATCCAACTTTCCTCAATGTGGGTAACCACTGAGCAACTTACAGGTTAAACTACAGAAAGAAAATAGTACAGTGCAACTTGGATAATTCGAACCTCTTTAATTCGAAATCGTGGTTAATTCGAAGATTTCTCTTAGTCCCTTGAATTTGTTATTAATTCAATGTTAAAAAATCGTGGATAATTCGAAGTTCCACTTCCTTAATTCAAAGTTTTTTATAAAAAATTTCGAACCATAACGACTTTTCGGCATTTCATCGTTAAGAAATTCGACACGTGACAACTGAAATCCCCTTCCCACCACCGTTCGACACGTGACGCTTCAGACGTCATTCGAGCTTCCTGCTGTCAGTGTCACCATGTCTCTCAGTAAACCACGCGTGTACAAGAATTTATCGTCCGCTGAAAAGGTCGCCGTCATTCGCGAGGTGGAAAAGGGTGTGAAAAAGAAATGCCAAATCGCCAACGAGTACGGGATAGCGCCAAATTTCGTCGGTACATTGAAGGATAAACCAACGTAAGTGAAGCTGTTTTCCGTTCACTAAACATGCTTGATGATTTTGCTAACCTTAAGCGACTGAATTCTACAAAACAATCAGACATTGCACAATTTTTTGAAAAACTATAATTTTCTGTATTGAATATAATATGTACTGTAGCTTACGTAATATAAATCTTATTTTGTTTACATACATGTAGTGTTTAAGTCTTTCATACCATAATCTTTCTGAATAAATATTTACTTATTGACAGAATAATCTTTTCAAGCATTTAGTGGACCTGAAATTAAAGTCAAAAGATGTAACTTGTTTAATTCGAAGTCTTGGATATTTCGAAGTTTTATAGTGGTCCCTTCAGCTTCGAATTATCCAAGTTGCACTGTATATTAAAACGACAACACAAATAAAAGGTCTAAAAATATAAAAGAATCATATTAAAAAGAGAAATATAAAATACTCTTATTTGACAAAAAAATCGACGCACCCTGAAAAAATAATCAGATAATAATGAAACTTCACAATGCAAATATCTTTCGACCGAATATGCAAATGATCACAAATGATCACTAATGAATGAATAGGAGCTACAGCACATTGGAACTGAGCATAGTGATGGTATATATAAAGAGCAAATCTCACTTTCAGGAACAAAACTTCCAGTGGATTGTGATTGCATTTTCCTACCTTGCCTGTAACAATACCTCGCAGGCAAATTTGCGGCAACTACGACCATATGACAAAGAGTTTGAAAGGGATGAGCCATCAGACTACATGAGGCTGGATGGACAAATTGACGAATCGCTCGGCATTTGGGTCGGAGCGATGCGGCAATCAGATGCGGCTGATAGGAATGGGTCCCGAACGACAAGAGGGCAGCGGACAGCCTAGGGCAATGACAGAATAGGAAGATAGAGAGATTGTCAGAGCAGCTGTACAGCACCGCATTTGTTGTTATCAACCATCCAACATGTGACCAATACTGAAGTGATCATTGGAACCATTAGTGGAAGACTATGGGAGCAGAATCTATGCTCGTGGCGCCCATTACACCGCCTACTACTGACCAGTGTGCACTGTTCAAGAGTGATTGCAGTGGTGCTGGGCACTATCAACGTGGAACTTGCTAATTGGGGACGAATTGTCTTTAGTGACGAGTCCCATTTTGAACTGAGTCCCAACAACCAGGACAGGCATGTCTGCATACGGCCCGGACATAGTAAGGATCCCGCTCTTACTGTTGCACACCATCGAGGGTTATGGTCTTTGAGTGCCATTTTGATAGCCTGAACCCCTTGGTAGTCCTCCGTGGCATCTTACAGCACAGCGGTATGTTGACAAAATTCTATTGAATTTTAAATGTTGACTCCTTGTGTTGCCGTTCCTTTTGAGGCACCTCGGGTTTACTTTTCAGCAAGATAATGCCCAGTCACAAGCGTCACACCTCTCCACTGACTGTCTTTGTGATTGCGACACACTTTCTTGGCCAGTCAGATCACCAGATCTCTCTCCTATTGAGCACATTTGGGATGTGATGGGGAGTCGCCTGCAACCATCCCAGAATGTCAACGAATAGCCCAATGTGAGCAATAGATAAAGATTGCAATCATCATGGAATTCAGAAATAGAAGTACAGGATTTTACAGTAATAATATCTAAATATTTCAAAAGTCACTAATTTCAAAATCTGTATCTTGCAAAATAATTAAATTTGATTATTAAAAATTTTCTCCAATTTAATGTTAGAAATTTTTAAATTGTTAAAAACTCATCACTATTACATTGATATTCATTGATTTACTGTTTAATCATACTGGAACAAATATTTGAGGCTGTGTTAATTTCAGTAGTTTTGTTATTTATTTTAATTTAGTTCCAAATATTCCATTACTATACTTAGCAGAAGGCATTGTTTATTAAAATAAATTTAACAAAGATATGGAAGAAAATAGCTTACTGAAGATAAAGTAGAAGTGCATTTTTACATGCTTTCCCAGCTACACTCTTCATCATGCTATACAAAATAACTTGACCTTCATGTTCAGCTGAATACGATGATTTCCCAGTCTTTAATTCCAAAGGAAGTATCTGGAGAAAAAAAAGTAATAATATTATTTAACAAATATCTGCCAATCAGTGTTCATGTCAAATTTCAGTACAACCTGTATTAGAAAAGCAGCATTTTTGCTGCAATCTTTTTTTTTAATATTTCCTAGTAAATCATTCTGTCACTGAAATCAATCCAAATTTCGTTTCTGAAAGTAACAATTAATTTTATATATATAATTTGCACATTTGGATGACACTAATATCTTAAGTATATTAAAAAGCACATCAATTTACAGCGTTGTTATCTTATCTGCCATATCCTTTATATAAATAAAAAAAATTGCTTTGAATTTTAAAAAAAATGCTTAGTAACATAAAATTTCTTTTACAAAAAATACTGAAAAATTTCCACAGAATTAACATTATTCAAAATGCAAGGACGATTTGGATTCCAAATCCTTTCTATCTGCCATTAAATACGAAATCAGTACATTGGATTTTCAATTTTTCCTAGACTTAATTTGAAAGAAAAGCTTGTATACAGAACAAGAAGACCAAAGTAATGAACAAAGTAATGCACATTTTTTTTTTTTTAAATAATATACACCACAAGACAAGGGTTAGAAATAATAGAATAGTGCACAGTGTGAACTCTGATTCTGTCTTTTTTTTTATTATTATTTGACAGACTCTAGGACAGCACTGTTTTGACATATTCTGTCTAATTAGCTAGAGTAATCCACTGGCTGACAACTTCCTAATGAACCTAATACAAAAGTGAGAAGCAAAGTGACATTGCAAAACATTAAAAAATAAATATAAGAAGTCACAAATTAAACTCTCTGCCAGTAAATCACTGGCTTTTAAAGGAATTAAAAAAAAACAACAAAAAACTTAAGATGGAAAAGTAAAGTGAAAAACAAAAACTTTGAAAACGATGTCTTAGCATAAGGGAGTCAAGCAGCATTTAGGACAGATGAAGATTGGAAAATAGAATAGCTAGCTGAGGCTCCCACTCAATGAAGTTTTAACTATTTGATGTGGGTGGAGTGAGGATTCAATTTAAAAATCAAACATTTGAAATATCCTTTTAAACTATAAAACACTTACATAAAATGATATGCAACACAAACACACTGCTTACTTCTATGCTAAAGCACAAGTTACAAACACCAAAATCATGTTTTCAGCAATTCAAACTTGACTCCATCTACACGGAGAATGGTTGATCTTTTAATTCCCTGAAGATCGGAATGTTTCCTTGTTAGATTGTACTAAATACAAAATATTGTCTTTAATTAATATATACTAAAATTACATTACATTTTTGTTTAGCTTGTAAGATTGCCTGAGAACAGAATAGATTGGAAACATAAGAACTGAATAATTAATCATAATTCTCTTCATACACTGCTATGTCTCTTATTATAAAACATATATGATTTGTACAATTTCAAGTTCAATAAAGTAATTATTCATTCAGTTTTATAATGTAGCACTAATTAGCAGAAATAACTGGATTTTTCAGAGTTTTTAGTTATTCCTCTTGCCTCCTCAGATTATTTGTATTAAGTCATCAAGGTATAAAACACGTTCAGTCTTTTGGTATTTAAAAGACTGCTACTGTGCATATTATGACATCTATTGGTTGGATGGACATGGAATTAAGTCAAGCTGAAAAAGGGTCAATTGATAAAATCAGATAGAGAACGAATGGGACATCCCAAAAAGCCTGTTGAAAGGACATCCTCATGCCACAAGACCTCAAGATGTACCACAAATAAATTCTAAGAATTACAGAGATGTCGCCCATTCTCAGCTTGTTTCTCAATTTGCTGAAGTCACTGGAAGAATTTCAAAGTGAACTGTGAACAGAAGGATTCATGAAGTAGGTCATTACAATCAACAACATCTAATTGTTCTCATTTCAGAAAAGGGAATGTTTGGAATAGTGTTGTCAATGTGTCACTTCAGACACCAACATGCAACAAAGCTCTCTTCACACACGAGTCGAGATTCAGTTTGTAATCTATTTTCAGACTTCACACTTATTTTGGAGAGAATGTAATACAAGATATCAGCCAAAATTTTGGGCCCAGTAGCCAAGTAGCAATTGACTGCAGGCTGGAAGAGCCAGGTTCAATCTTCAGTGAAGGTCAGGGATTTTTCTACACTTAAATTCTTCTCAAGACAGGTCCTAGGGTCCACCCAGCCTTGCAAAGAATGGATACTGGTTTCTTTCCCTGGGGTTAAATGTGAACAGGCATCAGACTGACCACCTGACCTCAACTTAGTCCCATTGGTAAGGAAATGGTGGAAGCCTTATTTCCCATGACCCTAAAGGCCACTTATAGTGGGGTACCGGTACTTAACTTTTTTTTTTTTTTTTCTAAGTCATCAAAATTAGAGAAGAGATGGAGGTCTGTTGGTGTAGGCAGCGATCACTATCAATGGTTGTTCAGATATCCACATCTTTGAGAGAGACACTTTTTAGAGATGATATCCTTGAACAATATTCTTCCATTGGCAGGTGCAGTGTTTCCACAATTCATATTCATAAATGATAATGCCAGTCTTCAACTAATAATGCCAACTATTATGAAAGGTTTTAAGAGGGCATTTTCAGGTGGCAATCCTGGCTGTGTACAGCAATGAAACTTTAAATGTCAAGTTTCCATCAAAACAAATCATCAAGTCATTCCGCTTGAAGTAGCTTACAATTTTATGAACTGATGAAAGCTGAAACAGGAATAGGTATTATCCCCTTCACCCACATTCCTGTAAAATCACCCGACACTAATCCCATGTCGGGTCCATTTGGGTTGCTGAAAATGGCATTAGGAAGTAGGGGTGGGCGAGTAGTGGTTTTTTGATTCGAGTCGAGTGGAGTAGTAGGTTTATAAGTAAAAGACTTAGTTTCCAATAGTTTTTATGATAAAATTTAAAACAAACAATGTTCCTTATCTCTAAGATATTGGTTTACAATTATATAAGCCTACAAATGTATAAACTAAAAATTATAAAATTTTGACTTAATCTTTTTCTTTACTTTTAATGTTAAAATGTGTAAATAAATTGATGAATTTACCTGAAAATACCATATTTCAAGATACAAATATAGTAAAAAAAAGGGTCAAGTGCAAATAAAATAGTGTCAGGTAAGTATTAAGCAGGCCTAATAATACTAATATTACATTTAGAATTAATCAAGTAAGTACCTTAATAAACTACAATTGCAACATGTAAATTAAAACACAATAAAAATGGAATTGAACTTTGAAGTTTTTCTTCATAAGAGACGCTAGCGATCCTGGTGGCTGGCTGTTACCCTAACTCAGTCTGGCAAGTACAGCGCGATGTATTCAAAAGGAATCAGCTGATACTGTGACCACTTGGAGCACTGTTGTGTTGATCGATTTCGTATTTCTGGGGAAAACTAAATGGAATGGATTAAAGTTTGGACTTTGGCTGTGGCAATGTGAATGCATGGTCAAAACAAAGTGTATCTTATTTAATATCGATTCACACCCACTTCGGTAATATCGTAATCTTTTAGCGATACGCGGAAGGATATCAAACTCGTTGTTGAATATGCTAAATTTTTGTAATGTTAAGAATCGGGACATATTTATTTTTGGCAACATTAAGAGGAACTTTGTTTTACTGATACTGATACGATAAAGATTATTACGCATCGTCTGCGATGCTGTCTCGGTCCCGTCTGCATCGACTTCGGTGTTCAGGATCAAATAGAGGACTGTTGAATTAATTATTCTACTTATTGTATGATTATACGACTTAAATCATTAGAAATTTAAAGGAATGGGGATTAACTAAAACAACATACACTCAAGTATGTTTTTAATTTGTCAAACACATTTTTTGTAAAATAATAGCGATCGGCATTTTCAACACTTTTTAATTACTCGACTCGTGTTTTTGAGTAGTCTCCACTACTCGCTCGAGCTCCGAGTATTAAAAACTACTCGACAGATACTCGAAAACTCGAGTACTCGCCTACCCCTATTAGGAAGCCAACAACTCTTCAGGGTCACTGGAAAGAGTTTTGACCCCTCTGTTTGACGCCAGTCACTGCTAAACAGTACCAATTGTGATAGAGAGCTGTAGTGCAAATGTCTAGAGAGCATATAGAGCAGAATGAATGGTGGAGGATACGATTGACGTATGAGGTGGTGTTGAAAAAGAGATACATAACAACACATCAATCCTATGTAAAAAGCCTTGAGGTAATACTGCCCTTTTACAATAACACTATCAGATATATTTGATAACAGTATAAAAGGCACTAAGAACCTGCATTGCTCTCCAAGATGATTTAATAAGATTTGCTGCCCTGAATCACTTAATTATTCTGATCCTTTTAAAATTTCATTCTTAAATGTTTTAAAAAACAAACTGAAACATTTTCATTTATATATATTTGTGTAATATTAATGTACAAGCTCATAAAGTTTCATTATTTTTTATCATTTTTTCAGATTTTTTTTCAGTGTTTTTAACTTCTCCCCTTCCATATATGTTTGGGTTCTAAGCTTAAAATGAATAACCCATCTTACTGGCTCCTGCCACTCTCTGAAAGTCAAGAATAAAAAACTTAATTAAACTAAATTATTGTTTATAAACACTCAAACCATCAAAAAGAACTGAGCTACAAAGATTTAAACTGGATCTTAAGAATAAAGTAACAGCATTGGATTCAACACTAATATACTTACAGTTTCAACTGTTGAATGGGGACTGTGAATTTTTACTTGTGCTGTTACATCAATTTTTCCTTTAATGCCAAGATGAGGAGACCAAATATTTTCTTCAATATCTGCAATTTCAGTTACTTCTACTTTTTTCCCTGAATTCTTTAGCTGCTGACTTGTATGATGAAGTTTTTTGCTTGGAAAATTCAAGTAAAGTTCAAACCATTTTTTCATTTCAGGTAGATATTTCAAAATTTCCTCTCTTATACTTTCTTCAGTTTCTCCACAACAATACCTACAAAAAAAAAAATTGTGAAATCTCCAGTCATTTTCTATTCAAATTTTGATTTTTCAAAAGTTGCCTAATACTTTTGTGAATAAGCTTAATAAAAGAAGGATTCATTATATTATACTCAGGAATATTAAAATCATATTGTGAAGAATCTGACGAAATGTCCTAAACATAGCGTAAGACCATCTACAAACAACCTGCATTAAATCTGTGCTATGAGAGTGGATGTTGTGGAACCAAGCATGAAGCATAATAGGCCATAACTTAGGAAACAATCAAAACTATTATACTATCAAACCTTGAGACACAAATCATAAATATGAATTTCTCTATATACTAAGCTAATGGGTTTCAATTCATCATTATTACCTGAACAGACTGAACTATAAATGAAATCCTGTCCTTCATCAAACTTGTGTCAGGAGCAAGGTTCTTAAACTTTAGTCCATTCTCCTTCTGGGTGGCCTGATTTCCATTGATCATGCAGTACGTATTATCAGCCCTACAATTTTCACTAGTGTATTGTGTACTTTTTTCCCCATTCTCTATATAGTTCATAATGGTGGAAATATATAGCCTACATTTTTCTGCTAAAAAATGTATATTTATTTTCACTACTGAAATAACAATACCCAATTATTTAAAAAGAAAAAAAAATGCAAATCACTTACATTCAAATTTCTTTCAGAAAGAAATGATTAATTTCTAAAACCATTTTTTAGGAAATTGTAAAAATAATATTGAAACCATCCTCCTGGACTACGATTTCTGTCTAATGGCAGACAAATGATCACAAATCTTCTCTGTCTAGTTACAGTCAACAGACTGTAAAAAATGATGACCCAATGTCATGTGAAATACAAGCAATTTTCTGATTTTAACTAGATAATGCAATTACAGCTATATTTTAATCTCCTTGATTACAAATAATGCTATTATAAAGGAACAAAAAAAATCTCTAAAAACCACAGAAATATTGGACTTAGTTATGAAATTCAATGTTTGGCAGTTTTCTCATCTGAAAGTTTATTCCATACAAAACAATCTGTTCAATACGCCACTGATAGCCTAATTATATTAGGAAATTTTGATTGCATTGGAAGCTTAAATAGCAGAGTTATAGACATTTTGAAAGGTCATTTTGAATCAAAAATGTTCTATGACATTTTGTTGTACAGGTCATAGTTTTAGATTTAGGAAATGAATGCTTTGGGAATGGTTCCTCATCAAAGAAAGCTCAGTTCTGGCCATTTTCAGCATTTTCTTTAATTATCATATCTATTTTCAGTCATGACATTTGTTATCCAGATTGCTTTTTGTAATAAACCTTTAACTTATTTACTTACACTTCCTAATGTAAACTAAGCTTTCTTTGATTAGGGACCATTCCCAAAGCATTCATTTCCTAACACTAAAACTACGGCCTGTACAAAAAATGTCATAGAACATTTTTGACTCAAAATGACCTTTGCAACCTGTATCTCTTGTTTTTGTCTACCATTTCCAAAACACCATATATATATATGCCTGTTATCTATTAAGGAAATAATTTCATTCTGAAAAAGGCAGTCAATGGTAAATGAATGTTAAGTTTGTGCTCAATTACATATGTGGGATTGCCAGCAACTTTTAACTATTTTTTTTTTGTCACATTGTGGATGGATATTCACCAAAACAATGGCACAAGTTATGATACACTTTTGATATTCAATATGCTGTCAAAACTCATGACACTTATGCCTCCATGTTTCCTTGTACACTTACTTTAACTTTATTTAATAATATTTTTTTTATTCTATATCATTTTCCTATCATGGGAATTTTCATTTAGTTAAATGTTATTATTTGTACATTAATATATAATAAAAAAAACATCTTACAGCTGTAGCAAAACTTCTGGTTGGGAAATTAATAGTTCTGCAATGGAATATAGTTCTTCTATTTCATATTTCTTCTCAATCAGTGCCTGAAATGCAAAGTAACAATGATAGCTACAATTTACAATAAGCAATATTTTCAATTAAGTTCCTTTCCTCAATTGTTCCCCTCCTTACAATAAAATTCTTTAAGTAGAACATTCAGAAGGATACATTAGAACTTTTTTTATTATACTCCTACATTTTATAGTGCTTCCTAAATTCAAGGAACACTCAAATTTTTAAGTATCATCCTTTTTGGTTATGAAGCCTAGTTATGCTAAATTATAGATTATTTATAAATTAATGTTAGTTTAGCATCTTGGTCAGGCTGTTTTATATACTCTTCTGGAAATACAACTGAAAGATGAGTGCGGGATCTGATGTATTTTGTCACTTCAAATATTACTAAAATTTGGACTTTTTTAGTGATAGACTGGGCTGTTTTGCATTATTGCAATGAATATTAATGAATATATT
>JAFIDM010009631.1:34997305-35012196 GCA_023159025.1 Thereuonema tuberculata
ATATATAATTCTGATGGGCAAAACTCAAAGCAACCTCTTCGAGTTTCGCAAAGCAAAGATTTCAATCAATCATTTGCAATTTTGAAATTTAGAAAGTATAGAATATAAGAATATTATATATACTTCCGTGCAACTGAATCGACTCACCCCTTCAGAGCGCACAAAAAGGTGTATGTTTTTTAAATGGCTTAACCGATTTTCAAAAAACATTTTTTTTTTGAAAGCCTAATAAAATTTTACTTTACAATTACACCATTATCATTAAAATCTGTACAATATTTTCCAAATGAATGTGATCTGAACGTAAGCGTAGCAAAATGCAGTCTGAATGGAAACCACGAGTTGCGCACCGCACTCCCCTATAAAATCCCACGTGGACCGATATTTCTTATCAGTCGCTTATCAGACATTCATCTGTACACATCTCTACAAGTTTAATTCATTGTTTTCACAAACCCATGGATACTACGCCAGAAGACGCCGCACAAGTTGTTGCTTTGTTGCAAGCAGGCCACAGTCAACGAGAAGTCGCTCGTCAACTAAACTTGAGCCAATCTGCTGTCTCAAGAGTATTCAGAAGGTTTCAGGAAACTGGTACCTTCACTCAGAGACCGCATACTGGACGGCGCCGATGCACATCTGAGAGGGACGATCGCTTTCTCGTTTCAACTTCACTGCGAAATCGCCATCTCACGGGCGTCGATCTGCAACAGGAGCTGAGACAAGTTCGTGGAGTAGCTGTTAGTCAATGGACAGTCAGAAGACGCTTGAAGGAAGCCAACCTCACTCCAAGACGGCCCGCTAGAGGCCCAAAATTGACCCTAAGTCACCGCAAAGCACGACTCGAATTTGCTCGGGAACACGTCAATTGGAACATCGAGCAATGGCGGTCCGTCCTATTCACTGATGAGAGCAGAATGTGTCTCCATAGTAATGATAGGAGAGGCCGGCGTCCAGGAGAGCGATTTTCACAGTGCTGTTTTGCTGAAACAGTCTCGTACGGCGGCGGTTCCTGCATGATGTGGGCTGGCATATCCCTTCAGGGAAAAACAGATCTTGTTTTCATACCTGTTGGAGGCCGGAGGGGGGTCTGACTGCTCGACGATACATTGAGGACATTCTCCTGGATCATGTTGTGCCCTACGCAGGATGTATCGGGGAAGACTTCATGTTGGTGCATGACAATGCCCGGTGTCAAGGAGCTCAAACGGAGGGTCCGAGCCAAAAATCCGTCTAATATCAACGAGCTCAAGATTGTGCTGGAGGAGTGGAATGGGATCCCCCAAGACTTTGTTAAAATCTTAATAGGGTCTATGAGGAACCGCATGCAAGCCGTCGTACAGGCAAGGGGAGGCAATACCAAGTATTGATTAATAAAAGTTTCCTTGTTTTGCTTGAATTTTTTGTTGTAATTTAATTTTTAGTATCCACAATTTTTTTTTCTAAGCATGCATTTTGCTTGTGTTCTCATTCAAAATGCATTATAAAACAAAATATTGTACAGATTTTAATGATAATGGTGTCATTGTAAAGTAAAAACATAAGGCTTTCAAAAAAAAAATGTTTTTTGAAAATCGGTTAAGCCATTTACTAAACATATGCCTTTTTGTGCGCTCTGAAGGAGTGAGTCGATTTAGTTGCACGTGAGTGTATATATATATATACACGTTTGATTCGTATGAACTCCAAAAATAATAATTTAATCTAATGAATAATATACCAGGTCACTACTGAAAAATTTAGTGTTTTTTGAATTCTCAAGAGTAAACAAGGAAGTTCTAATGTATTTGAAAATCTATCATCCTAAATATCAGTAACAAATATCTCTAATTTTAATTCGAGGCAATCAATTTATGAAGGGGGGGGGGGTTCCAAGCAAACAGTTTTTCATTTTTCAGAAAACTTTGAGTCAATTTTTCTAAAGATTTACTGAAAACTGCCCCTTGATACTTATCAAATAGTAAACATTACTGGTATACAAAAGTTTTTAATTTCTTTTCTTTTTTTAAAATCAATTTTTTAATTTTTTTAAAATATGCTTAAAACAGAGAAAAAGATATAACCATATTCAGTCATCTCCTCTTCCGCTCCAATAAATTTCTTACATAGAATTTAAAAAAGGAAAATAAGCAAAATAAGCCATGAATAAAAAAGTCACAAGCAGATTGCTTCACCAAGTAGGAGTATCAATTCACATTACTTTCTAGATTCAGTGACAAAGTCAGCTCAATATCACTGTCTGATTATTTAAAACTCCTGAAGAAGAACAATGCTAATAAGTTTGAAGTTAGTGAATGTAATTAACTTCAAAATAATAGTGATTTTTTTAAAAAAAAAAATTAAAAGAACAGTTATTTAAGTTTAAATAAAGTAAGAATATAGGTTTGCTCCCCCCCCCCACTATACAGGGTGATTCAAAATTCCCTTTAAAAATTTTAAAGTCAGGAATACAAAAAAAAAAAAAAGAAAAAAAAGAATTCATTGTGAAACATATGTCCGCAAAATGCCACTTGAATGTGTTAGAGGGTGCTGTTTGGCAGTACATTGGTTGGGCAGTGTGAGCCATTGTCATTTGAGGCATTGACTTTAATGCTGGAGGGCAGATATGCACCTAGCCTATGGGCCAGCGAACGGTTCCCCAACAGATGTGTGCCCAATCATGAAACATTTGTACCAGAGATTGCATGAAACTCGATCATTCGACGGAAACAGGCATGATTGTGGTCAGCAAAGTCATACAAAGTCAATGTCTCAAATGACGATGGCTCAAACTGCCCAACTAATGTGCTGCCAAACAGCACCTCTAGCACATTTGGGTGAAATTTGTGGAAATACGTTTCACTATGAATACAGTTTGTTTTTGTAATCCTGACCTACCTTTAAATTTTGTACAGGGAATTTCGAATCACCTTGTACAATCTAATAGCAGTAAGCTGTATTATATATATAATTAACATTGCATTAAATTTACAAAAAGCCTATTTTTAACCTTTCCAAAAGCTGGTTTTAAAATTAGTTAAAAAAAGGAGGCATGGGAAAATTACAAAAGTAAATATTGTTCTAATAGCCTGATCTTGGACTACAAATATGGCAAAGTGATTTAATACAATGTATTCAATAAGCACATAATTTAGGGAATAGTGGAGAATGATAGGCTAATAATTAAAATAAAAAAAAAGTAATTTATCATAAATACTTGTCCAAAAAGCTCATGAATGACGTTGCCAATAACCATGAAACGATTTCCAGGATCCAGTCCTCTAAATTTTTGATTTAAAATAGTTTTTCTCATGCAAAAAACTGCCCCTACAATGGCTGTACTGGAAACAAGATAATCTGGATTCACTACTAAAAGACCATTATTGTTATCTAATACAGCAACATTTGCAGAATTGAAATCAGCGAATACATGAACTACATTATTTTCTTCAATCTGTGTTTCAACCCTAAATAAATAAAAAAAAAAAAATAAGAAAATAAGAACAACAATCATTTATCTGTAAGTTTTTGTCATTTTATAAAACTCATGAAAATATTAATAGTAATCTTTAAACTATATTCCAAAGTTTTTGATTTACAATCTGCAAAAAGAAAAGTATTACCAAAATTCCTTTAGATGGCAGGTCCTTTTATGTTTTCTTTCATCATTCCATAAAGTCAGAATAACTTCTCTTTCACTTCTTTCAACACTTAAGACAGTATGGCGACTCACTTCTCTTAGTAATGACAAATTGGTAGAATGAACCCTTTAAGAAACAAAACCTAAATTAGTATCGGAATTCATAAGTAATTCATCCTTTAGGAAAAGAGAAGAATAATGAAAGAAAGTGAAAATATCATTATATAAAATTAAATAATAAACTGCGTAAAAAGCTGAATAAAGCTTTTACTTCGAGATGTACAAAAGTATTGAAAATTGGTCAAAGAATTAATATTGGATTGCAACATCACAAATTCATGATATCTGCTTCCTTATAAAGAAATATAATTCAATTGGATCCTATGAGCAGTTCAAATCAGGCCAACTTCAAGCAATATGCTGCCAAACAGCTTGTACAGATTATTTTTCAGTGAATATGGAAACTATGCTAAATTATTAAAGATATAGGAGAGAGGTAAGGCAAAGCTAACAAAGCACAATAAACTGCCAAGTTAACTGATTTTATGAGCCTCCCTTTCTTAAGTCTTACGGATAATAAGGATACCAATATTTGTTGAATATATCTCAATGAATACCAATTGTCTAGAAGTAATTTTTAAGTCAGATAACCTGAAGGAACACCTCAGAGAAGTGATGTGCAGCAATGCATTTGCTCAAAGACAGGTGGTCAAATCTATAAATAGGATGGCTGATTTTTCTTAGTTAAAAGGAAGAAGCAATATTAAAAGCTAGAGAACTGTATAAATATTCTGAGCAGCTCCTTGATTGGGCAAAAAAGTAGATTAGAGAGGAAAAAGAAAAACAACATTATTTATTAGTTGTAAAATCGGTTTCAAAATAAATGAGGAGGAATCAAACAGCAACAATCACTTGAGAACAAGATCATTCTAGAATGCTGAATTGATAACCTCCTACTAAGTAATCTTCCAAATCATGGAAAGAAGATGAGGAAATACATTAACTAACCCAAACAATCAAAATTGTTAGGCATCTCTAAAAAAAAAAAAAAACATAGCTAGCTTGACAGGTTTTTAAAAACAACCATTAGGAGACTATAAAAGGATATTTGTTGCATGACATGTCGAGGAAAGGCCATCTCTACAAGATAATTTTGAAATGTTAAGAGTTGCACTGGTGAATAGTTAAGACTGACTGAGAAGTGAAATAACCTGTCTAAGAATGGATTCACGAAAGAAATGAACATAAAGAGTATGACATTAAAAGAAACAGTGTTGTTTGTTTGTTTGATGTATGGTGCAAGAGCATCTAAGCTAAATTGTGCCAAGTAAATAAAGAAAAAATACTATACAACCAAAGCAATACAAGAAACAAAACAACAATAGAAAACAATAAAGGATCAAAAATTGCTACATAGTTAAAGGATAAATATACAAGCATAAAATTAAAAGACTATTGAAACACAGTCGTAAAAGAAAATTACTAATGAAGGACAGCCAGAAGCAGCTTGGTAAAAGACAAAAGATTAAAGTGAAAAGTATAGTTAAAACAGTGTAAAAGAAGATAATAAAAATAAAATGTGTATGTTTTACAAATCATAAAAATGTGGCAAGGTCACATAAGCAATTAATTATTAAAAACACATGCGAAGGAAAAAGACTGTTATTATTTAAACATAAAGAAATGTGAATTGGTATCTTTTTATATATAAAAAGTGGACAAAAACACTGACAACAATTACGATGAAAAGCAGGACACTCAACTAAAATGTGATGAATAATTAAAGTAACTTTGTAAGTAGCACACACTCTGGGTCATTTCTGAAGAAGTAGATTTTAAGACGTTTGCCTGGTGCATTCAACACAGACATCTTAAAGTAACATCATCGCGATGATAAAAACACATTCTGACTTTTAAGAGATGATAGAATAGAACCAACTTTATGTAGTTTATTAGATCTAAGTTTGTTCCATTCTTGTTGTCACAAGCTCTTTAGTCAAGTGTAAAGGATGATACAATCACCAGCAGGTGCTGGAATTGGTTCAGTGGATAGATTGGTTCAGCTGAATTGGCCAGAGTCTACAACTTTATTACCAGGAAAATTCCAATTTGGCTTAGTATCCAACGCAAAATAATAGCGCTGTGTTGTACAGTGGCTCAGCAAATCCAATACTGAAATAAAATAGGATGGGCTGTCACAGGATGTGGTAAACTTTCAAGTCATTATAAATGAGAATATGGGAGAGCTCTTCATGGAGTGCATACTGTAATGCCATCAAAATGACAAATAACTCTGCAGTCAAAAAAGAAACCTCCTTAAGTTGATGAACAACTTTGCTACAATTCTCATTGAAAAAAGCCACTCTACATATGATAATCCCTTTGAAACATATATATAAAAGATGTAAAATCCTTGATGACTGGATAAGTGGATCAACTACAAGCTGGAAGGCTGTTGGTGAAGTATGTGCTATACTATAGGTTTGTGAAAATCGCAGTTAATTTTTAAATATTTTCAATGTGCAGCAGGGATCTAGTTAATAAGCAATTGTGAGATGAAATATTTTAAGTAAGATCTTCATCCTCTGTTCTAAAGGGGACAGAAGGAAGGTAGGAAAAAAAAGGCATCCTTGTCAAGGAGAACAAACAGAATTAACAGCTGGATTCTTTGAATGAAAGCAACGAGAGAATAACACAGAAGAGATAAAGCTTATTAACAGAGATTTAGTAGATGGTTATTCATTTAGTTTTTCAACAAGAGAAACAAGCTAAGACATAACAAGAGCCTGATAGTAGATGGGATCTAGTAGTGCTGCCAGTTGAGCAGAGCCAAATCCAATGTATCCGTAACCTAACAGAGATCATATCACAGCGTTTTCAAAACATAATAAGACTAGTCAAACACTTTTCCAAATCGTATGAGAAAGGATTTTTAAGCAATTTAACTCTAAAATACATTTTTTTCCTTAGGCTCTAAAAGCAACTCAGAAGTTTAGTTGTTTTTTTTTTTTTTTTTCAGTGATAGGACCCATAAATCTATGTTTCAATGCAAAAGGAAGTTGCAAGCCACCAAGTGATTGGTGTGAAGTTCCCCGATGGTAAGTAAAGTAGATGCATACAATCTTCAATATAGAAAAAGTTATTTGAAACAGTCCAATCATGTAAGTGATTTAATAAGTAGTACTTATCTTTCAATAAGACTCAACTTTATTGAACGATATGGAATCTGTAAGTCATCACCTTGTAACAAGTTCTGAACAGTTAGTAAGTAAACAAGCAGCAAGGCCCTTTATTTTGATGGAGATGTGCGACAATTAAGACAACAGTCCTAAGGAACTTCTAATTCTTTAGGATAAGAACTAAATATTGTTGAGTCAAGTCAAACTTTGAAAGTTAACAAAAAAATTCAGAATAAATATAGGCATGTTTCACAAAATCTATTACTTCAGATCTTATAGAATTACAAATTTTCAGGTTCAATTGTAAGTTTTTCTAAATAAAAAAAAAACAAAATTGAAAGTTCCCCATTGATGTCAAATGTAAATACAGTGCAAATTACATTCTCCAAATCACCAGGATGATCAACAGTGGATCAATAATTATGAAAGTCATATTGTGTAGGAGCAAAATGGTTATTTGTAACATGAAAAAAAGGAAGGTGGGAAAAAGAATGGAACCTCCAAGAATAAATTAAAAAGCAAGAAAACACATTAAAAGTAAAGGAAAAGAAATTCATGTGCCAGTCTCCACCGACCTCAAATGAACCTAGGGGTTTTATGCGACTACTCTCCGCTGATGATCGGCAAATTACCGAGAAACAGCTGTTCGGAGATGTTGCTTTGCACTGATAAACACTAGGTCCATTTTTAATGTGTTTAATAATTTTTAGGCGTTTTTTTAATTTGATGCCTACAGAAAATTCATTTGAGGCCTGTGGAGACTGGCACATGAATTTCTTTTCCTTTACTTTTAATGTGTTTTCTTGCTTTTTAATTTATTCTTGGAGGTTCCATTCTTTTTCCCCACCTTAACTCATACCCACCTCAGTAACTGGACCTAGGGGTTTTATGCGTCTACTCTCCACTGATGATCGGCAAATTACCGAGAAACAGCTGTTCGGAGATGTCGCTTTGCACAAATAAACACTAGGTCCTCTTTTAATATGAAAAAAAGAAGCTATGTAAAATGCACAGTCTTCACGTCTTCAGCTGTCACAGATTTCTGTTGCTGACAACTCAAGGCGTGAAAGCAAATGACTGCGCATTTTATAGATCTCCTCATTATATGCATGTTAAACTTTCCTATTTACGGAAAATAGTTATTATTTTCAAGATATTAGATTAATCATCGATTCACAATGCACTTAGTGTTTTACACAAGTAGCTGGTAAGGATTATTAGGATCACAGCTATTTTCCCAAGTTTAGCAAAAGCCGTAAAAATCACTGTATGCCAACAATCAGCAATTAAATGATCCAACCAAATTTTGTTAAAATTAAAAGAATTATTTCTAAGTAAACTAGTGAAATGGCACAGAATTTCATAAGGTGCTTTATTGGGACCGGAGATGGTATTATTTGGAATTTCTCAAGTACAACTTACATTATATGCCTCTCTGCTGAAAGAAGTGAATCTAAGTGGAATGGCCTCAGTTGTTGTATAGCGACATTGATAATCTGAATGCCCAATAAAAGCTTTCCCAAATGCTTCAATTTGATCACTGATATTGCCTAATTGATTATCATTCTTCGTTAGAATTATTAAACCTTGATCGAAGTAGTGGCCATGCATCTTTTTCATCTTATCCCAAAGAGTTTTTGAGGAAATTTTTGACTGTTCAACAAAGATGTATAATAATGTCTAGTCTTTCTGGACAGTCCACTAGGTCTGTTATGTATAGGCTTGGGTCTTTTTAAATGCTGTAAGACTGATAACAGTAGGATAATTGTCAGAAGATCTTCTTAAGTTCTTTTCTGTGTTCTTTTCTAGTACAACTAGAATTCAACCAAGGTTTCAGGCATAATGGGAAGCGTGAATATGTCTGTGGAATGCTAACACAAGCACTAGATATTACACCACATTCTGTATAATGCTTTTAATGTCATAAGAGAGCTTGAAGATTACATTAGTGATGACTGTTCAGTCTGCTAGGTGAAATTTTTGCTTAGGAAGATGAGAAGTAAATGCTGAAGATTGAGAAGTTTTAAGAAGACAAGAAATGCTCATTGCCTCCAAGATTAAGACTAACAGTTGAGACTTAAAGCCCTCAAGTAATTCCTCCACTACTGATAGTCTAAATACTATCTCTTACACCTTCTAAATCTTTCTCCACAGTGCCACTTTTGAAAAATTCAAAATCCTGTTAGTTGTTGCTGGTATGACAATATTACCCAGTGTTGTAATCTTAATATCTTCTCAGCTGTTCACGAAGATGGTAGCAGCAAATTTCTTAGTAGATGTAATCATGGACGTCACCACCAAGTAAAGCGTTTGATATTAAGAAAGGAGACACGATTGAAGTTTATAGATTGAAGAGTTCAAGATAATGTACATGGGGGTAGTGGTTGGTTTAACAGATGACTAGTTGAAAGTGTGGGAATTGTTTCCGAATGTTGGAAAATCTGAAGGGTCCACAGGAAAAAGAAAAAATTCAGAATTTTTGTTCTACCATCATCCCAAGAATGACATATATTAAGATTGGCAGAAAAAAAAAAACTTTCAAGACAATACCAGGATACACAAAAACTATACTCGAACAGAAAAGGAAGACAAGATTGTAGTGCATTTGCAAACAAGATGAAAAACCAAAAGGAGTTTCTTAACTGCTAGGATCCTCCTTTCCCAGGACACAGGTCTTCAAGCATGACAAACACATAAATGAGCATTCAAGACACAGAGACTAATCTGTGAAAATTAACACACAATAGGCCTTTTGAAGCCGCAGTGTAAGGGACTGTGTAAAAAAAAAAAAAAAAAACTGTGAAAAGGAATTATCCACGAGTGGTCCTTTACCATGTACCAGCATCCACACCCAATGGCAAAGAAACAGAAGAACATCAATTCAGGAATATGCTGATACTTCCCAGGACAGAAAGAAGAGTATGTCTGAATATAACATCATTGGATCTAGAATGCTTTCTCCTATTTGAAAAGTTTTAATCAAGAATGACAGAATAGCATTAGCAGGCATAGAATAAGATGGCAGAGAAATACGACTTGTTCAGGAGATGGGTAATTAAGTGACAACCTCAATCTAAAAGACAAATTCCTTTGAAATAAGCATCAACTTTTATGATTACATAAACAGCTGAACAAGATTTGTCCAGTATCTCTGTAATCTAGTGATAACAGATAACTTAAGTTTAAAGTTGCATTTCTGATATTAATGATGACATGAAGAGTGATGCTGGCAGGGATAAAAAACAACAACAACAACACAAATTAATAGGTAGATTTAGCAATTTTCCAGAAAAGCAATGGCCATAGATATATATATACTCTCGATATCTCGAAGTCAAAGGACGCTAAAAAAAATTGGAGACAGCGAGTTTTCAAGATAACAAGGTCGCAATTACATGAATATGTAATATCAAGGGGAAAAATAATTTTTCGACATATCGAAGTTCGAGTAATTTTTATCTTAATTCAACTGAAAAACATAAGCAATAATACACTTCAATGAAGCCAGTGAAATATGTTAGAAATAAAGTTAAATTAACCAATAAATAAGAGAAGAAACAGAAAATCAATAATAGCAATGAAAAAACTTCAATATTGAAATTAATAGTAAAAGAACTTTTAGTGCACATCCACAGAAGGCAGGGTTGTTGTAATTTAACCCGACCCAAAAAAACCCACGAGGTTTTTTTTAAAAAAACCCGCAAAAAAAACAAAAAAACAATAAAACCCAACTATATTTAATTATGAAAATTTAATTAACATATGAAATGTTACATAGTTAGCCTTACACAAATTAAAAAGAGCCATCATATTTATTGAAGGTAACTACTTACTGTCACAAGAATTCATTTTATTAATATTGTGTTTTAACTTTTCTTGCAATATAAGAAACACAGTTAAATAACATTTAATCTTCCAGAAAAAAAACTTTAACTTGATGTCTTAGAATCGTAATGAATGTAAAGTACAATTTAGTCCTTTGTGGAAGCATGCAGAAATTTATAGATATTCACTAATTTCTCGGCTCTTTTCTCTCCTAAATTATTTCTTAATTTTGACCAAACAAGCCTGTCACAGGTGGAGATGATTCTCTCAATGGATGCAGAGCTGGCAGGGCAAGACCATGTGCTTAAACAAAGGATTGTGATAATTCTGGCTGCCAACATAAGAAAATTTAATTTACCAATTTTTGCCTGTTTAATTTATCAGTTTTTTTCCACTAATAAAGTAGTTGTAAGAATGGGTTAGTGTTTTGAATCAATCATAAGAATTTAAATTAAACTATTTAATTGTCAATACGAAAAAAACCCAAAAGCCAATGGGTTGTTTTTTTTTAAAAAAAATACCCAGGTTTTTCTCAACCCTGACAGAAGTTGATGGACAAGAAACAGGCAGGCAGCAAACAGCAGCCTGAAGGACACCAAAAATGGTTTTCTATATATTTAACACTTTGCTGTGCTCTTTAAAAATAATGTTATTTTAATATATTATTATTTTAATAAATCCCTTATACAAAAAAAAACAAAAAAATCAAAATAAAATACATGTATTTATTGGCATTAACAAGACTCTTGGGGTTGTGCCGATTAGCACTTATTAATCAGCTATTTAAGTTAATGAACAGTTCAGAGGGTATGGGGTTATGAAACTCACTGCTAGTCATACCAGTAGAATTACAAAAGCAAAACAACAAAAGTTATTGCAAACAATGTGTCATGCAAACATTTGTTTCATACAAAAGACATTAAAATAAAGAATTAAAAAAAGGAGCAAAAAAATAAGGGCAAATAACATTTTACTAAAAAAAGTATAAAAATGTTACCTTTTCTTATTATTTTGCTCCTGATTTGTTTTGTCAGTTCCATTATTATGACTGCTCAATACTTCTGAAGAAACTGTGGCAGAAAAATCAAAGCATGTTGATAAATCCCTTTCAGTCAATTTCAAAGAATTAGTTATAAACTGATTACAGCTGCTACCTTTTTTAAAATTTTCCAATTTCTCTTGACTATTTGGAGAAACTTTATTTACAGTCTCTTTAGCAGCAACTGCAAAATTTCTGCTTGTCTGAAGATCATCTAAATAATCCCACTGTCTTTCTAATTCTTCATCTGTCACTTTTATATTTATACGTTTATTACATGATGAAATGCTTTTTTCCTCTAATGGTCTTTTCAATGGTTTGGTTTCACAAGATTCATTTACACTTCTTTTTATAAAATCTCTACCAACTGCAGTAGATTTACGTTCAATTTTTGTTATCTTTTTTTGTCTCATATTAACCAACTGAAGAGGAGTGGTGGGTGTACCTGGCAATATGTCGGGAAAAGCTGTTCCTGGAGAAGTGAGTTCACACAGAAGGGAAGCAAGCAAAGGATCGGATTTGTTAGGAGAATCTGCAGATTGTATTTTGAGATTTGGCTTCTTCTGAAGCCTGGCTTCAACTGTATTTTTACCAAACTTCCCATTTTCTTTGTTTAAATCTTTGTCAATTATATCATTTTTAGGTTTCAAATTTCTTCTTTCATTAAATCCTTCATCAACTAAATCTTCTTCATTACCATTAACTTTTCCATTGTCTTCAGTCTTTTCAGTTATAACAGTAAACAACTGCTTAGGTGGTTTTGACTAGAACAATAATAAAAATTAATAATATTAGGAATAATAATAAAAACATTAAATAAAGTACATATCCTTTTTAAATATGAATTCATCATAGATAACATTAGGTACATATGAAATATACAGAAGTTTTCTACACAAGTTAAAAAATATAATTCTCAATCTGAGAATAATCTGTAGGTCATTCCATGCCACATCACACAGACCATGTAACCCATAGTCTCAGATTTTAATACAATTTGGTACATTTGTTATTGGAAAGGACCTTAGTTCAAATTCCAAGTTACAGGTTTCTAGGCCTCCTGGATCCAGAATAGCAGTGCTTCAACGTTACCATGTTTTTCTATAAGTGTTGTCGCAACCAATACTTTACAGAAACAGGTCCATGTGAGCTTTTATGTTTCTATTTAATGTTTTCTGATTTCTGAAAATTTTTTTGGGTGTTTATGTAAAATTCCCTGGAGATTTCAAATATATCAAAAAAAAATTGTGATAAACCTCATACTTTTTGAGCTATGACTTTCTACTATTAATTATCAAAAACCGCAAATTACACAAAAAGGACAACTACAATTTTATTATTATTATTATTATTTTTTTTTTCATTTTATCCAGAACTAATGTTTATCAACAACATTGTTTTACTTGCGTAAGGATTTACAACTTGTTTTGTCCCATCTATACAACAAGATTAAATTTTAGCAATAAATACAGGAGGAATGTGTTGACGGTAATTCATTGTTTACTTTCATTAATAATTTTGAATACTTTATCACATCACGATAGCAAAAAAAAAAAAAAACTAGTATCTCATATATTTTGCTTATAAATAAAATCATGTTCATCTAGCAAAAATATAGGAATACTGAAACAATTTATTGCTAAAAACAGAAGAATTTTTTTTGTTATTCTGCAATTTTAATCTGATATTAATAATATTTAATCCATATTATCAGGTCTTTATCAGATCAATTTTCCTACATAGGAAAAAAATATATTATATAAAAGCTAATAAAGGAGGCTATCCTTGGCATTTCAATCCACAGAATGTGGAAGGAAAAGAAACCACTGTATTATAGATTCTTTGTTACAGAATCATGCAGTCATTAAGTTTTGAAGAAAATGTTACCGATCGTAACAACTCAAGATCTGGCAGCAGAAGAACAGGTAAGGCTTTTCAGATCATCATTTAGTTAAATCCTTGCCTAAACAAGAAGCTAATGAAAATCGGTACATAGAATATAAGAACATTATTAGAGGTTGGACCATTGGAAGAGATTAAGAATGTGATGGAGGAAAAGGAGATACATTAATAGGGATTAGATGGCAAGGGAATTTAGATCTTTACAGCAAAGATTTGGATGATGTATAGTGGTGGTGTAGTGTCAGGGAGGAAATGAATAGGATTAATACTTCAGAAGAATTGGAGAATGAAAAATGTCTAACACATCATGTTAATGACTGGTTATTGATAGTGAAATTTCATGAATTATCCAGACACATGATTATTATTCAGCTTTTATTTTCCTACATCAAGCTGTGAAGAAGAAAATCTTGTAATAATATTTGAAAATATTGATAAACTGACAAAAAGGATAATGTGTTAATAATGGGCAATTTCAATGAAATAGTAAAATCAGAAGCAGAGAGGACAGGAATTGAAAAATTTGGATTGAGTCAAGAAACAATCAAAAGTTGAATGGCTACTAGATTTTTGTGATCAAAATGATATGTTGTTAACTAATACTTATTTAAAGTACCTGCATGGAGGAAAAAAAAGAGCGTGGAGATGTTGAACATCACCAAATTGATTACCATTTTGGTAAAGGAAATATATTAATCCTACATTAAGTCAAGCTCCAGCTGTCCTGGATCTGATGTAGATAGTAACCATTGTTTGGTCATGGCCAAGTGCAACAGTAGGATAAAAAAGTTCAAAATTCCTGGAGGAAATTGAGACTTGCAATAGACTTAGGAATGAAAATGAAAAGAATAATTATGAAAACACAGTGATATTGTGAGGAGAAACAGTGGGATAATGAACTGAAATATTATTAGGGAAGGAATGATAGAGACAGCTCAAGAAGGAAAAAAAAAAAATGTTTGGATTCAAGGAAATCTTTGATAACAAATGAAATTCTAGAATTAATTTTGAGAGGGAAATTACAGGAAAGTTTGACTGATCACGAGTCAAGTAGTTATAAAAGAATGAATAATCTAATATAAAATATAGAGAGGCAAAAGAGATTTGGATAAAAAATATAGCTGAAAGTATTGAGGATGATTTGGTGAGAGGAAGAGTGGAAAAAGCATATAATAAGATAAAAAAAACAAAAAAAACTGCATTGTAATATCACTACAAGTATAATAAAAGATAAAATTGGAAAATTACTGATTGATAATGAGGCAATCAGCGAACATTGAAAAGAATATATCGAAGAACTTTGTAATGGAAACGTGTCGTTGTTTTT
>JAFIDM010009631.1:35012596-35024365 GCA_023159025.1 Thereuonema tuberculata
ATTATACAGAGGGTTGTTTACAATCTATGGTAACGATTTGCATGGCGCATGACGACGCAACCAATCACAGTAGGTATGCAAATTTATGCAAACATACAGGTGAGTACTTAAAGATTAGTGTGGAGGGGTGCGGGCTAGTTTGTTCGGAGAAATGCCGCCGAAAGTGTCACAGTTTTGGGAAGGGTACGTTACAGCCCTTTCCAATGCGAAATTTAGTTATTCCGCAATAATTACGGCATGTAGAAAAACAGGTTTCACCATTTCGAAGGAAGGAGTTCATAATGTGTTGGCTGGTGTTGGTTTGGCCCGTACAGGACAGATTTCCGGGACTGAAAAGCAAGCAAATCCAAGGACACCTATAAGTCTCACAAAGACTGTCATTCAGAAAGTCAAGAAAATGGTGACGGGGAACAATCCAGCGACCCAAAGGACCATTGGTGCGAAGGTAGGAACATCTCTTCGTACCGTAAACAAGATTATCCATAAAGATTTGGGACTTCAAAAGAGACATAAAAGCAAGGTTCACAAGCTCTTACCAAAGCACCTTCCAGAACGTAAGACAAATTGCAGAAAACTGTATGAACGACATCTCGCTGGGGATAAATGGAAGTATGTGGCCACATTAGACAAAGCATATGTTTATCTGTCCGACTGCAATAAACCAAGGGCGATTTTCTATCGCCCAGTGGGAGCCAAATCGTTTCGAAATTGGTACAGAGAATGTCGTGAAACTTTTTCGAAGGGATTCATGATCGTTGCAGGTTATTCCTATCAAGGCAAGCTACAGATACGGAGGGTGGCTCAAAATGTATAGGTGAATTCTGCATACTATCAGGATCACGTACTAATACCAATTTATACACAGGAACTACCTGCTCTTTACGGAAACGACGTTTCCAAGGTCCGTCTCCACCAAGACAAGGCATCAGCCATACGTCCAAATCGACCCAGAATTTTCTGACACGAATGGAACAGCAAACCGGAATCCAGGCTATTACCGTTTACCGAGATACCAGTGAAGTCTCCAGACTCATTGCCCATGGATTTTTGCGCATTTGGACTATTAAAACGAGCCTTGGGAAGACGACGTCCTCTTCATTGGATGGACTCTGGAAACGTTGTCAGCAGGAGTGGCAACGTATAAGTCTTCCCGTTTTTCGCAGTAGTCTCCTGCAATGGAAACTGCGCTGCAGAGCGATAGCAGTATCTCATGGCCATCAAATAGAGCAAGATGTTTGGTGGAGAAAGGGAATTTCTGGGAAATAGACCCGAATACAAATCGTTACCATAGATTGTAAACAACCCTCCATATTAGGCAGAACTTTTAAAGAATTTGGGAAGTAATGTAACAGATCAACTTTATAAGATGATACAGAAATGTTATGAGACTGGTGAGATTACGGAGGATTTTTATTAAAAATAGAACTATCATGATTCTGAAGACATGCAATGTAATGGAATGCTCTAATTATAAAATGATTAAACTTCTCTCACATGCATTCAAAATTTTATCAAATGTAATAAAGAACAGGATCAAGAAGATGGAACAGCAGTTAGATTATGATTAGTTAGGCTTATCTCAGGATGTAGGACCTGAGAGGCTATTCTGGCACAGAATAATTTTAGAAGGGAGATTGGAAAAGATATACATTACATTCAATGTCATATAGAAGGCTTTTGATAATGTGGATTATGAAGAATTATTTAACATTATGAAAGCTATTGGAATAGACCGGAGAGATAGTAAACTGATTCTCTGTCTTTATAAAAAGCAGAACACACTAATAGATATTGAAGGAAGTTAGAAGCCAGCAGTGATTAGGAAAACAGTGCAACAAGGGTGTTCATTGTCTCTGTACTAGCTTAACATGTTTCTTGAAAAAGCAATAACGACTCAAACAGAAGACAAAAGGAAGTGAGGTTAATGGATAAAGGATTCCCTGCAAACAGGGAAGGAGATAAACAGGATACTTAATGTGTCATCAGCATTACAAGATTATAAATTGAAGATCAATATTCAATAAACAAAAATCATGGTCGACAATCAATTACCAGATCCTCAATAACATCAAAATAGGTCACATTAGTATTCAGCAAGTTACTCAATTTTGTTATTGGAAAGTCTTATTATTCAGAATAGATTGTGTATGGAAATTAGGAGATGAACTGTTCTTCCTAACCATGCATGCACCAAGAAGGGTTCATTATTAATCAGGAGACATATTGATATGTGCCATGTTGACAGATTAAGAAAAAAGTTTGCTGAATTTATGTTTGGGGTGTTTTGTTCTATGGGTACAAAACCTGGGCTCTCAATAGGCATGATATTAAAAGGTTAGAAGCATTGAAATGTGGATTTGGAGAAGGATGTTGAGAATCAATTAGATAGAAAAGAGAACCAATGATATAGCTTTGAAGAACTAGCACAGGAAAGGCAACAAATAAGGATTGTAAGAAAATGGAGAGCTAAATTTGTGGGACAAAGTGTAAGAAACAACACTTTTTTAATAAATATACTGTTCTTTCATTTTTTAGTTTCACTGTGCATATGAATATAAAAAATATTTCTGAGATACAATTACCAAAAAAATTGCCTTGCTTAGTGAGCATTTCAAAATACTTTGAAAAATGAAATTTTAATTTTTCACTTCAACATTAACTTATTATTAAATTAAAACTGGCCTCGGGAAGTTAGGGCGTCTTCCTTGGGAAGTTTTTTCCATTCAATTCTAATTCAAATATTTTGTTTAATCAGGCTTTCTCATTTGAAAGAGACTTCATTTCACCTTAAATTCTCATGGCTGATTTATTATTAATAGCAATCAGTTTTAACTTTTTTTCTTACATCCTCATTTGAAATCTGATCCCACTAGCCGGGTACCGTCGCTTCGCTCCGGAACCCTTGCATATATAGCATTAAAACAAAAAAAACTTTATTTATTTAGCAAATTAATATTGAGATCGGAGAATATATGACTTTACAGCCCGTTGTGCCCTTCTCCACTTAACTCAGTTGTATTGTGGGTTGGCGCCACACACCTGGAGTTGCCTCCATACACTTCATCGTCAGTTTGCCAGATTATTCCCTATCCCGAATTTCGAAAAATCCGGCCTTATTCCTTGTCTACATCATAAAGGAAACCTCTGTGCAAAATTTCAGCTTTCTAGATCCAAGGGTTTGGGGTGAGCGTTGATGAGTCAGGACTTTTCTTTTTATATATGTAGATTTTCATGAATTTTGTTTTGTTAACATCATTGATTAGTTCTTTATAGATTATATTTGGATGTGTTATTTTCTCATTTTCAACTGTTATCCGATTCGTTCTTTACATATTATTCCTGGTGTTTTGATATCATGTTTATTTATGAAAATATGATCTATATTTGTTTTCGTATTTCCATGAATTGTACAGTTTCTTGTTGTTCCCTAAAGACGATTTTTGAAACCATTATTGCACATAAAGTTTTACGTATTTCTGTACTACATTGTTTTTATTCATTTTGAAAATATCTATATTTACGTCGCCAATCAGTATAGTTGGACAGTTGTGTAATATATTTTCATTTTTTATGAATAGATTCTCTATTTCAGTAACATTTTAGTAATTTGTAATTTAGCATTTTGCTTACAGAATGACAGACAGAATAACGTTTTATAATATACGTTTTTATAATATATAATGATAATAGCCGGGTACCGTCGCTTCGCTCCGGAACCCTTGCATATATAGCATTAAAAAAAAAAACAACTTTATTTATTTAGCAAATTAATGTTGCGATCGTCGGAGAATATATAACTTCCCAGCCCGTTGTGGCTTCTCCGAATAACTCGGATTAATTGCGGGTCGGCGTCACACACCGAAAATTCACATTTTTGCATGTATCTTGCAAACGCTGAAGCGTTTGTGAATAAGTGATATATCGTTCGATAGAACTTTCAAATACCAACATTTTCTCAATATAATGTTCTCTTCCATCTTTTATACTTTTCGTTTAAATTGAGAAAAAGTCAAAATTTGACCCTTTAAAAGGCGCCATCTTGGAGACCAAAAACTTTTTTCGAAAGATTTTTGTAGCATTTTGTTTGTCTTAAAAAGATCTACATTTTATCCATTTACATGACCACTCTATCTCTTATAGTTTGGTCACAAAATTGGAAAAACGTAAAGTCTTATGACAGACAAAATAACGCTTTTATAATATATAATAACTGCCTTCAAATTATTTCAATAATCTCCAAATCCTTCCTTCTTACATTAACAGTTTTTAGGTTTTGAAACTTTATTCTTAATTTAGCTTTCTGACCAATATGTAAGGATATAAGTAAGAAATATGTTTTTCCAAGTATAATTACTTAAATGACTCCTAATCTATTTGCCTTCATAAGACTGCTTTCAAACTCTGCATTATTCATATGAAACTTCAGTTAATTAATAGGATTATAGTGAAACAGGGTCACTTAGAATAATGTAAATATGGCTGCATATAGTCTGCAATTAAGTTGTGGGAAGGATATAATTTCTTCCTAATTGTTTAGTATGAGAATAGTACATCCCAAAACTTTTTTACAACTCGAAAATTTCTCAAAATATGACACACAAATCTACTGTTATCATCACACAAGGCATCATACATATTGGTTGGTAACAATTTGGAGACACTTCCAGTCATACTATTTAATTTGAATACAATTAAATAGCATAGCTGGAATATTATAAGCCTACTTAATTACTAAATGGAGAGGATGATAATCAAATGTTGTGATTTATCAAACAGGAAGAAAAAAAAAAAAGAAAGAAAAGAAGAAAATGAGATAAAAATATCTAACACACAGTTAACTTCCACTAATTGCAAATAACAAAAAAAAAATCTCGATATACACTATAAAATGTATGTATGTATGTATGTATATACAAACCTCAAAAAATGAGAGAATTTTTTTCTGTGTATGATCTACTTCTGCATCTTTTTTCTACATGGGTGGGAAAGATAAAAAAATATATATATATATAAGTTGACCAAGTATGCAATATTTAAATTTCAAATTATAGATAAACACACACACATTCAAAAATTAGGCAAAAAACAAATCACTAAAAATATGAAAATCCTAAAATGAAATGTACAAGTGAAGTTAGTAATAAAGCACAATAATAACTTATGGAAGAGAGAATTCCAATGACAATGTCATGAAATATGCAACATAATCCATCAATAGTCACAACTGACATGCAGAAGTTCAATCATGACCTTTTGTTAATAGGATGTTTGATGTCCTTCCTGTAATCCATCTTTCTAGTGTCCAGATAAACTGTTAAGGTATTGCCTGGGAAGTCGTGAAGATCAATGCACCTTTGATTGTTATCCCAGCTAGCACCATGCCTTTCTCTTTCCAAGATTTTAGTGACATCGAGTTCCAGACTCTTGTCATATCAATGCTTGTCAAGAATCACTGGAGACTGGATCAGGATTCGTCACTGAACAGCACGCTGCCCTGTTTCTTTTGAGTACAGTGCAGATGGTCTCGAGACCAATTCAATTGAGTCCATATTTACGTGATGTTAAGGACACAAACGAATGTTTTCTTGCATAAAGACAACCCTGATGAAACCTTTGAGACACAGTTTGCCAGGAGACTATTTGTCCTGTGGACAGAGAGAGGTATGCAGCCACCTGTTGTGCTATGTGTGTCCTATAGTGCCATGCAGTCAGAATCAGGAAATGGTCATCCCTTGCAGATATGACCCTCAGACATCCAGGAATAGAACTTTGGGAGATGTGGTCTGTTTGATAGTAATTTCAAACATGGCTTATGACCCAGTGTCATAGCTAGAGTTTGTGCTGCCCAGGATGGTCCCCAAGTTTGCCGCCCCTCCATAAACACTAGGTCCATATTTTAATGTGTTTAATCACTTTTTTCCTATTTGATGCCTACAGAAAATTCATTGAGGCCAGCGGAGACTGAGCCTTTATTATGATTGAGATTTTCATTTTTACCCCATTTGGAATAATTTATCCTGGTTCCCTGATTACTGCAGTAGACCAAAACTGCCGCCCCTCTTTCTGTTTTAAACCAAAAGTCATCCCTTAGCTACGCTAGTGCTTATGACTATGATTCACACTATCCAGCTTTAAGTTGTTCTCCATTTCATGTAAATGATTTCTTCAATTAATTTAAAAATAAAAAAGGCAATCTCTTGTCAAACAAGACAAAAACACAAATTGAAAAGGCTGCAGAAATGATTTTATACTGAAAGGATCAAGTGTGGGACTGTGTTTTATGAAAATTTCTTTTGCAGATTTGACATCTGTGAATGTTCTTATGCAACGTATATGACTTTAGTTTCAGTTACCAATTAGATATCTATATATTTGTATTTATTGCTTAACTTTTGAGTATCAGTATATAGTATCATATAGTACAGTACATAATAAATCATTTAATAATTTTAAACATTTATGAAGATAAAGAAGTATGCTTTTATTTTATTTTAGTGTTTTGGATAAAATCATATGCAGTTTTACTATAATGTTTGTCAGTAACTGGCCTTTGGAGTCGCGGGAGGTCAGGGCTCCCAGCGTTATATGACCAACGGGACTAAGTTGAGATCGGATGGTCAGCCCAACGCCCGCCCGCAACCCCCGGCAAAGAAACCAGGTACCCATTCAACAGAGGGCTGGGTAGACCCTAGGACCCGTTTGGAGGAGAGTGGAAAAATTTCCGCCCTCCGCCAAGGCCGGGAATCGAACCCGCCACCTCCAACCCGCAGTCGAGCATCCTGACCACTCGGCTACCAGGCCCCTAATATTTAGTAATATTGAATTCATATATTCTGTACTCCTCTCTGATATATTTACAAATCTCAAATCAAATATTCTGCTGAAACATTTTGCTTTCGTCAGCAATGAATTCCTTACTATTATGTCATTTGGTATCTGAATATTATCTGTTTCTTAACAAATCCCAACTTTGAAACTTAAAAGTTTTAATGACTGATGAAGTAGAAAGTCTTTCAGGAGACCCCCGAGAAATGCAAAAATATTAAATTTAATTAGTAAAACTAGTTTAGTCTTCAGCATCTGATAAATCCTTATGAAAAGACATTTCTTTTAATAACCTATAGTATTTGCTAAATACTATTTACTGTAGAAACTAGTCCTACCAAATTGTGACTTGAGTGAAAGGGTACTTAAGCCAATGTAGCTATATAATAAAAAAACAAAAAACATTATATACAGTAGAGCCCCGATTATCCACGAGCGGATGATCCGCGAGTGCCACGAAAATTTTTTTTAATTACGAACCTCAAAAAAAAACAATTTTAATCCAAGCCAACAACAGGGAAAATACAATAGACCCTAGAGTGCGAAGGTCGAAAATTACTGACAGGTTTATTGTGCATCGTAATCCTATAGGCCTTCTCGGAATTTGTGGATGCAAACGTAGAGCAAAGGTTTCTGCTTTACTGTACATATTTTAAAAGTTTTACATGGTATGTTTTTTGTACAATAAAACGTAGTTTTTAATGGTGAAATATTTTTTTTCGTGTTTACACCTCATTTTTAGTCTTCTTTCGGGTTATCCGCGAAGCCCTTGCCACCCAATTCCACGGATAATCGTGGTTCTACTGTATATATGTGTGTGTGGACTCTGTACCAGAGTGGTAAGGGGCTTGGCTGAGGTTTGGAGGTGGCAGGTTCGATCCTGCGCAGGAATTTTTCCACATTCCATTCTCCTCCAAACAGGTCTACTCAGTCCTCTGAGAACGGGTACCGGGTTTCTTTCCCCGGGGGTTCAGGCGGGCGAGCGTTGGGCTGATCACCCGACCTCATCTCAGTTCTGGGTAACTGAAACATTGGAGCCTTACCTTCAACGTCCCAATGGGTCACAGTGGGATACCTAACCTAATATTACAATAATATTCAAATAGTTATATTACATTTATAATTGCATCATCATGCAGAAAACAAATGCTTGAGAGTTTTTGAAACTATTCCATCCCACCAAACGTAACCTACACCTTATTTCAGCCTAATAACTGGAAACTACCAAGAACACAACAAAACAAAATCTAAAAGTAAAACAAAAAGAAGAGGGAAGGGAAAGGAAATCATATAATATGATCATATGTTGCTTTATGAATAAATTCTAAATTGATTAGTATTCCTGCCGTTCAAAAGCAACAAATACAATACGTTACATAAAACTATTAATAAATTTTGAGTCTGCTAACTTAAAACAAAAGAAAATTATATTTTATTTATCAAGTCATAATTCCTACAATGAATCAAAATGATTTCCTTCAGAATATAACTCGAGTTCAGTCCATTTACCAACACTCTTTCGTGACCTTTTGTTATTGAAAATAATAATATTTTTTAACATAACGTTCATTTATTTTTAATTAAGAAATACTTACTTTAGATTTGTTATGTTGATCAGTTCTCCCCATTTAGTTGTCTGGAATGTATAACTTTCGCTTACAATTCAGGAAGACAAACACAGTTACGACTTCAGATTATTAAGTTTCCCGCGAAAAGATTTGATGTTAGACATATGATCTCGCAGTAAACGCTTGGGCTATTCTTAAGTTACGTAATTTTCTAGAAATCTAATTCTTGTAAGTTTCTTGAGTTATATACATTGAAAAGGTAACTACTTAATTCTTTTCCTCATCTATTTTCATCAGTTTGAGCATAATTTTCTTAATTATTATAATTTCTTTAACCACCCACAATATTATTTATTAATAACAGCCCCTTGTTCTCTTCTCAAATACTCTCGAAGGCAAATGTTCTTTTTCACGTAGTCCTTCGATATTAAATTAGGATAAATATTACTTTTCTTCTTTACTGAATGTATTGTTGTTGGAATAAAGTATATTTATTTGTCTTACTAGTTGTTATTTATTGAAAATTATAAAAATTGTAGTCTGGGAAGTTGGTGTTGAGAGTGTAGTTTTTACATGCGGAGGAAGCGTTGTACTTCAGCTAGTTAACATGGCTGATGATAGGCGAAAATTTTTGGACTCCTTTTGAGAGATTAAACAATGATTTTTCAACTAATATAACAAATCTGTTTAACAATTTGTTTCTTTTCGATGTTTAAGGATTCTAGAAAGGTAGGAAACCCTGCTCATTAAAAAATGCAGACATAATCTTAGAAATAAGTGGCTACTGTGTAGGGTGGAATAATGGCGCTAACGAAATAACTACAGAAAGAAACTGTCATGGCGTTCAATCGAAATTAACGCAGTACAATTAAAGTTTAACGAACATTTAATGCACCATAAATCATTTGATTTCAGTAGATTTATTTGAAAAGTAATTAGTAAATAGCATTCCTTCTCTGATTCGTAAGAAAGCAATATTAGTGGATTTTGTTCAGTTGTAGCGTCGTTGCTATTTAGGGTCGATTTAAAAACAAGAAAATGCTTTAACAAATGGAATTAAGAAGTGTCATCGGTGCTTTTGAAGTAGTTTTATATTTTATCGATAATCATAATTTTATATGAAATAATATATATATATTTGTTAAAGCCTTGATTGTAATTTTGGATTATTTTAATAAAAAGATGTAGCGTCATTTCTAAATACTTGAAAGCTGCCCGAATTTTTCTTTTTCCTTTTTTTTTTTTTGTTTTTTTTCCGAAAAATAAAAACTACAAACGAATAAATAGCCAAGAAATCTTAACGGGAATGTAAATATATTTAATTAGAAGTTCCCGAAATTGATTGATATCTAAATTCATATTTCAAAGTTGAGAAAATTATAGGATTTTATAGTAAATTTAAAAATTCTTTAAAAAACTTGATGTTGTGTAAATTGGAAGGGCTCAGTTTCGAATTGTTTGAAGCATCTAACCGAAATTTTATTCTGTGATTGAGTTTTATCATTGAGTATGGCGCTTCATAAAGTCGACGTAATTTTTTTTTTTTTCATTCGCACGTTCACTTTTCGAATGTTTTTCATCAAAATGGGGAACATCGTCTTTCCATTTATCATCATCAAGTAAGAATTATATTTTATTTCTTCAGTTTAAATATAAATTTTTGAGGTGTGTTAATTAATAATTTACTTTACATTTATATACTTAAATATTTAATTAGTATTTTATTATGTAGCGTAATAACAATGGGCATAAATTAAGCCTAGGTATTCGAATATCATATCGGTACTGACTATATTTTTCGTTGAAAAATTAAAGACATCCTAAGAAAAATAATGTAAATTTAGGCTATGAAACGAAATTGTATTTTCATTAAAGTTTCTTTTCATCTGGCCCTCATCTATTAAATTATTTCTTAAATTTATTATTTCCCATATTTTTTAATGTTATTTTTCAACTTTTCCGTTTTCATATTACATTTAATGCACGTTAAACTTTCTTTCTTATTTTTCAACTTTTATTTGTTGACTATATTTTTCGTTGAGAAATTAAAGAAATCCTAAGAAAAATGATGTTAATTTAGACTATGAAATGAAATATAAATCGTATTTTCATTAAAATTACTTTTCATGTAGTTGGAACAAATATTTTAGGCCTAATTGTTGCTAAAAAAAAACATTTTTTAAGCAGAAATTATTCAGATAAAATATATGTAATTATTTAGAGTAGTATTCATGGGGGAGATTGAATTTAAATCAAATTGCAGTTTTTGGTAAAGCTGACAAAAACATTTTCATTTATTTTCATACTTATTTATTTATTTATTTATTTATTTATTTATTTATTTATTTATTTATTTATTTATTTATTTTATTTTTAACTTGAAATGCATCCTAACCAAAAAGCCAGATAAACATACATTTATGTTGTTGTTTTTTTAATATGTTTTATACTTTTTTGAAATTTAAACTGCTTGCTTGATGAAGATTATCCAACTTGTGTCTCCATTAAAATATTATAGATAGGGAGTTATCAGTATTTCCCCTACGATATTTCTATCAAATCTGAATAAGTTTGTCCTCCAATTTAAAATTTGAATAATAATTTATAGTATTAATATTTATAATATTATCCAATCTTTGGTTTATATTAGGCCATTTATCCTTTTAAATTCAGTATTTCCGTTGAAGATGTAGATAATAAAGCACTTTCATTTATATATTTAGTTAAAGTAGCTATGAAAATACACCTTTGAACATGTACATGAGTTGTTCTCACAATTTAGGACTTCAACAATGCAATTCATGAATATCATGTTAGTTAAAAGCAATTAGAAACAATTAAAGAATTGATGAGAAATAACGAAAGGTATTGTTTTTGATGATTTGAATGATGAACTCACAATGTTAAATTTACATCCTCCTTTACTAATCAGTTGTATAAGGATAATTCAGTTTTCAAGCCACATTGAAGGCCTTTTCAATATTTTCTTTTCTTCTAAAGAATTATAGCTATAAATGAACAAAATCTAATAGATGCATTTATGCAACATCAAAGCTGAAAAAAAAAAAAAATATGCAAATTTTTATTTACTGCTGAATTCTTGGAATATTTACATTTTACAGTGTATTGATCTTAAACATTCTGCATTTTAAATTGTGTGTTTTAATGCAGACATTTACATTGTAGCTTGAATTTTATTGCTAGTATATTATTTGATTTCTTTGTTAATTGTATCTGTAATAAAATTTCACTTGTGTGTATACTTTTATCAAATTATGCCATATTGTATCTTGGAAAAAAGTATATTTTGCATAAGAAAATTGTTTATAGTGGATTTGACTTTAATGTTTTGAAAAGCAGATTTTTTTTTTTTTTT
>JAFIDM010009631.1:35031022-35047515 GCA_023159025.1 Thereuonema tuberculata
ATATATATATATATATATAGATAGATACACACACACACCTATTTTTGAGGAACATTAAAAAAAGTACACTAAATGGGATAATGAAGTCTGTGCCAAAGCAACAAGAGGTAAATAGAATTACTAAGTTTAGGCTTGTGAGGCATTCTCCCTCTCATTTTACAAATACATGAAAATTATCATTTTTGGACCATAGTTTCAGCCACTTGGAGACCATCTAAAAGACTTTCTTTTTTTTTTTTCTTTTTTTTCTAAAAAGAATGATTTTCCAAATTTTTATTTTTCCTGCAAATTCTAATTTAAATGATTTTGTTTAATTTGAAGTTACAATTATAAATTTTAATTATTATTATTGTTGTTGTTGTTATAGCAAAGATAATTCCTCTTGATTTATATAATTCAACTATAAATAATGCCATTGCAGCTGTTTGAAGTTTCAGAAAAACTTGGTTTTGTTTTTCCTCATTTATCCTCATTGTAAAAAATATGACTGAATGCTGTAATTCAAGGCAGTTGTTCCTAATTGGTGTTTTTAACAATTCGCATTGCCTTAAATTTTGTTTGAATAAATATTGAAGACAGTTTACTGTGCTTAGGTTTTTACTTATTACTGTTATAAAAAATGTTTTATTTTAGCCTTGGTCAAAAACCATTGGCTAACTGGATTTTGGAAAATGGGCAAAGGGAGGTTGAACCTGTTCATTATTTAATGAAAACATGAAAATTTAAAACAAAGTCCCTAAATGTAATTGGAAGATAGCACTAGCATATTCCTTATGACTATAAATAGATTAAAATTATAAGATGTAAAATATATATCAGTTCAGAACTATCAACTCTGTTCTAAATAGTAAATAATAGGAGAAGTAAAAAGTTTTGAGCGTTAATGAGCCATAAGTCACGATGTAATCGTCGCATCTGGTCATTCTATACTGCACCGTAAAGGTGAGATATAACGCTTTACAAAAAGTTCTTTGACAGTTTTGTGGTTGGTGAAGCCAGTTGTGTTAGATCGTTCCAAAATGGAGGTAAAAAAAGAGAAAAGTCGATACATTCTTCAGTACCACTACGACCAAGGTGAAAAAGCGGAGCAGGCGACCAAAAAAAATTTGTGCTGTTTATGGACCCAATACAGTATCGGATGCAACAGCAAAGTGATGGTTCCAACAATTCCGATCTGGTAATATGGACGTCGAAGATAAGGCACGTTCTGGTAGGCATATCGTCGAAAATGTCGATAAAATCATGGAATTCGTCGAGTCGGACCGGCTTGTGAGCACTTGTTCCATTGCCCAGGAACTGAAGACGAGCCAGAAAACCGTTTGGAACCATTTTGATAAGGCTGGTCTCACGAAGTAGCTCGATGTATGGGTGCCACACGAATTGACACAAAAGAACCTGTTGGACCGAATTGGTGCCTGCGATTCTTTGCTGAAGCATAATGAAATCGACCCATTTTTGAAGCGGATGGTAACTGTCGATGAAAAATGAGTCACATACGAGAACAACAAGTGAAAAACTATCATGGTCCAAGCGGGTTGAGCCCGGATTAACGGCCAAGAAGGGTTTACTGTGTGTTTGGTGGGATTGGAAGGGAATCATCCACTATGAGCTGCTCCCATCGAGCCAATCACTCAATTCCTATACTGTCAACAACTGACCAGATTGAAGCAGGCGATTGACAAGAAGCGACCAGAATTGGCCAATAGGAAGGGTGTTGTGTTCCATCAAGACAATGCCAGGCCGCACATCTTTAACGACGCGCCAGAAACTACGAGAGCTTGGATGGTTATGTCGCAACCGCCGTATAGCTCAGACTTGGCTTTAAGCGATTATCACCTTTTCAAGCATTTGCAAAATTTTCTTGATGGTACAAAACTGGCCTCAAAAGAGGCTTGTGAAACTGAGCTGGTCACGTTTTTTACCATTAGGGACGAGGATTTCTTCAATCATGGAATTATGAAATTGCCAAAATGGACAAAAGTTATTGCACCAAATGACGCATATTTGATCTAAATCCAATAATCCTAACTTTGATAATTTTATCGTCGAAATAAGAGCAAAAAGCGCTCAGAACTTTTTACTTATCCTATTATGATTATTTCAGTTGAAGTAGAATAAAATGTATTTGAAATATTTGTAACTTAATTTAAGATAATCCTAGTTCTTTAATTGATATAAAATGAAATTGATTGATATTATTATGTACAAATTTATTCTAATAATTTAAAAAACCCAGTTAAATTTAGTGCAGTAGAAGCCACAAATATTAGTGAAGTGATGATACAGTTTGCCATGTCCATTGAATTGTTTATGTGCAGTCCAATAATTTTAATTAAGTGATTATTTAAGAATTATCCAGTCATTAATATTTTTAATTTCTCTATAAGAATTGACTACATATGACTCGGGGACCTTTTTTTTTTTTTTTAATTGTGTATGGAATTTACTTGATCCGTATTTCAAATGTTTACAGTTTATGAATTCTTTCGTAATCAGTATTAAAACACAGTATTTAAATGATCAATTGTTTGTTAATGGGTTATCACAAAAGAAAAAAAAATTGATAACAAACAAATTATGAAATTATAACTGCCATTTTTAAAAATTAAGTGCATTTGAAACAAGATATGCATTTTAATTATTGTTATTGTTTAATTTAAAATAATTTTAAAACTTCACAGTTTGTACAGTTTTGCAAAAAAAGCATTGTTGGATTTTTACAAAAAGAGCAAAGAAAGAATAAATTGTCAAATTTTGAAGGGGGAAAATGAAAAAAAAAAATAGGATAATCTTCAGGCAATTTTTTTTAATATTCTCCATTAAAATATGATAGAATGATTAAAAAAAAAAATCAGTCAATCTAATTTGATTCAAATAGGATTCATATACACTCCATATGTATGACTTTAAATCATCCAACATATTTAGATTTGTTATCAAATCTATTTTTGGAAAGTATTTATCTGGCACATTCACAGTTGCCACAATCATGATGAAGCCTAAATTATTTAAACCTTTTCTCAACAGAATTCCTAAAGAAAAAAAATAACATTTTAACCTGTTGTAATAATCTGTTTTGAAGCCTTATCAAAATTATTAGCAAGCATGTATACTGAAATTAAGTATTGTTTTATAAGTGAGCCCTAATATTTAAAATCTACTTGATTGTATAATTTAAACTCATTATTTATCTTATTATGAACTAAAATTCTCCATTGATGTAATCATTCATTAAGGATATATAGATCATAAGGTAGCCGTTTTAGCAGTTAAAAGAATTAATAGATAAATCTAAATTAAGACAGATCTGTTAAATTAATACTGAAGTGTTTTTAAATAATCAAAATTTTAATATTAATCAGGGTGTCTACCAACCGGGAAAACCGGGAATTGTACAAGAAATTTGGGTTGACATGAATTGTATGGGAAAATCAGACTATGTCCTTAAATTTTCAGAATTTTTTTTTTTTTTTTTTGGTTGAACAGATCGGTTTAGAGGTTTTTAATATTTTTTTGGTTGAACAGAATTTTTTGTGAAAATGTCCTTAAATGTACAAGAATTGTCCTTAAATTTTTTGTTTGAGTTTCAGTAGACACCCTGTTAATGAAGAAATTTCTCATCAATAAAAAGAAAGCAGTTTCAACCATGTTATGAGTACTGACAGTAAATATCTTAAAATGTTAAAACAATATATAAAATTTTACATTTGATACATTGATGATATTTTTTACAATCGTTGCTATATGCATGGAGTAAATCAAACTAAAGACTGCACTTGGGAATGATATAATTAGGTTACCACTTTTTTATTGTAATGTCACTATTCTTATGGCAAAAGTATTAACTGCAATATACACTGTCCAGCCAAGTCATTAGGTACACCTACCAAGTAGCGTGTTGGACCTCCTTTAGCCCTCAAACCAGCCTGAATTCGTCGAGGCATGGATTCCACAAGATGCTGAAAAAGTTGTTGAGGTATTGGGTATCATGCAGACAAGAGTGTGTCATGCAGTTCCTGAAGATTTGATGGAGGTGTAGGCCTGGAGCAAACAGAGCCCGTTCCAGCTCATCCCACAAATTTTCAATTGGGCTTGAGATCCGGGCCAACTCCAGCAAGGAAAAGTCATCGTCATGTTCCTCAGACCATCCAATAGTGATGCGGTGCATTATTCTGCTGGAAGTAGCAATCTGCATATGTGTCTGCCATCAACATGATGCAGCAGGAACTCGACTCATCGGACCAAGCAACCTTTTTCCAGTCTTCGATGTTCCAGTGTCGGTGTTGCTTTGCCCACAGAAGGCGTGCGCCTATATTCTTTGATGATAACAAGGGTACCCGATGAGGCTATCGGCTGTTGTAGCCCATCTGCAACAAGATATGTCTAGTGGTACATTGCGATTTGGTATGCTGCGCACCACTGTTGAAGTCGGACGTCACTTAAGCAACTCTGAACCATCTTCTGGCTTGCACAATTCTAGACATCCTGCTCCGGCTTCTATCATCAACGAGAGAATGCCGCTGACTTGACATTTTCTGTTCGTTGCACCATTCCCTAAACACCCTCGATATGCTACGCAAAAAGTTCAGGAGTACTGCCGTAGCAGATACGCTTCGACCAGCACATCTACCCTCAACGATCATGCCACATCCTAACTCCGTTAGATCACTACACTTTCCCATTATCGCTGTGGTTTGCTTTCTCAACTGATGATGGGAGGTCTATAATTGCTGTATTTATAGACACAACTGTCCATGTGGCTTGCAAATGAGTGGAGCGTAACATTTATTAGGTACAACAGGGGTGTACCTAATAAAGTGGCCAGACAGTGTATATAAAAAAAAAGCTACTCGTAAACAATCGAGTTACCGTTGATTCTAAATACCTGAGCATATAAAGTTCAATATACTGGTAACTTTTATTTCTTAAAAATGTTATTTACACTCAAAGTTGCATTCATAGAAAAAAAATAATGCACGAATTAAGAATAGAGACTATCTTGTATGTTAATTTAAAATTTACTTAATTACCTGTTACATTTTGTCAAACCAATAAATAGTATTATTGTTAAAAGAAGCACAAAATAAGATGAAAATCATATATTTTCAATTACTAATTCCATGTATACTGAGTGACCTCTATTGCAAAGCATTGTAACTATTTTCTACATTTCTGCAAAGTAGAAAAGAACTAGATTTTTGATATTATTTTTAATTCTTTGCATCTGTAACATACTTATTTACTATTATTATAATTTTTATATTATTCAATTTTCTTATAAATATAATTCGTATCCAAAAGTGGCTTCGGACAAGGGAAAAAAATGCCCAGGCAAGAAAATGAAGTGCGGTCGCATTGTTTTTCACTCATTGACAATTTTCTTCACAGTAAAATGGGACAAATTTGTAACAATAGTCTATCTTCCTAGTAATTCAGAAATACGTATTCCATCACCCTGACTCTTAAAACTTAATAGTGGAGAATATTCCGAATTATACATCTAGCTTGGCTTTGCAGGCCTTTACAGTAACCTGTTCTTATGACACCGTCATATTGCAACTGCAGCAATGAGGTCCAGAATCAACTAAGTGATCCCTTATTTTGCCATATGTGGCGATTTTCTTCTCTGTCCATACTATCATACCTGGTGGCCATAATTAAAGAGGTGTTTAGAGCCCAATTACCAAAAAATTACTAGGCCAAACACCATCAAATTTGGTGTGAACACTTATTTAAATTATGGAGTTTTTTTCTAAAGAAAAAAAAAGTAGTTCAAAATTTTGCGACCAGGCTGAAAAAATGGTGTTGGAAGCACGGAAATATACAGATTGCAGTAAACTGATGTCATAGATTGAAGGATATGAAAAGATGAAAACAAGTAGCATGTGTTAAATCCGACTGATGTGCTATGGTTGCGCGGTGGTGCTTTGATGCTAAACCTTCGCTATGTTAAATTATGTGATCGTGCTTTGCTGGTGAACTTTATTACCAAAAAAACAACAACATTACTTCTGTCACACTCCAGGAATACTGGAGGTTGAAGAATTTAAGGAAAGGTCCAATGACAAACACAAATTTGTTAAAAGTGATTTGAAAATATGGGAACATAACAAGTGCTGCCATGATGAGGATGCAAACCTACATCAAAACCAACAACTTGAAACAGTTGCAACTGCTTCACTGGAATCAAACAATGCACACACACGTCCAGCAGTGCACTGGCAATATCCAGGCAATTTGATATGCTGTATGCAACTGTGTGGAAAATTATGCGTAAACTGCTTAAATTTTTTTCGTAAAAGATCAGCCACACTCAACAACTGGTTCAAGGAGATGTGGACGCTCGTCTGATCTTTTCTCTGATGTTCCTAGCTCGAATGGAAGTTGAGGATGCATGGCCTTGGAAGGCATTAAAATCCGTGATATACAACCTTTGTCCTCTCCTTGTTAGTAATGATAAAGGATCAAATAAAGCTGTACGTGAAGCAAATCACTGAAGATCTGTTGCGTTCCGAGTAGGAAATACTGTTCACAGAATGCAGTTATTATAACAGTTACAAGGAAAACTTATTGATTCCCATCGGTAAATGATTCCAAATAAAAATTACTATTGATTGAAAACTATTTATTTATTTATTTATTTATTATGCCCAATTTTCTCTACACCTATAGTAGTTTTCAAAAAAGAAGGGTTTGCCGTATATGGTCATGACGTCATCAACTTGAACTCCGAGCATTCAGTCTAGCATCCTTTTGTGATTGCAAAATTGAGTGACCAAGAAAGGACAAACTTTGCATAGCCAAGCAAGGGAAATAGTGTGGAATGTCTGTAATTCTTTCACTTTTAATTATGTATTCATAACTGTAGCAATACAAAAACCAGAATGTTTTTGTAATGTTTATAAGATTCAATTATGGATTTCAGCAATAGATGGCGCTGTTACATCCTGGAAACATCAATCTATAAGGAAATTACGTCATCAAAAACTCTTCTTTCATGAATTGAACTGTAGTTTCCAGCAACATTTTTTCACCTGGTGGTGAAATTTTGAAGCAATTTGTTTTTTCTATAGAAATCAAAACCCCATGGTGTAAATAGTGTTCACACCAAATTTGGAGGAGTTTGGCCTAATAGGTTTTTGATAATTGGGCTCTAAGCGCCGCCTCTTTAATTATTGTCACTTGATATTATGATGGAAAATAGCATTAATACTGTAAAGGAAATGTTTATCATTTTTAAATTTTAATTTATCAAAAACCTAAAAAGAAATTGTAGAATTAAAAAAAAAATAATCTTATTTTATTCTCTGCAGTAAAAAAATGTAACAAAGAATATCATGGATTAATAATGTAAACATCAAAAGTTATTTGAAACCTAAGATAATATTAATCCGTTCTAGTTCAGGGTTATGCTGACACAGGTTACTTTCTATTATTCTCACCAATGAAGCACATCCAGTGTTTTGTATTTATGCATTAAAGAATCATGGTATATTTTGCTAGATATTTAAAGATTCAATCCAGGAAGTTAAATCACATTTGAAAAGGCAACAATCCAAAATGCTTTTGTATTTTTAGACATACCAATGATTGTAATTGATTTAAAAGATATTTTTATTCAATGTTTTTTTTAATTTATGTATATTTAGATTTGATTAATTTGATGTGGAATGATTCAGATGTGAAAAGGGGGAAATTTTAGGCTGAATTTTTACACTTTATACTTTTGTCAGTTTAAAATCTCCTCTTCCCCTAAAAAGAGTTTATTTATACACACAATTATTATATTTGTGCCAACAGTTTCTAATAATTTTCTTATAATTGTGCTCGATATATAAAGACATTAATATAAACTAACTACATTTACGTTTTTGTCCCAGATTTTTTTTTTTAATAGAACATATTATATCATTTAGAAACATGATCCCATTTTTCCATATAGTGCACCATTATTCTTGATTGCTTTTTATTGAAACAAGCCCCTATTATCAACACACCGAAAGATGAACCTCCCAGAATGCAAAGCAGATTATAGATTGTCCTTTCCTGGCCGACCGCTAACACTGAAACAGTAGAGAAGCGAGATCTTCTCTTTCAATGTTAGCGGTCGGCCAGGAAAGGACAATCTATAACCTACTTTGCATTCTGGGAGGTTCATCTTTCGGCGTGTTAATAGTACATACCTATGTGCTAAAACTCTGGAACTATATTCTTCATAACTTATTTGTTTGACTAATTACTTGCAAATTATCTTTCTCAAACTTGGGTCTTTGAAGGTTATCCTTCAGTTTTCCAACGAAGATTGCTGCTATCAATGGCCACAGGCTGTAAGACAAATGTCCACTCAATTGTCGTGGCTTTCCTTGTTTGAAGACTGGTGTAGTCATGCTAGAGGAGCATATTGATATGCTTCTGTGGGTCAAACTTGGTACAAACAAAGTTTTTTTTTTTAAATCTGCACTTTTGCTTTATAGTTGATGGTAGTTTTCCTAGACTTGATACCTACAAAAAGAATGTTGTCCATGTTCCAAATACTAGAACCATCAAGTTTTCTGCAGAATGAGGAGCTTAGGATTTATTTTTTCATTATCTACATGATCTAATACCTTCAGTTGTCTCCTTTTGGCCTCAAGTGGTACATCTATGTACTGTCCTGATGCAGCTGAAAAAGCATCCCCTTCGGCCTAAAACCCTGCAAGAAATTCAGAACAAATAGCCTTATAATGCTACTTGTGTTTATCTAAGTTGCCAGGAGACTTGCCTGCTGCATTGCTTCGACCAAGCCATCTGCTTTACTACTGCGTTTGCTCGCATAATTCCCCCCCCCCTCTCAATTCAGCGAATTAAAATTTTGAAAAAGCGTATTCGCATAATTATATTGCACACTAATGTTAGAAATTATGATGGATGGCAGAAAGCTCCCTTCATACTCCTATACTTAAAAGAAAAACTCTCGTGAAAGGAAATTTCTCTTAACGAATTCATATAAGATTACAGGAAAAGGGATGGATGACTGCCAATCTAATGGAAGACTGACTGAAGATGGTATGGGATCGGCAGCCTGGAACGGACCAGAATTTTGGATCTTGATAGTTTTGCAGCCAACTTGTTGAGCCAGTGAAGCAAAAAATGAAGGCATTGAATACTGTGGTCATTCCTGGAGGTTTGACATCACTTTTACAACCTTTACATGTTTCTGTAAATAAGCCTTTTAGAGGCCATCTCCAATAGCTTTACACAGAATGGGTGACCTGTGGCCCCATAACTTCACACCTAGCAGTAATTCAGAAACCATCCATTGATATATTGTGCTCTTTGGATTCTTCAAGCATGGAATTTGATCGAAGAATCAACAATTCAAAAAAGTTTTAAGAAAACTGGAATAAGCAACTCCATGAATGGATCAGACGATGATTAGATACGGGATGATGATGCAAATAATAGCAACAATGATATTGATGGTGGTGATGATGAAAGTATGGATGAAAATCACATGGAAAAGCAAAATCAAACTTATTTTTTACAAAAATGTTTTTTTTTTATAGTATTTCCTTAATAATCCTACTTATTTGATATATTTATTTATTTATACATCCTACTTATTTGATTTCAGGGATGTATATCTTAGGCCTTAGTTTAATATTTATCTTTCTATAAATGATAATGAAAAGAAGAAAAAAAACATGTTTCTAATTTCAACATTAATTCTGTTTTTTGTTTTTATTTTTTTTTTTAAATTTACATCTACTTGCTAAAATAAAGCATATTTTAACATTTTTTCCCACTTCTTTTGTATAAGATTCAACTATGGATAAGCAAACCGAAGATAGTGATCATATTACAGTTGGAAGTAGTACAGTACAGGTGGTGGACAGTAGTACACCACCTGATAACATGGCCTTATTGCTTCCTGAAGGAAGTGCGGTTTTTGGATCAGAAGAATCTCAACAACAAAATGAAAATGTTCAAGTTGTGTCAAATAATTTAATCCTTGTGGATGATGGTAAGAAAATGAAGCTACTTATTTTTTATTATGCAGGTATCAGTTATTTATTGCAATTCAGATACCTATTTGATTGTTTTGAAACTATCCAAATATTAATGATGGTAATTGGAAGGTTTTTTTTTTTTTTTTTTTTTCCAGATCAACATAATTTCTTTTATGTAGGTCTAAGTATTGAAATACTGCCTTGTTATATTTAGGTATGAGATGTGTAACAGACAAGGCTAATTCCTTCTGTCACCAATGTTGAAATTCAAAGTCAATGTATGACAAGGTTTGGCATAATGAAGGGGAGGCTTTTCTTTGAACTCTTATGTAATGACATATCTATCCTACTACAATTTAGATGAACTATCAGGTTTGAAGCCCTAAAATGTCAGTTTGGAGTGAACCAATTCAAAAACTGTTTTTGAGTGTCGGGTGTAATTTTTATTATTCAAAATAGGTTCCATCTGTATCTATACAATCTTGCCACTGCTGTCTTCTATGCTACTATTATAAAGCAGAAGAGTTTGTGTGTTTGAATGCGCTAATCTCAGGAACTACCTGTCCGATTTGACAAATTCTTTTTGCATTAGATAACCCGTTTATTGAGGAAGGTTTTAGGCTACATAACATCATGCTACGACCAATAGGAGCGGAGCAGTAAACATAAACGTCAACCAATCTGAGATTCAAAAATGAGGTCGTCTACATTATTAATGGGGGGGAAGGGGATGAAACATGAGTCAAAAAACAATATAAAATAAGCTACAATTATATGTGTAATAACAAGGACATGGTATGATATAATGAAATTAATACAATAAAATAGTCATTATAAATATAGATAATAAATTTAATTAAGTAATTAAAAATATTTAAATAAAGGTTTAAATTCACAAATAATAGATTGAAAAAAACCAGGCAGAAAATCATTCTGATTTACATAACATCGAGTACATTGAAAGGGGTTCAAAAATGGGATTAAAGAAACTACTACAATAAAACAAAACAAATTTTTAAAAAAAAATACAATTTTGTAACATTTTATATTGTAGTTTCCTTCCCCTTTCCCCAATCAATAATGAATGTATTCAACCTCTTTTTTGAATCTCAGATTGTTTATTTACATCCAATGCGTCTGCTTAATTATAATTTAATTTGAAAATGGCAATTGGAACAATAATTGCCGTTGTAATCTATGCTACTGTTATAAATCTATCGACGAGAACCGAACATTACCAAGAAGGGCCAAACTGTGAATGCCCAGGTCAGCGAGCAAGATACCATGCCATACGGCTCAGTAATGTGGTCAGCTCCTTATGCAACAGTTGTGCTTCAGCGAACTAATTTTTGTGGATATATTTGGTTAATTTAATTGAATAATTCTATGCGTTTCCTATATAATAGGTACTAACCGTAATAGGTAAGCGTACATTTGACTTAATATATATAAATTTTAGGTTTTAGTTAGGTTTAATAAAATCAATTTGTAGGTAGTTTTTTTTAATTGGTTGCAACGATCGTGTTATGAATAGGTAACAATATATTATAAATACAATTAATTAAATATATTTATTGTATCTATTAGTATAGATACAATGAATTAAATTATGAAAACATTTCTTCTTTGTTTGTTTAATGGCACTTTTCTATAGTATTATAATGGATTCTGCCAGTGTACATAAACCCCAACGTTTAAACTAATTCAATCAAATCAAAGATTAGCTGTTGACAATTATTGCTGGGGACCACAGTGAAAAGTAAAATTACAATTAATTCATCACAAAAACAGCAAATAAAATAGTAATGGACATTTTATTTTATTAAATAAGTAACAATCAGGGGTGGTTTGGTCACACGACGAGAACCAAACATTACCGAGAAGGTCCATGTATTTTAATTTCCAGATGGTATTTATAGTTAATGAGATGCACTTAGTTATGTACTCATAACATGTATGAAACAGATTTGTATAATCACAATTTAATGTGGGTGAAACCGCGGGGCACAGCTAGTAAGCTATAAATTTCTTTCCTGCACATATCCGTGGTTTGGCATTGCAGGAATCCTTTGATGTCCTTTTTGAGATCGTAATCTTGGAGGTATCTCCTGCCCTTCAAAAAGTTGTCATTATGTCTGAATAGGTGAAAATCCGTTGGCTAAAGGACTGGTGAATAAGGTGGACGTGGAAAAATCTCATATCCAAGTTCGTGAAGTTTCCTGCGGGCGTGTTCTGCTGTATGCAGTCTTGCATTATCGTGAAGCAAAATGGGACCTTTTCAATTGACCATATACTGATCAATACGGCTAGCCCTATACGGCTATATCTTTCCTAGCTTCTGGTGCATTACAGTCAATTCTAACATGCACACCCCTGCTGTATTGATTTGTTTCCAGGGAAGAAAGTTCCAATGGAGAATTCCAGCCATGGACCACGAAACAGTCAAAAGAATTTTTCGTGGGTGAAGAGACTGTTTAGGAGTTGGTGCAGGTGGCTTGTTCTTATCCAGCCAAGATGATGAGCACTTCCTATTGTCCTATATTATCTACTTTTTGTTGCAGGTTACAATTCTGTCCGAGAAAGGCTTTTTCTTCCTGAAGATACAATGAAGAGCAAATTGTTTAATGCATAGCCTTGTTTCCTTCTGGGAGTTCATGGGGTACCCACTTGTCCATCTTCCACACTTTGCCAAGTTCTTCCAGGTGGCGTAAAATAATTGTGCAAGATACCCCTAGTTTCTCAGCCATCTCTCGTGCGCTTTGATGTGGGTCAGACTCGATCAGTTCTTTCACCTCCTTGGCTGAAACCACTTTTTTCATAGCTTCCTCTAGAAGCATTCTTTACTTTGTATTATCCATCATGGGATTTTGGAACATGTCCTTTTGCTTACATGATCTTCACCGGAAACCTACATATGTTCCACTTCACTTCAGCTGCTGATAAGCCTCATAAGAACTCATAAAGCATCACATGTCAAATATCGAACATCTCTAAATTTTGATTTAACTCAGAACAGGATGCAGAAGACAGAAAGAACTTCATGATAAGGCAATACTAAATGCAGTAGGGGTGAGCCTTCAACCGACATAACTACACAACAAGTAGTTATTAATGCTTTAATTACTTCCCTAGAAGTGCTGATATTTGCAGGTCAACCAAACCGACATTTTAGGGTTTCCAACCTGATATTTTTCCAAAACTTAACTGAGATGTATTCACATCAAGAAAAGAAAAAAAAATCTTGAAGAACTTGGATATTTTTTCAGTTTTATTCTTGTATGATGTTTTTATAATTAATATACAGGATACTGTATAATAAGTTTTCAGAGGCAAAAAGTCTTCATTCTCAATAATTCTTTTTTTTAGCCCTATTACCATTATGTTTCTTTAAGATGTAGGCAGTGAACTCATTATCTGAAATTTTAATATTAATCAAAAGATACTTCTACATTCTCCATCTTTTTTTTTTCACAGTTGTCATTGAGTTCTCTATTCATACATCAATTTTCTTAAGAGAAGCTCCCTGAATCATCAGACATCTTTACATATTTCCCAGAAGCACGATGCCAGTTATTACTTAGCGTTAGACTTCATCATGAACAGTTTTAATCATGAAGCCAATTTTAGGGTTTCCAATCATGATCGAAATTTCGATCATGTGCACATTTCTATACAGAACCCATGTAGTCTCAAGACCTTTAAAGAAATATGGGAATAAACTGACCAGGGCAGAGTGATCTGTAGAATTAACATTAACTTCTTTAACTTGAGTATTTGACTCATCTTCCCCCAAGATAAAATGTTATTTAATATTCATTTTTCCCATTTGTTAGCCAAAACCTTATCATAAATGTTGGTAATTAATGATAGCCTAAATAATTCCTGTAATTTCGTTTTGCTTTTTCCTCTTGACAGCAACAAAAATATGTTGTCAATCTTATGTGCGCACCAGATTCTCTGAATATTTTAGTGAGATATCATGAAAAGGGAGAGGAACAAGCCTGTCAGTTCTTTTGAGACATGAATTGGGATATGTAAGCCCATTGGCTTCCTTCCTTCCTAAAAACATAATCTGCTTACTGTTTTTAGTTTTGATTTTCTGGGCCATTACAATAGCTAAAATTGCAGTGGAGTCAAAGCCTTTGAACCTAATCAGTGGGGGAGTCACTGAGAGCAAGCTTGCTGATTTTGTAAGACATGAAGACACAAGTTGTGAACATATTTCTTCTTTTCTTCCTTGGCCACAAAAAACATACATATTGCCATAAATTTGCTCTCCCAGATGCACCATAGAAGTTTTGTCTTAAGTGTAGATTTCTTTTTTTTTTTTTTTTTTTTTTTAATTCCCTTTATAACTTTTGACTTATAGAAAAGTACTTCATGGTCGTTGTTTTTTCTAGTACATCATGAATGTTTGTCTTTTAAAAAAGTAGCTCTGTATACTTGCAGAATGAAGAAAAACATAAAGGTTCATATCATAAAACATTGATGGTCGGTTGCACCATTGAAGTTCAGTAGCTGAACCACGTTAAACCTATTGTGCCAACAACGTTTAGTGATGATCTCGGTTCAAAAGCGTCGTCAAGTTGATCTGTCGAATTTGGCCGTTCAAGGCGCTGAACTCGGTTCAAAACCGCTGTTCGGCATTTGGCCATTACTGATATGCGGTTGCGAATTGAGACCAAAGGAAGTTTTCTCTTATCTATCAGAAATAACTTTTAAAAATGACAACTTTACATTTATTTGATACATTGGACAGTGACTGTGAAGAGGAATTTCAGTTGTTAACAGAGTAGCATCATTTGTATCCAAAAGGCAGACTATTTTGCGATCAGTATATATTAGGGTAATCGTGGAGTTTAGCATCCCAAATTAAATAACAATAAAAAACCTACAACAGTAAATGATACACAGTCATAAAATGTGAAATTTCACCACACTTGGGTGGGTGGATGGCCGCACGGATACCTAAGTGTCTCACCCCCCACCAACACCGGGCCCTTTTTTTCGGGCACTGAAGTTTGCCGCTGTTGGTCCCGTCTCTGCCACCGACGGTACACCTAGGTCCGGCAGGAGGCCGGCGATACCGGACTCCAGAACGCGGTGGCACGAAAACAGAGCTTACGAGGGCCCGTTGTCGGTTGGGGGTGGGACACTTATAGCCATCCATCCACCCAAGTGTGGTGAAATTTCACATTTTATGACTGTGTATCATTTACTGTTGTAGGTTTTTATTGTTATTTAATTTGGGACGCTAAACTGCACGATTACCTATATTAGTAATATTCCGCATCGGTTTTTTTACATTCTAAAATGTGTTATGTACGATTCAATTATATCAATTAAAAGGATTTTTTTTTTTGTCTCTGTGTAATTAGGGACTCGGCAGAATTCAGTTTTTTAATTCCTGAACTCCATTTTCGTAATGAGATTGTTGACTGCTGAAACAAAGGGTCGATTTCCAATGGGTTGATTTCCCGCAACAAAAGACGAATCTTGTAACCAATCAGGAATCAGCTTTGAACGCATGACGTACTTCCGCTGCTGTGAACCAAGATCACAGAACCTGAGTTCAGTTGTGCCTGCTGTAGCTTGATGCAACAAGGGTGAACTTCGATTTGAGGTTCAAGCTGAACTCGGTTCATGGAAACCGTAGCTACTTTGGTGCAACCGGGCATAATTGTTTCATAACTTCAGATAAAATATCATGTTTCAATTAAAATATGTTTGAAATCTAGCATTTAGTTTCCACCTTCTTTGATATCAGTCATTTCCTGTTGCTACATCATTTTTCAAAAGTTCTTTTCAAATGGTTTTAATCTCTGATTGGGGGGGGGGGGGGGAAACGTTCTGGTTTTGAAATTGTAAGAAGTAAAAATATTTAAAATGCATTGGTAAACCATGAGAATGAGAAAAATTGTGATGTACATATTCATTTGCACTTTGAGCTGTTATGAGATGTTCATTATGGGTAAGCTGAATGGTGAATTCTAATGGCCATAAAAACAGCTGTTCCAGAGTCCTATTGATACAGTTTAGAGTGCTCATGAGTATGTACAGATATTGTTGTTTTGTTTTTGTTTTCTAAAATTAAAAATAGCATGTTTACTTCAAATAAATGAGAAGGCTTAATGTGCATTGGTGAATTAGGGATAATAAATTAAAAGTGAAACGCACTTACTTGTAAATCAATATACAGGTTAAGAAAGGGTGGCTATTCCAACAGTTACAAGTACTTTGTGTATTCTATCTTCAGGGACAACAGAAGATAGAAACACTTGGTGATGGCGTGGAATGGTTTAGCAGTAGTGACTGGCATTTTGCCCGTCAGTGATAAGATTACAGGCATAAAACCAGATTATGTTTCAGCAAGGAGGTAGTGGGATAGTTTATAGTGGTTGGAGAGGGGTTTGGCGTCTCTGAAGTTGGAGAGGGGTTTGGCGTCTCTGAAGTTGGAGAGGGGTTTGGCGTCTCTGAAGTTGGGGAGGGGTTTGGCGTCTCTGA
>JAFIDM010009631.1:35047525-35076377 GCA_023159025.1 Thereuonema tuberculata
TCTCTGAAGTTGGGGAGGGGTTTGGCGTCTCTGAAGTTGGGGAGGGGGGGAGTCCAGTTTCTGAATCTTTACACACAATCCGGCTTAATTCCTATAATCCTATCCCTGGTGGGCAAAACATCCGACACTACTCCTAAACCATCCCACACCATCACCACAAGTTTCCATCTTGTGTCATCTTAAAATGTTTGTGCCATCCACGAAGATGGAATACACAAAGTATTCCGAAACTGTTGGAATAACCACCCTTTTTAACCTGTATATTGATTTACCAAGTAAGTGAGTTTCATTTTCAATTTATCATCTTTACTTGAAATAAATATTATGACTGTAGAAATGCGCAGTGGGTATGGAGAAGAAATGCTACTTAAAAAAAAAAAAAAAAATGTTTTTGAAAATATGTATGAAACAGTTATACCATAAAACTTAAGGTGAAAACTAAAAAATAGAAAATTACATTTTCATGATTAAAATTGATGATCAAATTGATCTGACTTTGACTATAACTATTTACAAAAGTTATCATTTTTATCTGTTATTAAATATAAAATTCTAATGATATATTAAAATCTTCAGTAAGTTTTGATAAATTTAACTATTTTTATAATTACTTATTCATTTTTACTTAATTTTATACTAAATTTGAAAATAATTTGAATTTCAATATGTTAATTAAACAATGAAAGTTCATTCTGCATTGTTGATTACTTTTATATCAGTTACCTACTTAGTGAGTGGGAAAAAAATAATAAGTACTTAATACAAATTGACACAGTTTAGAAAATGAAAATTGTAATGTGATTATATTCACTTGTAAGTCAAAAATAAAGGAATATTATTTCTATTTGGAAATGATTGGTTTAAAAAAAACAAACAAACAAACAATAAATAAATTATTCCTAAAGCACTTTTCATTTGAGATATTTCAGTTGTTCTAGTATCCTCTTCAGTATCTTTGTTATCAACTACATCCCTGTTGTTTCAGACCAATCTTCATATCTTTCATCTGCTTCTTTTCCAAGAGAATTTTATTTTTTACTTGTTGCACCATTATAAATATATCTTACTTTGAGTGTTTTGGCTGTTCCATAAGGTTGTTAGTGATTCCTTATCCTCCATCCATTGACTCACCATTTGCAACATTACTGCCAGTTGACATCAAAGCACTCCAAATGGGATACATTTAACACAGATTTATTGAGGTATGACGACATGATTTTGTATAGTGTTTATCCAACATTTTTTTTTTTTTTTTTTAGCTATCTCTGTCATATGATATTCTCATGATTATTTGGCAGTCTTCTGGTGAAATGTTGCAGCTTCTGACTAAAACTATGAGGCAGTGTCTTGCACTGCAGTTCAGTAGCCTTTGTTATTTCAGTTTAACTCCTTCTATACAAGCAGCAACAGTAATTGTTAGATTGATTATAAGAAGGGATATGCTACAGGAACAAGTGGACACTTAAAGCTTTTGTGACTGAAACAAAATTATTTAAGATCTTTTGTATTAAATAGATATATGCGAGATATTTCCACATAAATGATTTTAATAAGTTATAGTGAATTATAGTGAGTTAGTTTTTATTTATTATCAATCCATTTATAATTTCCCCGACTTTTCTTTCTTCTCACTAGAATAAAAAAAAATGGAATTATTAGAATTCCTTTGTCTGAATTTTTCCCCTAGATTCAGGGTTGCAATCTAGAGCATTTGGCACATGGGTGCAAGATATTTCTTTGCAAAACAAATAATTGTGGGAGGTGGCCTATTATCCCAGATACATTATTTATGTCAACGCTAACTTAGTTTTATTTATCCATCAGTATTTTAGAGGATGTTTTCTTCTGATACTTAGCAGCTCTAGCCAAATGGATATTCATTAACAAGGAATTGCCCTATTCACAATCTGTGAACTTGCCAAATGTTGAATTAAAACCTATTGACTAGTTATTTCCCTGTAAATATGATATTCATCATTAATTTTGTGTGTGATTACAGCTTCCACATTAAATTTTAATTAGCATATCAAAATTTAATAGCATTATTTTTTAAAAAAAAAATATGATATCCCATATCTCTACTCACACTCTAATTTATTCAAGAGAGATGATGACACATTCAAATCAGTTCGGCAGATGTGTTAGGAACAGAAAAAAAAAAAGCTTTTTATAAGAGATAACTTTCTCAATAAGTACAGACAGACCTCATTTTACACCGGTGTTGCATTCCTACAGTGACACTGTAAATCGAATCGACGTAAAACGAACCCATTATACCCTCATTAACAAAAAAAAACGACGCACCTAGAAGGAGTTGTCCGATGGAGACAAAAATTGGTGGAGAGGAAGATTATGTACAGAATAAAAAATGATTAAAATTTCAGACAAATTGAATGATTTATTTCAGAGTTACAGAGTTACAAAGCAATGAGCTCAATAAGGTGTTGACCCACCTCTACACTGAATGCAAGCTGCCACACGACATGGCATAGAGTGATAAGGCTCCCTGATGGTCTCCTGTGGTATTTCTTGCCAAATTTGCTCCAATTGTCGGGCTAGGCCATCCACATTCCCTGGGGGATGCAGTCGCCTTCCCATCATATCCCAGACATGCTCGATTGGAGAGATATCTGGGGATCTGGCTGCTAAGGAAGTGTTTCACAAGCTGCAAGAGAGGTCATAGCAACACGTGCCGTATGTGGTCTGGCATTATCTTGCTGAAAAATAAGGCCAGGGTACTGCAAAAGGAAGGGTAGCAAAACAGGTCTCAGAATGTCGTCGATGTACCGCTGTGCTGTAAGTTTGCCGCTAATGACGACCAAAGGGGGGCGGCTTTCAAGGGAAATGGCACCCCAGACCATAACTCCTGGTTGAGGGCCTGTGTGGCGTGCAATAGTGAAAGCAGGATCGGTACGCTGCCCTGGGCGTCTCCAGACACGTCTGCGACGATCATCAGGACACAGTTGGAAGCGGGATTCGTCGCTAAACACTATACATCCCCAGTCAGCATCATTCCAACAGGATCGAGCCAAGCACCACTGTAATCTGGCCCGACGGTGTGCAGACATGAGTGGCAGGGGGCGTAGCGGTCGGTACGAGCGTAGATGTCGCTCTCTCGGCTGTCTGTGAATGGTCATGGTAGACACTCGTGTGCGGGTCGCACATCTGATGGTTGATAACGATGATTCAGGCGCTGTGACAGTTGATCTGACAATCACTCTATCCTCCCGCTCTGCTGTGGCCCTAGGTCGACCTCTACCTTCATGACGCTGAAATCTGCCATTGTCCACCCATTCCTGCCAGCATCTTCTAATCGCCGCATCACTACAACCCATATGACGAGCGAGTCTCCGATTTGCCCAACCTGCCTCTCAATCCAATGATTCGACCTCTTTCAAACTCTGACAGTTGCACGTAATGAGCTCGAATCCTGCGGCAAGGCATTTTTTCAGTCGTTGAAAGGTATCCTAATTCGCAATGCAACAGAAATTTTGACCATCAGATTGGGAATCGCTTCTTATATACACCTGCTGAGTGCACAGTTCCGATGCGCTGTAGCTCTCGCTATTCATTCATTGGACACCGAAGTTTAATCATTTGCATGGGCGGTCCCAATGTCTTTGCATACAAAATTTCATTACATACACCTGCTGAGTGCACAGTTCCGATGCGCTGTAGCTCTCGCTATTCATTCATTGGACACCAAAGTTTAATCATTTGCATGGGCGGTCCCAATGTCTTTGCATACGAAAATTCATTACAATCGGACAACTCCTTCTAGATGCATCGGTTTTTTTTTGATAATGAGTGTATAATGTAAACAGGGGATGCGTTCCACACATCCAAGATATATTGTTTTTATTTAATTAAACCATGCTAATTTAATTTTTTATGATTAAAATTAATGTAAAATATTCATGTACTTTCATAGGCCTACTAAATTAACATAAAATAATAAATAATTATTTAATTATTACATGCATACAGAGGAATAATTCACCACCTTCCATTCGACGAATCTTTCAAAGATGTGGAACAGGGTGTTTTTTTGCTTTTTTTTGTTTTGTTTTTTCACAGCAGGTTTTCCGTTTACCAGACATGGGCATGTTTATTTTTAAAAACTTTTATCACTATTAATTGTAATAGTGCACAGTTACAGGCAATCAACGCGGGATGACTGAACGAAACAAAGGCGAGGAAGGGAGGTGCCACATCCACCGTGTTGGTGGAGCCTAAGTACAGCTGTTGAAGTTGATTGCCTTCACTGTTTATGGCTGTTTTTTCACTCAAGAAATTTAATTTTTCTTTTCTTGCATTTTTAATTATTTTAAAATATATTTTTCCTAATTTTGGCCTAAATTCTAAACCAGCGTAAATCTGAATCGTCATAAATTGAACAGTCATAAAACGAGGGTTACCTGTTGTTGAAGTACTGTTGTTGGAAGAAAATCAGTGTTACACACCCTAATCAAAAAATTACGAACCTTTATTAATATTGAGTAGACCCTCCTTTTATTACATGAATAGTTGCAACTGAATGAAGACTCACTGCAACAAATTGAAGCCCTTTGCATTTGCATATATTATCTTTTCTTTCGTGGATTTTCTCTTAAAGCTCCCACCCCCCACCCCTTAATGTATGTACATGTGTAACATGAAGGATAATTGTTGGATGCATAAGAACCAGTAAACTTTGAAGATTTCCTATTTTGAACAATACTGTTTGGGTGTCAGTTTTGGATATAATAAAATTATGGCTATAATATTATTGGCTGTAATATTTCAGAATAATTTAAAAGATAAGTATTGTGAACCAGTATTTGAAACTTTTTTTTGGGGGTGGGGGGTGGGGGGTAATTGTTGTATTGAACTAGGAACTGGACTGTAGCTGAAAATTGTTGTATTTCAGTTGATCTTGCTATTTTTGTGTATTGTCATCTGTAGTTTTAAGAAATTTCTTTAGATATAGTGGCATTGGAAAACATTTCAGTATATGTTTTACTTCCAAGATGTGATTTTGATACTAACTCAACATAAAGAAGCCTCTTCTAAGTAAGCATTTTAATGGACAAAGTTTGTTCTGTGTGTGTGTTTTTATAGTAATCTTGCAGACATTAAGAAAAAAAGTCTGTTGATGATATTTGTAATCTTGCATATATATGGTAATATATTTAAGCATAATGAAACATGTATTTCTGGGATGTAATATTATGTTCATTTGAATTAAACAGGTTATTTAAAAATGGGGTTCAATTCATTACTTATTATTCTGTTGTTCTATTTTTTTCATTACTTATTATTCTGTTGTTCTATTTTTTTTTTTATTTTTTTTTTTTTTGAAAATTCTTGGTTTAATGGTTAGAGTAGAACAGTTATTTCATACGCACAAATGCACTATAGTTTTTTTGTTTGTTTGTTTTTTTTAATAAAAAAATGACTAATTAATTGGGACACAAAAAACAAAAACTTTACAGTGTTAGAACTCATTATTGGTCACAAATATTTATCAGTTTAATAGGGGGAATAAAAAGTACAGAGCTACTGAGGGATTTGGTGATAACCTTGTTAAGAGAATGTTGGTCATTTGATTTCGATTTTAAGGAGACCTATGTAAGTAGCAGATATTTTATTTTACCTTCAAAATCATCTGAGAATCCTGATTGTTAATATCATTGCCACTTATTTCATTGTCAATGCTGCCTTTTAGAATCTTCCAGATAAGTAGTTTGATATGGAGTAACCAGATTCTGTTGTTGAACTGATCTTTCATCCCAGCCTTAATTTCCATTCCATCTATTGTAGTAGTATGTCTTTAATGAAACCTTCCACTGTAGCATTATCTCTCTTGAGGTTAGATTAATATATAGTGGGCAGTATTTTTCTTTATGCTTTGCCATTATTTTAAATGTATGAGTATATTTTATTATTTATATTTTATACTAGTCTCATTGATTACATATTGTTTTGTTTAATGCAAAACTATAATTTTAAATGTGCAGGAAAGTGGTTTAATCATTTTTGAAATGTTTATAGCAAGTACTTTACGAGAAAACTTCACACTGTTCATATTTTTGCTATTAGAACCAGTTTCCAGAAATTAATTTGGACGATTGTCTTCATTTACAGCTCTCTGTTGGTACTGTTTTGTTCATTGTCACTATCAGCATCTTGTATTGCTTAACTGTTCGATTTATTTTGTTTGTAGTTTTAATCATTTAAAATTTTTATAGAGCTCATATTTATTAACAGTTACTGTTAATTAAGTATCTTTAATTTTCATAATTTAGGACTGGTTATGGAAGGCACTGTTATGGCTGATAGAAGTGATTATACTGAACCTGATCAATCCCAATATCAAACCCAGTTTCAACAACAAAATTATGTTCAAAGTAGTGAACGTATGCCAGATCAGGATCCTGTCCAGACATCACAAGTTTTACCTGATGATTCTGAAATCAATCGAGTTTCCAGTAATAATTCTGAGAATCAGGTATTGATTGTTGTTATTGTCTACATAAAATTCATTATACTGGTTTTTTTATATTTGTGAAGACACTTGACAACTCCAAATATGGTGAACAATTGAGCATTATTTAGTTATTCCATGTACTTCCATTTTGAACATGGTTCTGAAATGGCAGCTGCTGAACACATACCATTGTTCGTTTATGCCAAGAAAACTTTGTAGAGTCAATTGAGAGGATCATTGGGAATGTTTTTTGTTGTTTCAAGTCTGATCATCGTCTGACCAAAGAGGATATTTTTCGTAAAACGGCTGAAGCAACAGGTGTATCATCTCGTTCAGTGTTCAATATTTTTAAGGAAGCCAAAGCCTAGCTCATTGGTCAAAACCCTGGCAAAAAAAGACAGCTGTCGGCACCGATGACTGCATGACTTCGCATGCATGACTGCATGACCGAACTGCATGACTTCGGTCTGTCAACTGTACCTGCCACTGTTGGTGAAATTTATCAAGAAGGTAGTTTTCCTACATTGGAAGAAGTCATGGTGAGGATTAGAGATAAAATAGGATTTACTGAAGATCAGAGAACTGTATTTTGAAAAGGACCACTTGGTTGAAGAAGCCATTGAACCGTTTGTGATATCGTTAGCGCAAAGCGGTGATTCAGACGACAACAATTAAAACATGTTATTCTTTATTACTTTTTTAAAAAAGCCCCTTTTCAGGGCCATCAAATGATGTCGAAAGGACTGCCACATTTGCTGATCTTATAAAACTATAAACAAAAAGAAAAGCGAGACCTACAAAATCTACAATATCTTACAATGGCATAACAGATGCAACCAAGCAATAACTCTAGTGAAGAAAGGAAATAATAATGATTGGTTAACTGTGATCACGTGTCTTCACAGATATAATGAACATAGTATTATCATGTTAATTAACCTTAAAAGGTGGCGCAGCTTAGCCGCAGCTGCTTTTGCGCCATTAAACACCAACCATCCCAACCTTAAAAGGATCGAGCTTGTTCAATATTTATTTCATTACCAAATTGCTTTAAGATAATGATTGAAAATAATGAAAAGCGTTGCTGTTAATGAAAGCTAAGGAAAATAGTAGTTGGAACAAGCCTTTTATTGTACCTGAGAAATTGGAAAGAGAGATACTTCTATTTCCCACAAATTAATTTTCTTACAATATAAAGAAACCTAATCATAAATTAATAAATAAAAAATAATACACAAGTTCCTGGATATTTTGCTAACTTCATCTATCTTTAACTAACTTCAAGTAGCTTATCATCGAAAGCTGAAAAGAATTCATTTTCTTTAGTCAAATGTTCATTATTGTAACTTAATCATTTCTTTATCAGTCAGCTTTCAACACATTTCCTTTGCAGTTTCAATCCCCTCAAATCTGACTGATGACCCAGAAATGCTTTGTAAAGAGAGATTTACTAGCAAAAAACATGGCTTTCAGTAGACTTGTGCACTATTAAGATCACTTCCGAAAGTTTCCACAATAAATATATAAACATGCTAAGATTGAAGGTATTTAAAAGTGACTAATGACGCTGTAGGATTATTAGAAATTACAATTTTTTTCAGTTTCAGAAAGGAAATGGCGCTTCTGTTATGGTCTTTCTTATGCTTTTTCCAAGATTTTAAAAACAAATAATTCTTATAAAATTTAAAGCTTTAAGTGTTGAAAATATGCTTGTGCACTTCTACATGTATTTCTACGTGGACATGCAAAATTTCTTATTTTTAAGTTATTATCTTAAAAGTTATCTGATTTAAGTTATACATATAATAATATTTAATAGGAAGCCAGTCTAATTGCTTAATTATGTTTCTTAAATATATTATAGCAGAGCTGTTTAGCTATTTATAAAATCAATCAACGTGTGTTTTTTTTCTCAAAGTAGTTCAATTTAAATGTAAAAAAACATACTGAAATGGTAGTTTTCTCAGTATCATCCATCTTATTTTTAATTTATATTTACAAAAGAATGGTTTCTTGCTAGAAGCACAGCTTATTTAATTTTGTAATTTGAGATTTTCTTAGATTTTATTCTGTTCATTCTTTAAACTGTTTAATGTAATTAAAACTTTAATAAATTTCATGAAAATTTTCAATTCTGATTTATTTATTTTTTCTTCTTTTTATTTAGTCTGACGATACTACTGCAGATGCTGTGCCAGAAGAATCTGCTTCAAATAATATTCAAGTTGAAAGCAGCTTACCATCTTCTATGATGGAAACTGAAGATAGTCAAAGCCCTCAAGCAGTGCCTGAAGTTGATTTCACAGATCACAATTTAACTAGTAACCAGCCTGTTTCCAGTGATGATGTTTTATCTGATTCTCAGTCCAGTGTTTATAGAGATCCAACAGAAATTACAAATAATACTGACGCAAGTCCTGGTCGAGTTGAATCTTACACAATGGAAGAAGATGGTATGGTTGACATGGCTGTACAGGAATCTGAATTGCAAGTAGTTCCAGATAGTGGTGGTTCTGTAACATCACATAAACCAGATACTTCCTCAAGTTCATGGATTTCAGCAGATGTTCATAACACAGATGCAGTAGAATTACTTCAGTCAACTGATGCTGTCTATCCCACTTCCTCAGAAGCACAAATGGTACCAATTTCATCTGAAGCTCATCATAATTCATTGAAAGCAACTTCAATGAACTTTTTAGATGTATCATCTAACCGTAATAAGGATGAAAAGTGTGTAACATCAAGTCAAGATGAACAAGTTATGGTAGAATCTTCAGCAAATGAAGTAAATTGTTTGTTGCAGAAAAATGACAGTGAAGGCACAGATTTCTTAAAAAGTGATGATCCATCTATCCACACTAGTGGTGAAGCTCATCAGTCCGATGCAAACGAAGTAATGTTAGCTGAAGTTGTTTCAGGTAGTCTGGAGAAAATTACTGAATCTGATCACTTAAAAGAAAAAGAAAGTGTGGAAAATTCTTCTGGTATAGTGATACGTAATTCATGTCAGTATGTAATGATGAGTGCTGAATCAACTGCAGCAGAAAGTATAGATGAACTCAGACTTTCTAAAATGAATTCTGAATGCCCACAGCAAGCATCTAAATTAATTCCTAAATCACATGAAGAAAAAAACTTAGAAGATCAGTGCTTAAATCAAGAATTTGCTCCAAATGAGCCTGCTGTGGAGACAGAATTAAACCAAGAACTGCAAGCTCCAAATAAGCCAACTGTTGATAGTGCATTAGACCAAGAACTGCAAACTTCAAATAAGCCAGATGTTGAGAGTGCATTAGAACATGAACTACAACCTTCAAATAAGACAGATATGGAAACTGAATTAGATCAAGAACTACAAACTTCAAATAAGCCAAATGTGGCAAATGAATTAGACCAACAACAACAAGCTACACATGAAAAAACTGTTAAGAATGCATTAGAACATGAATTACAAGCTCCAAATGAGCCAGTTGTGGAGAATGCAGCAGAAAAGGAACTAGAAACTCCATATGAGCCAGCTGTGGAGAGTATTTTAGAACAAGAATCACAAGCTGCAAATGAGCGAATTGTGGAGAGTGCATTATACCAAGAGCTACAGGCGCCGAGTGAGTCAGCTATGGAATACACTTTAGACCAAGAACTACAAGCACCAAAAGAATCAGGTGTGGAGAATACATCAGATCAAGTCCAAAAGGAGCAAGTTGCATTAGATCAAGAAGTACAGGCTCAGTATGACACTTCTATGGAGGGTGCATTAGATCAGGGTAATGAAGAAAGAATAGAATTTATGAAAAGCACACATATGAGCAGTACATATGATGAAGACCAAACAGAAAACTCTTATCAGGAAAATCCTGATTTGTCAGAAAATGAAAATTTTACTAATCAAGATGTCTACCAAGATATTGATAACAAAACAACTGCAGTATATTTACAAACTGCTATGGATACATTGGCAGTTGCAGCAGCAAAAGCAGAACCATTTAAAATTACTGATCAGAACGTAAGTTCTAATAAAAGAAATACATCTCTTTCTGAAACTGGAAATAATCCCAATAATAGTGAACAACAAATTGATTCCACACTGATAACAAATCCAAGTGAAAGTTTAATTTCAACAGCAGAGAATCAAGCTTTGCCGAAACAAGACATGGTATCTGACAGTGTAGATGTAAATGCAGCTAGTTCAACACAGACTTCACTAATAAATATTGACAGGCCAGACAGTGTAACAAATGATTGTATTTTGCATGAAGGAGAAAATGAATCTACAGTATTACATAATAGAAATTTGAAGATTCTTGAAAGTGGAGAATCCATTTCACCGTATTCAAATGCACAAACAACTAATGTTAGTTTTCATCATATGGAGTCTAATTTTCCAGAATCAGAAGGTAATAATGAAGCACTGTTATCTGTCAAAAATGAAGGTATATCTGACCATAATACACTTCTAATGCGTTCCCACGAGTTTCATGATGGTAACAGCAATTATTCATTGTTAGAATCCATAAGAGAAGTTGTACCCATTGATAATAACATCACTGATGTTCCATCCCAGTCTGAAACTGGAGAGGCAGTAGAGCACACTTATGCAGTTCCTATTCATGAAACAACTTCTGAAAGTCAAGAACAAATAACTTACTTTGTAGATAGTACATCAGCCAGTGAAGTAGAAGGCAGATCAATTCAATTCATTATGCAAGAAGGCTTAAAAGCTGCCCAGAATGCAGGATTAATTTTAGCAGTAGATGAAGATTCGGGTACAATTCAAGAGGCCAGTGCACAGTCGTTGTGTGTTCCTGTTAGAGCAGAGCAGCTATTAGAAGAACGTGGAATACATTCAAAGCAGCAGTATATTGTTGAAACACAAGATGGTGGTGAAGTATTACTGCATTTTCCTGTTCAGATTCCTATAACAGGAGATCAAACAAATGTGATAACATTAGATGGAGAGAACTCTGGTGCAGAGCTTATTGGTCAAGCAGAAAATGTGGAAAGTAATTCGGTACAACAATCCCTTCTTAGTTCAACTGAATCTTCAGAAATTTCTCATCCCACTCATCCTGTTACTTTAAGCATTTCTACCAGTGATGTTCAATCAGTAGCAAATGAAACTTCAACACTGTCTTTAGGACAACTTGTTACTGAAGCCACTGAATCTAATTCTGTTGAAAATAGTACCGTTTTTCTTCAGTCACCACAAAAACAGAGCTCACTAACTGAAAGCCAACAGATCTTACTTCATTCTGAATCTCAGATTACTCATGGAGATTCCCAAGATTCAGCTAATGATCAAACCGATATGGTGTCAACTGCACATGTTATAAGCAGCTTTCATGAAGATATACAAAATATTTCTGAAACTAAAGTGCAAGTTATGCCAACGCAACTAACTTCAGATTCTAATCAAATTCATCATCAAATCTTGCAAGATATTGATCATACACAGATACATCAGTCAGTCCAACAGTTAAACCATTCTCAAGTAGAAAGCTCCATTTTACAAACTGTGGCAGCTTCATCAATGCCACAATCAGATAATGGGACAACAGAGGTAATGTATATGGAACCGACTGTTATGCAAATGGGGCAGAATGAAGAAATCCATCTACTTGAAAATACTGCATATGAAACAGCCGACGGTACTATTATTCAGTCAGCCAGTATTCACGCTGAAGGTATTATAGAAGCTGGCAATATGCAGCATGCTGTAGTTACAGGAGAGAATGGAGACGAATACACCATGACTTTGACTGAAGATGGCCAGCTTATTCCAACAAGTGAATACACTAGTGGGGTAGAAATTCAGGATCCAGCACCACAAGTTATTGACCTTGGTGAATCTGCATCTTTTATGAATGCTGATAATATGCAAGCCCTAATTCAAATTCTTCAAGCGCTTCCTCTTAGTACACAAGGTCAGACTGTTCAAATTGTTCTTCAAAGTGGATCAGCACCAACTCCTCCTCCTCCACCACAAGTTCAACAGGTTTATCAAGTAACAGAAATTGTTCCTCAGCAGCAACAGAAAGAACAAGTGCTACATGTCGTTCAACTTATGGCTCCAAATTCAACAAGTGCACCTATAAAAACTGTTAGTGATATGGCTGTGCAAGCAACTCCAGATGCTGATGATCAAGTTGAAATGGTTATTCCTGATATAATAAATAGACACGATATTAGAGTTATGGAAGATGATGCAGACATGTATGCTCCATATATGCCAACAGATAATGCATTGCTATCAAAACAATTGTCAACATCTAAAATTGGTGTACCAGTTTCTAAACAGACATTGGTTCGTGCCTGTTCTACCATGCAACAAGAATCTGAACCAGAAGATATAGTATTTGGTTCAAAAGCTGGTATTAGTTACTATGCTGTGATTGATTATCTGTCAGAGCAAGAACAAGAAGGATACAGTAGTACCCAAGAATTACAGCGTCCTGAAGCCCCATGTTCAGGTTTTATGGAAGATCATTTAGAATTACAAAGTGAAAATGAAGGCTTCCAAAATAGATCATTATTAGAATCTACCATTGATGACACAACAATAATATCACCATTTCGGCGCAGAGGTCGCTATCGAGTAATGGCTGTCAGTCAACCTGGTGCTTCAATTGACTTGCCAGTGGTACCTTCAATGCAGAGTGTGACATTAAAAGAAAAATCTTATGAGCAGACTCAGTTGGAAGGACAGAATCTTGCAGAACAGACTTACAGTGAATGGAATGTTGTTGTCCGTCCTCCTAAATATCGTACTGCCCGTAGAGCTCAGCGTAGGCTTAACCACAAATGTGGCTATTGTGAATATGATTCAAGAGACAAATTTATGGTAATACAACATTGTCACACGCAGCATCCAGATTTACCTATCAAAACGTTAATGTTACTGCCTCGTCTAAGTCACCGTGCTTGCCCTTACTGTAAACAAGAATTTACTCATGCTGAATTCTTTCAGCATATGAAATACACACATAATGAAGTTCATCCATACAAGTGTTTCTATTGTGACTTTCAAGGTAGAGATAGAAATCAAGTCAAACATCACATCAGAAAGAAACATGCTAGACCTATTAAAATAATCAATCTAATGCGTGAACCAAGAAGCAGTTTAGTAAATGGGAAAAGACGTATTATGTCCATGTCTGAAGGAGAGGAATCTGTTTATGAATATTTGACAGATGATGAAGAAGAAGATGATGATGAAGCTATGCAAAGGAAAGGTCTTATTTGTCCTGAATGTAAAAAAACTTTTAAGACACTAAAGTACCTGAAAACTCATATCAAAATGCATAGACCACAACGATTTCAATGTGGATATTGTGATTACATTGCCACTCTTGAGCATCAGATAATCAAACACAGTATTAGGAAGCATGTTAACTTGGCTCCAAAAGTTATAACAAAAGAACTTGAACCAGATAAACACCCTCTTATTTCTCGAAATATTGATGAAGTTATAAAAAAGGTGTTTGCCCTTAGTCTGCGTCAGCCTCGGGATCCTGATCATACAAAATGGGCACGTAAATGGGTATGTCCTCACTGTGATTATGCCTGCCAATTCGGTGCGTCATTTCGTCGTCATGTTCGAATGCACGCTAATTTGTTACCATTCAAATGCAATTATTGTAGTTTTAAAGGGAGAGAGAAATATTATGTGCGCCGTCATATTGCACGTATGCATCGAGGTTTGCCTGAAATCGTAGTAGATAATACAGCAGAAAACCGTGCTGGTGATAGTTCATCTGATGAAGATTTCCAAGAAAAAGGACTTCGACGAAGACGTCGAAGAAGAGTGAAGGATATAATCAAGGCAGTAATACCAGTAGATAGTATTCCTTTACCACCTGATGTTCAAGTTGTTGTTAAAAAGGAAATTTTGGAAAGAGGTGTTCCAGCAAAAGAAAGTGAAAACATTTGTCGTTTTGGAAAGAAGAGATCACTACCTGAATCAAATGAAAATGAAGACCCAACATTGAAAAGTGTTCGGCTAAGCAGACCAGAGGAAAGCACTAAGACAAAATTTTCCCGTTTACCTAGAACTGTTGAATGGTCTGGAGAAGATGTGTCTGATTACTTTGGTGGAAGAGATGGGGAAAAGTTTATTTGCAAAGTTTGCAAGCTTAAAATTCATTCCAAGGCATTTTATAAGCACATTCGTAAACATTTTCTAGTCAAGCCATTTAAGTGCGGTTATTGCAAGTATGTATCAATTGAAAGGGCTAAAATCCGTATCCACATCACATTAAAACACCCAACAATGCCATTTAAAATCGAAGAATGCCATTTAGCTAGTATGGATCCAGATGAAGCTATTGAACTGTTCTCTGCTAAAAACTCCAGTGTTTCGTCAAACACTGAGGAAGAGGTATCGTCTGTAAGAGTTCAGTTTGCTTGTCCTATATGTCAACAACAAATTAATTCATCAGAGAAACTAATCCGCCAGCATTTTTATACTCATTATGAATATGAACCATTTAAATGTGGTTCATGTGGCAACAAATTTGTATCTGAGGAAATGCTGGAGGTTCATGCAAACATAGTTCATGGTGAAGCTGTCGAAATTTTGAGATCTTCTGATATAATTCCTGAGGGTTTAGAAGATACTATAAAACAATTTCTTAAAGAAACTAAGGAGTGTGCAGTAATGACGACTGGTGCAGTAATGACGACGGGTGCAGTAATGACGACGGATGCAGTAATGACGACGGGTGCAGTAATGACGACGGGTGCAATTAAGAAACCAACTTCAGAATATGAAGAAGTGGAAAGGGGATCTCAATTTCAGTGCCCTATATGTGATAAAATAATGAACTGCCATACAGTAACAGTTCGTAGGCATTGCTATAGCCATTACGATTATAAACCATTTAAATGTGGATATTGTACTTTCATTGGAGCTAGTGAGGGAGAAATTCGTCAGCACACTGTTACCCATGGAAATGTGCCTTGTAAAATTGAGTTATCAGATGCAGAGATGCCTGAGGAACTAGAGATTATGCTTGAAAAATTTTTAGAAGAGATGAAACATACACAAAAATCACAATACTCTAAATCTTCAATCTTAGAGGAAACAGATTCTCTAATTACTGAAGAAGGACAACATTGGAGAGACAAGCTTTTACATGGAGTCTGTCCCTGGTGTGAAGAGGATGTAGGACATTTTCGACCTAATGCACACAGACATCTAAAATCTCACTTTCAATGCAAACCTTACAGATGTGGTCACTGTGGCCTTCCTGCAAACGATCGATCAGATGTCAGATATCACATTAGCAAGAATCATAAAGATTCTCCCTTCTCAGTAATTGGACCTATAATTGATCTAAAAGAAGTTGAAGAAGGACTTCGTGCTTATTATGCAAGCAAAGATAAAGCTGACTTTTATTCAAAAAAATCAAAAGATGACGTAACTAGTTCAATAGAGAAGACATCTAAATCTGCTAAAAGACGTGGAAATAGGTCAAAATTTCAGAGGGGTTCCTACCATTCAGATAGTGAAATAATGGAAGTAAAAGATACGGGTGCAGTTTTATTAATGAGATCATTTAAGTCTGATGCTGAAATGTCAACTGAAAGCTCAGATTCAGAAGACGAAGAAGACGCTATTAATTCTCTGAGAGAGCAAACTTTGGATGCATCTCCACCTCCAATTACATCTGAACTTGTCAAAGATGTTCAGTTTCTTTTGAAGCTTTCATACTTACCTAGAGATAGGCCATATTTAAAGAAAAAACTTGATTGGTATAAGTGCTATCAGTGTCCACGAAAGTTTAGGAAACATAATGCTTATAAATCGCATGTGGCCAAAGAACATAGAATGGCCTTTCATTGTGTTTACTGCAATTATTGGAGTGCCGAAAAATCATTAGTCAAAACTCATATTCTGAATAGCCACCCCGGAAGAAGAATGATAATTAAAGAGAAAGCCAATGGAAAACGAAGAGGGCCTCCAAAAAGAAGTGCAAGTCCTAGTGAAGAGATCCCAAAGAAGAAGCAGAAGAAGATCGAAGATGAAATCCTTCCAGTAACACTGGATCCAATTTTTGAAGAGAGTCTAGATAAAATTACAGAAGTAATAGCACGCAATGATAACCCTTTCACAAAACGAAGGGGCAGAAAACCTAAGTGGTTAAAAGTGCTGGAATCTGCAAATGTTGCTCAGAGAGAACTCTTGGAAGAAAGGATTAGACAGAAACTTGCAGGAACATCCAGTAAATGCGAAATGAAAATGTTTATGTCCATTCCCAAAACTGAAATCACTGAAGATAAAGAAAGAAATATAAAAAAAGAAAAAGACGACAGTGAAACAGATGAATCAAGAATCTCGAGAGGCATTTCTGAAATGCAAACCTCGAAATATCAATTACGAGGAAAATCTAGAAATGACCAATTAGATGAACAATTAGAGACGTCAGTAGATTCCATTGACAAAATTGAAAGCAACAAAGCAACTCGAGTTGTTCCCAAAATAAAAGAAGAAACTGAAATTTGCCAGATGGAAGAGAAAGACACTTTGAATAGGGTTCAATTAGTAGAACAACAATTAGAAAACTTAGAGGAATGTGATGAAAATTTACCAAAAATTCTTCAAATATTAAGGCTTCGACCAGCTAAATCTGAAACAGAAAAATAGTACTTTATCAGTCACACAGAAAACTGATGAAAGCTTGTAAAATACTTCATTAATTAAATGTATACATTGTAAAAGATTCATATTCATTTTGTAAAAACTCATATTGTACAAATATCATTGTCTTTTTAAACTTATTTTAGTAAGAAGTAGGTTTGAAGAAAACTAATTACACAATATAAAAAAGATTATTTGGTAACAACATTCCTTTTAGAGTTAATATGATTGGCACAGTTTTGAAAACCCTTCAATGGAATATCATTTAATGTTCTACTGGAAAACTTGTTTAGATTTGATTGTTGTTGATTTCTTTTGAAGAAAAATGAATTTTATTTGTTGTCGGTATTGAAATTTGCTTTAGTAATGAAATGCTCCTTCCCCTTGTGAAAGTGAATGAAATTTATAGCAGAATGAAATTGTGTTGAACAGTTCAAAGTGAAATTCTGGATTTACGTTAAAAAAAAAACAACTGCTTTTTTTGTTTTGTTTTTTATTTTGAAATTTTATATATAATTTTTTAGTAGGCTTAATGTAAGATCTTGTACTTATGGTGTGTAAAGTGCTACAGTTTCTTGCTTTAAATATTTTGGTTCATTTTTATTTTTCAGGGCCCTTAAATGTCTGTCGATTGGTTATCAGATCAGTCACCTTAGATTGATATTTATTTTTAACTTCATTTGCATTTTTTTTTATGTAAACTAATGCAATTTCTGACTACAACATAATTTTGAGAATCCCTCCTGTTTTTTATTTATAAAACTTGGGATAATTTTAGCATCGTTAGACTAAACATAATTGTGGTTTTCAACTGGACTTAGTAGTATCCTACAAAGCTGTTACCTACACCATTTTGTTATTATTATACATTATACTTATTATACATTTCATAAGACAAGGGTTACACCAGATTGTTTTTTGTTTAGCTGGTTCTGCAGATAGACGATGTATTTTGTAAAATATTGAAAATGTAATTTTCAGTTGCAGATATTGGAATGGTAAACAATGAAGGTATTCTGATTTTATGAATACCTAGGAAAAGTGGCAAACCTATTTCCCTCACTCACTCATTAACCATGTTAATGTCTTATGTTTTTACCCAGGTACCTTGTTTTATTTTAGGCAATGTCATTTCTCTGAATCATTCCCATTACAAATGCTCTATAGAAATTACTACAGCCAACATATTGAGGAGTTGTTTTGGGCAGCAAAGCATGATGAACTGTGCCTTTTTTCTCTTATCAAAGAAGATTCAGATATTTGCTAGTATGTCATGCATCAATTGAGAGAGGAGCTTTTGGTACCATTTTATCATTAGTCTGTTCAATTCAGAATTCTAAGTATTAAAAGTATGACTTCAAAAGATGAATATATTATTTTTGCAGTTCACATAAAGAACCCCAAGCTTTTTAAAGATGTTTCTCTCTTGCCCTTCCTATTCTGTGGCTGAGAAAGCTACTATAATTTAAAGCCAGTGTCTCATAGTGTGGAATCTTATTTTAAATATCTCCATTCTATTCATGATGCTCAGTCACTTTCTTTTCCATGTTAGTCTCCTCTGTCTTCAAATTAATTTCCATTTTATGTGTGTGTGTTTTTGATTTATTGGGGCACATAATTTGATCAAGAATAGCTTGCTTTTTTAACCCCCTCCCTTCTGCATTTTAAATCACTCAATAAAATCAGTGCTGTTTGCCAGAGACTTCGACCCAAATGTAGCAGTCCAGTTCATAAAATATTGCTTATTTTTCAACATGTTGTTACCTGTTCACCTTCTAGTGTGGATTTTGTGTTGATCTTTTCTAAATTATTGTAAATTTGGATACTTCCTTGAATGCAGATTTTTTTTTTTTTTTTTTTTTTTTTTTTGTTTATTTTATTTTCAGTTGCATTTTTAATATCTTGAACATCTCGAAAATCCCTCCCACCTATGTACTTTGAACACCTTCTTCTATTCTTTTTCCGTTGTTATTAAGTTTAATTTTTGACTGTCCACACTGTCTGTATCTGAATTCTGACTGTCCACACTGTCTGTATCTGAATTCTGACTGTCCACACTGTCTGTATCAGGCAGAATTTAGATACAAACAGTGTGGACAGTCAGAATTCAAATACAGACAGTATGAACAGTCAGAATTCAGATACAGACAGTGTGGACAGTCAGAAGTTGAATTTTTGTTATTTTGGCATTTTTTTATTTTTAAATCCAATTCCATTATCTATGGATTTATTAATTAAGGTTGGCACTGATGTATTTTATGAAAAATCTCTTAAACAATTTTCATACTACTTATGTGAATAAGAAGTTTATTTACTGGAGCAAGCAGACATTCTTGTAGTACAGATAGATGTATTTGCTCATCATGATGATGGTGAAGTTGATGGATGAATGTTAGTATCTCATCCCTGTGGTGGAATTTCACCAGCAGTGCAAGACTTTATAATTAATTAATTGGTTTTAATTAAAAACAATTTTTATCCTAAAAAGATATTGTTCATCTTTTTGTGCTATCTTGGTAAGAAATAGAGCTGAGGTCAGTTAATCAGATGATTGTTTAGGCTCTAAAAGGCTCAAAATGCGCAATTCTTTATTTTTTGAAAGGATTGAGCAGTAAAAGTATGAAGACTATACAATCTATATCCCACGACATAGAAGACGAAATCAAAATTTGAAATTTTCAAATTCTACAACAAATGGGTAATTTTTTTTTAAAGAAGTAAATTGTTTTGATTATTTTGTAGTTCTTGTTAAAATAAAATTATGATGTTGGCTTTTTCTGATTGAAAATATGTTAGCTTTTGGATTTCTCTTGGGTTTTATAGCTGATAAAACTTTAGATTATAGTAAAAGTAATGGGAATTAGGTTAAGAGTTATGAAATTGATGACAATTGTGAGTGAGATTTTATTTATATTGAAAATTATGAACAAACAAAACTGTTTAGACAATAATAGTTTTATTAGTAGCAATGTTGCTATTGTCATCATGTTTTCATAATTACAGTATTGGAGAAACAAATCTTAAAAAAATAAGTTTTATGGAAAATAATTCAAAAGATTTAATATTTTAATGAGTCAATATTTGTAAACTTACATTTTTTTTTTTTTTTACTTCCTGACTCTACTTTTTTAAAAGCAATGAATTCATGAAAAGTATTTCTGTGTATGATGGTCATTTCTGGTGAGATGTATAAATTGTACTGTAACCTTAGTATTTGTAACTATGTTGAAATTGTCTAATGTAGCTCGAACTTAATTTATTGGTTTAGCTGTTCAATTTATTACTGTTTGTCCAACAATATTTCTTTCTCCCTTAAAGCTTTTTTGTAAATTGTAGTGTGAACTGTGGTTATTTTTTCAGCAAAGTTACAATAAAATTCAGTCTTGGGGTGGAAATGAATTTCTACAGGACTTCATATATTATTGAAGGAATCTTTAACATCAAGTCAATTAGAAAGTGTATTTTTATTTAAAAAAAAAAGGGGGGGGTAATAAAAAGCAAATTTTCAGATGTTATTGGTTATATTCACTTTAAAGTACTGTAATACATATGTAATTATAAGCAAAATGATAATACTTTTATAACTTTTTTTTTTTTTTATCATTCACCTGTAATTGACTTTTACTTTTTAAAATTTCTATGAGGAAAAAATAAATAACGGAATGAATTTCTTAATAGCCCATTTGAAAAGATTTGTGTTCCATGATATAGGAGGCAGAGATTGTGGCACTTTTTTTTAATAATTTATTATTATAGCTGTTAATTTGTGTTTTTAATTTTTTTTTTTTTTATTATTGTCTTTTTTCTGTAGTTCTAAAATTCATATCTATCTGTTAATTTATTAAGAAAATTCCCGATAAGCTTTTCATAGAATTAAGTTTCATTAAATAAACTTTACAAAAATAGTTTTAATATTTACAAATTGTTCATATTCACAGATATTTATTTATTTTTATTTTTTTGGATAGTTCTTTAAATATTGTTGGATTAAACAATTTCATTAAAAAAAAAAAAAAAATACTAATTTGACATGAATTTTTTGTATTCTTAAATTATATTAAGTTTTAAGTAGAATTTGTTGGATTTGTTGGATATACAAAAGTGAATTTAGTTGCAATTATTCTTTCATCTATAGGTTGAACTGTTATCCAAATACTTTTATTTTACTTTGTTTCATTACTTTATGATAGTTTTTCATTATACATTGTAGTTACATTTGAAATATTATTTACATAATGTTTTTCAGGCAAAAGCATATTGTTTTAAATTGATTGAAAAATTAAATGAATTAAAATGCTTTATAAAACCACCATGTATATGCTACCTTCTTTTTTGTTTTCTTCTCTATTTTCAACCTTTGCCTCCTTGTAGTGGGAGAACAATTGAGCAAGAACATTCATTTCTGAGGGGGAATTTAATTAAATAAATTATTAAAAAAGCAAGTTTTTTTTCAAGAGGATGAGAGGGAAATAGTCTCTCAATGTTTCGAACCTCTGTTGGTCAGGAAATGTTTAAATTTTTTGGTATGTTGCCGATTTTTTTTATAATAAAAAGATGTTTGGGGAAGTCACAGAAGTTAACAGTTTATCATGGAGACTTTAGCAACCTTCTTTTAATTCATGAGGGTATATTTGGGGAGGGGGAAATCTTATAATGTATATTTTATTTTATTTCCTTTCTCTTTTTTTTTGGGGGGGGGGGGGTTGATAGTAAGTTGAAAGGATCTTGGGCCAACCCGAAATAAAATCCTATATTTTATGTCCCTGCTTTAATTATAATTTTCATAAGGTGAAAAAATATAAAGGATTTCTTTAAGATATCAGCAAAGCATTGATCTTTAGATAACTCATGATAAAGCATTATTAATATAAGGTTTTCGAACCCCTCTTCTGAAGAAAACCAGGGTGGAAGTAAACTTCAAGGTCTTCCATGAAATGTCACACTGAAATCAGCACTTATTTAAAGTAGTAATAGAATAATAGTTACCATCAGAAAGTTCACATGCTCATGCTGTAGTTAAATTCGTAAGTTTGCACTAGAAATGTGCAAATAACACATTGATACCTTATATATTTCCCTTCAAAAAAATTACATAAATCATATTTAGCTGCCTTGGTGCCACTGACACTTGTGATTCATTAAACGAACCCAACTAACCAGTTGAATCCTATTTGTTTTCTAATTGGACCCCCAAGTAATGCTTTTTGTTAATGAGTTGTATAGAATGAGTGAATGAAGTAAAATATCTAATATAAATTCACATGAATCATTGATGGATATTCTGACAAACTGTTTTACCAATTCAAGGTGTTCCATCCACTCAAAGGTCGAAAAACAACTACCATAAACACTGAATTGATAACTGTTATTTTTGCATGATAGTTCTATGGCAGTGACTTGAGAAGTATGTCCAGTTTCTACTGATACAATAAATGATTGCAAGATATAAGAAAATTCTTTCAAGTTTGCATCTCTTATCTCTTCACACTGATTATTCAGATGTTAGTGCTGAAAATTTTGACGAAACTTGAAAAAACAAAATGGCCTGAAGTGAGCTTCCACCTAATACATTTAGTGTAGCAATATTCACTATTCTCATTTAACTTTTAAGGGCTGTTTTATAGCAAGGGAAAATTCAACTTAACTAGCAGCATTGTTTGCTTGTATCATATCAAGGAAATTAAGCATTTTTACATGGCTATAATTACGCTGATATAATAAATTCCACCCATATAAAGTAGCCATATGCTAACAAGATTTGGAGTTAATGTTAGGGGAAAACGTGAAGTTTCTTTTAAAACAACATGAAGTGAATGAAACCCAGTTTCAGATAAAAGCCAAACAGTTACAATGGCAACCTTATTTATTCAAATAAATATAAGTAACATAAAATATCAGGCATATTTTTAAACTTGGTAAAGATTTGGTTGGAAATTGGCTACAAAACAACTTTCGTCATAAATTTATAAACAAATTCCCTTTACTTCACCAAAGAACATATTACAAAGGCTAAGTTTTGAAGTCTTTACAGCGACTTTATCAAGCAAAAATTCAATATAAAAATGCCAAAAACAAAAAATTTATATGAATACATAACAAATAGGACATAGCAGTAACGAAAAATACAACCACAACAATTGTAAAGGAAAATAAAATAATTGAAATTTTTACAATAATTTAACTTGCATATTAAAAATTAATACAACATTGTGTATTATTTAAATGAAGAATTGGTTTTCTTGGCAAAGTTTTCTGTTGATACAATCTAAATGTGAATACATAAAACTTCTATAATTTTCATGGAGAAGCACGGTAAATACATTATGCAAGGATTTACAACAATGTGAAAATACGTAGGGACATGATATATGGATACAATTCAATTTCGTACCACCAATACATTTTTTCCGAAATTGCATGTGCTTTGTCTAAATTAAATATTATAGTGCCCACAAAAGCAAATGACACCTTAGGAAAGGTTTTAAATAAGACGCCTATTAAGTGTTAATGGCTCCTCAATGCAGAATTATATCATTTATGGGATTGAATGCAAACATAAATGTACATATATTGGTTGGGTAAGTTGAACAGCGCTCATACGTGAAGATAGCTATTCTCTGTGGCTGCAACACATACTCTGTCATGCCAAGCTTCATGAAGCATAGGGCGATCATGCCCTACCCTATCATACTGTAGCAAGGTGGGTAGAGGCCTTCAAATGGAGAAGTCTCAACTGTCGATCTTCCTAAAAGTTTGTTCTGTATCAGCTCACAAAGATGTATCGGTGGCTGTGATTGAACAGTGCCTCATGGAAGACACGTGCTGGACTGTGATGGAATTTGCTCATCATACAAGTATTTCTGCATCATTGGTGCGCCGCATTCTATGGCAGGACTTACATGTGCGGAACAGTATTGCCGAGTGGGTGCCACATCTCCTAACTGAGTGGATTCGCTAAGAGACATGTCATATCAATGTACAGAGATTTCAACATTAAGGAAATGACATGCATATCATTGGAATCGATGAAACACAGGCACGAGCCTATGAACCAGAACTGAAGCGACAGTTCAAGGAATGGCATCATCCTGGGTCATCACGGCGACACAAGGTTCATCATAATCCGTCCCCCACGAAGCTGATGATCATTTTGGCATACGACAGTCAAGGTGGCCTGGGAGGAACACACACTGTAACTGCCCAGTATTACACCTCATTTTTGCCGTGCCACCTTTGTCATGCAGTACTGGAGAAACGTCCCAAATTCTTGGGCAATGCAATAATCTTGCATAACAATGCTAGATCTCACAAAGCAGATATTGTTAAACGTTGTTTACAGTGTTGGGGTAGGGAGGTCCTGCCACACCCACCCTATTCCCCTGATCTTAGTCCATGTGACTTTGATCTCATTTCCTAAAGTGAAGAAGCCGTTGCTTGGGAAACGCTTTGCCAACACACAGGACATCATCACTGCACACATTAATGAATTGTGTGCAGCCAATGGTATTTTTCATCTTCATCGATCACAACAAACCGTGGAGAACCTGGGACACTACTTTGAAGGATATTTCAATCTATAAAAATTCTTCAAAGATATTTCGCGACAAAAACTACCATTCTGCTTTGTCAAGTTTTTCGCAAAATAAAATATTATGTACTAATCACAATGTTGACAATGTATATGCAATGGCTGTTCACTGTGTAACCTCTGTTGATGCATGTTTTTTTAATATCCATTATTTAAATTTCTCTTCTTTGTGCCGCATTATATTCTTGAAATGAGATAATGTATTGCTATTCACTGTGTAACCTCTATCTTTGTTGATACATGGATAACTTTTTATAGTACAGGCTTCTATCATATACCTTGTGTGTTTGTGTTTAATTTTGAATAAAATCTCTACAATTGGGTCCAGATTATGGTTTTCATTAATGCAGCGTTCTGCCCATTCCGACGCTTTTGGTTTGTTGTTCCTGAAAGCAATTTTATTTTGCGAAAAACTTGACAAAGCAGAACAGTAGTTTTTTTGCGAAATATCATTGAAGAATTTTTAAAGATAGATGAAAATGGAAGGAATATGTTTGTTTTAATATATAACAAAGAACTTTATTGTAAAAATTTGAAGGATGTTAAACAGGTTGTATGTGCATAACAAAATGATTTCCCTGTGATGTTTTATTATGTGTAACTGGTTGTACGTGAATAAACCGATGATGATTTCAAATGTCGTGCTTGTTCCTTCTATCCTCCCAGTGATTCCTGCACGCATACCCCATCTGGTTGCAACATTTTGTACTACATGTCACACACTTTCAAACATATTTCCAGTGGTAGTATGCTTTTGAGAGATACAAAATAGTTGTCATGACTTACGAATCAACCCTCGTGTGTGTGTGTGTATATATATATATATATATATACAATATATATACACACACACACATTTTTTATTTTTACTATTTTCCTGCATTAAGTTGTGTTCAGATATTTAGATTTTTTTTTTTTTTTAATTATCCAAATGTTTGTTGAATGTCAGCTGATTACGACTTGTTTGAACACACTGTTACCACTTGATGATTTCACATGTAGGTCACCCAGTGGAGTTGATTGGTTCTTCTCTTCTCTTTGCATCATTCATTTTTATTTGAATTTTAATTCTATTTATTTTGGAGTAATGTCTATATGTACACTAAAGAAAGCAACGATCAGTTGCAGAAATCGATCTGTATTTTTAATATATTTTAGTGGTAAGTGTGTGTTTTTGTTAATTAAGTTCATCATTCTGTAATTTTCTTCTATTTAACATCAGATTCAAAATAAAGAATTTGAACTTCCTTTATAGGATTATGACAAAATGATAAACAATGTTCACCAATTCGGATCTATCACAATCGTTAATTCTAAAATATCCTGTATGTTCAGAAATATCTGGACATCTCCCCAATATATGAATCTTTTTTACAATTGGCACAACTGATCTTATATATTGGGTTGGCCAAAAAGTTCATTCTGTTTTTAAGTAAAAATAAAAGTCACATTTTTCATTTTCTCCAATAATTTTATTGAATAACGTCTTCAACGGTTTGTTCCACTACCTTCTGCCATCTTTCAGGCAACTTCGTAATTCCATCATCCCAAAACTTTTTATCTTTTGAGCAAAAAAATGTTACAGGTATCTTTGGAGTCTTCCAGGGAATTGAATTTTTTCCATTAAGAGAATTTTTATAAAGACCGAAATAAATGGAAATTCGAGGGTGCAATATCTGGTGAATACGGCGGATGAATCAGAACTTCCCAGCCAAGCTGTAACAGTTCTTGCCTGGTCATAAAGAAACATGCGGTCTTGCGTGGTTATTTTCTTACATCTTCAGTATTAAACCAATTTTGATCAATTTTTGTTTTAAATGCACGCTGATATGACAGCTGTCACATTACAATCTAACAAAATGGTGTCGAATGACGTTAAAGATACCTAAGCTATACTAGAAACAACGTACATAAAAAAACCGAACCAACTTTTTTGCCAACCCAATACAACACGTTTTGGGTTTACGAAGAAATATTTCTCATCAACAAATTGCTAATTTTTAAAGTATGTTTAATAGTAAAGCAATTATAATTTTTACAAATCTTTGGGAGAAAAGTCTTAGGGTAATCAGTTAAAGTAAACTTTTGAAACATCTCAATCATCTTATTGTAAATTTCTGGTTCACTAGTAGTAGCATCAATTCTTATTATCCTAAGTCTTTTCTCCTGAAGATTTATAAAAATTATAATTGTTTTAATGTTAAAGAAATAAAAAGATGTTGATTATAGGAAATCTGTTATTTTAACTGGCAATTTTATTTATTCTGAAAATATTAGGAATCTACTTCATAAACTTTGTTATAATGTCCTGTGAATACACAGGATATTTGAGAAGAAAAGATTGTGATAGATCTGAATTGGTGGAACATTGTTTAACATTTTGTCATAATCCTGTAAAGGAAGTTTCAATTCTTTATTTTGAATCTCATGATAAAAAGAGGAAACTTCTAGAAGCACATTTTAGATTGCATCAACAGAAATCCAGGTTTTACTATTGATAATATCTTTATATCTTTGCCAAGAAAAACAATTCGTTATTTGAATAATGCACAATGTTGTATTAATTTTTCCTATGCAGTTATTGTAAAAATTTCAATTGTTATTTTATTTTCCTTTACAATTGTTGTGGTTGTATTTTTTATTACTGCTATGTCCTATTTGTTATATATTCTTATGATTTCTTTTCTGTTTTTGACATTTTTATTTTGAATTTTTGTTTGATGAAGAAGTCGCCATACAGACTTTGAAAATTTGTCTTTGTAATATTATGTTTGGTGAAGTTAAGTTATTTATTTAATATGAATCTGATATGGTTTTTATTGTATCAACAAATACCCTATTGAGCAATTTTTCTTGATTGATGAGCATCATCTAATTGACTTCTTTTTGCAGCTTCCATAATATTTCTGCATTGATCCTCTCTATTATTGTTTCTCTCATCTTTGTGTACTGTACAGTTTCGTACTGCATCTTCTTGCAATTTGTTGATGATTTTCATGGTCTAATCTTATCTTCTGTTGTTTATTTCTGGACCCTTGCAATGCAATGAAAACTTAGTTTATTGATAATACATAATTTAAAGAAAACATTGTTAATACAAAGTATGGTGGCTTTATAAAACAATATGGCCGACTTGTGTAGATCTGCCATGCTGTTCTCAAAGCCTATGGAGATTTTATAGAAAAATCACAATGGTGTGAAATTACTAATAGAAGTCTGAAAGTTGCTGATAATAGTTATAATCCATTTTAAACTTCTTGAGAACATTTTAAGCCACTACCAATGATATTGATGCCTGCTTTCTTAAGGAAAATAATGAATTTAGATACCTAAAATAATTTTACAATGATCTAATAGAGAATCCAACAACATATAATTGTTAATCATTAGTAATGGTCTGAAGAAATTTAAAAGGACTATAGAAATAAATTTAATCAAATAGCAATACGGCAATTAGGAATAAATTGATAATGGGTGGCATAAAATTAATGTTCGAGGCCTACTTTCTCGAGAATTCAGTTTTTAGTCGCTTGGCATATTTAGATAGAACATCCTAAAATCTTAATTTCTTTTTCTGTTACGTTAAACTTTATAATGAAATAATGAGATATGAAATAATAAAAGGTATCACATATTTCTTAATGATTGATTAATATTAATTTTATTGCAAGTTAAGTATGGGGGCAACTTGACTTCATACATCTGATGCCGCTGCATATTTAAGCAATTATAATTTACAGAAATTTCTAAAAAATGAGGCTGATCAGGAAGGTTTTTAAGATTTCAAAATATCTGCTCATTTTTCTAATTTTTCTAATCTTTCAATAACACATTTACAACAATAGTTGTTCTTGATTTATCCCATATTGAATAGAATGCTTGTCTCATTAGAATTGTATCTCGGAGGCACCACTAGATGACAGATAGACTTCCATTGAAGAAGAGGAACAACCAAGCCCCACCCTAGGATTTGAATCCCAGGTTCAGACGTATCAGCCTCATGACAGGCTGTTGCCTTCAGGACAAGGCTGTGTCTGAATGACTTTAAGATTGCATTGTAATAGTATCAAAATATTACAAAATTAAGTAACTGAAAAAATATTTACTATGCAGACTTACTTCAATATTTCAACTTTTTCAACAAAGGTTTTCATCA
>JAFIDM010009631.1:35076387-35103338 GCA_023159025.1 Thereuonema tuberculata
AGTGATTTAATCATTCTCTTCTCTTTTATGTAATTCCTGATGAAAACTTTTGTTGAAAAAGTTAAAATATTGAAGTAAGTCTGCGTAGTACAGTTCATCTAACTCAGGAAGGCAGTCCCCATCAGGCGTTGGGACTTAGAACTTGAAAAAATAGGGGTGAAAGGGTATTAGGTAAATGGGGATAGGGAGGAAAGATTACAATAGTGTTTACAGAGCTTAACCTCGTTATTATCGGCTTTAAGTAACTATATTTCCGAAGAGCTGAATTCTCCAAAATACTGAAAAAAGGATCACGCGAGAACTTTTTTTAATTTCACAACAATACCCTGTTACCCTTTCACCCCTATTTTTTCAAGTTCTCTGTCCCAACGCCTGAAGGGACTGCCTTCCTGAATTAGACGAACTGTAAATATTTTTTCAGTTACTTAATTTTGTAATATTAGATTTCCTTTGAAGATGTATAATTATAATCTGTGTTAAAATATTTTTTATGTAATAAGTTTAAGGAGAATTCAGGGAATAATGAATAAATAAATCCTGTCTGTCAGTCATGATAACAAGAGACCTCTTGTTATAGGGCAAAAATTGGGTAAAATGATCGGCCAGTTATAACTAAAGAGGATTATGTAAATCCATTATTAGGGACCATTTCAAGTAAACAAATTTTTAGTCATTTTAGTCGCCCTCCACTTGTAAGCACAAATAAGCAGTTGTCTGGACACCCTTCCTCCCCTATGCTTATGTAAGATTTGCCAAATCATTAACAGTAAATACCACTGAAATATTGAGGAGAAAAATGTTTGTCTGTTTTACATAAGCATTGCTCTGCCTTGTCAGCAAAAGTAAGCAAAGTTTGTACTCCCTCCCTCCCTCCCCCTTGAATGCTTATGTAATACTTGAACAGCCCCATAGCCTTAAGTTTTGATGCAATTCTTGTTGCATTTTTTTTTCCTATTCCTCCTCCTCCCCTCATTAAGAAATCTAAGGAAACCAAGCACTGGTTTACGATATTATATTTCACAATTATTAAGATTTGAGATATTAATTGAAGTAGGCTTTTCCTACTAATAATCTGAAATCTATTCATATAAGTAATTTACTTTATTTTCTTTTAAGTGTGTGTGTGTGTATTTAGATACTTTGAATAGAATAGAAAAATTTGAAGTATTACGATACTATTTGAAGTATTATGTTCATTTCTGCTATGACAAAAAGAATACTCCACTAAATTAATTAATGGTGAAATCACAATAGAAGTCCTTAACTGCCTTCAGTGGTATCCGAGTGATTTTTGTTTTTCGTTCTATAATTATTTTCTCTAGTATTTTTATTAATAAAAAAATGGAGTTAATTTAAATATTTTTGAATATTAGTTTTCTAAAAATTTCACTGTTTTTGAAAACTTTGATAGCTTTATTTCAACTATTAGGATCAGAAAATATGTTAAGAATACAAGTACCAGTAGTCTCCAATTCTCTCTTCCCTGTGCACTTTTTAATATGCAAAATTAAATATATCATCTATTTCTTTTCTTTTTTTTCTTAAGAAGCTTTTTTTTACTTGTTTGGAGAAATTTGACTAAAAAGCTACAGGTTTGAGATCACCTCAAACATCTAACGTTTACTACCTACTTTTTATGGTTCTTAGCTGTGGAAGAGCATATAATAACTCTCCACTGTAACTATAAATGTCTCACAATAATAGACTCGAAGCATTACTTATTTTTATGCTCCACTTGTAAATTAATTTCAATCTTTCTTAAATATCTAATTAGGTTAAAATGACAGAAGAGAATTCAAGATTGGAGGTAACAAGAAATATGCAGAATGCTCCAGAACCAAAATCAACACCAAATTGTTATTTGAGTATTTATAGCAACACCTATTCATCACTAATTATGTAGTACTTATACTTCTGTAATGTTATTGCAATTCGTACCAAATTACATTGATTGTTATAAATTGCTATTATTCTGTAAACATTTTATTCTATCTATTTTTAATGATTTATTTCTTTAAAACAAAACAATAGTTTATCTATTGTTTTGTTACAATAATTTATTTTTAATGTGATCCTGCTGTTTAACACCAATTAAATTAAATATTGATCCATTGAAAACGGAAAAATCTAAACTATGTTTTTTTTTTTGTAAATATATTTCTTCTATTATTGTAAATCTGAAACCTTATTTGTCTGTAGCTTATTAATGTTTTAATTTTATATCAACAGTTCTACAAATATTTTAAAACTTTTATTTAGAAATAAAGGGGCAATGATGTTATTATTACGCTAATTAATTTTTAATTTACAAAATTTTATTTTAATAAAAGAAGAGACAAAATTACAAGTTCTTAATAAACAAACTTTGGAAATTAGTCTCTCAATAAATTACCCAATATATATATATATATAAGGATTAGATAGCAGTGAAAGATAAAATGCCATATTTAGCTTGAAATTCTGTATAGATTTTTATAAAAGGATTATATCATTATTTATGTATGGAGATTGAAAAATGTTCATTTCTTTGGATATAATAAATTTTAACACACAAAGATGTCATATAAATAAAGCATATGATATCCCAATCTTTTTCAGTTAAAATTACAGCAGATGAGGAAAAAAAGAACGGGGAAAGAAAGGAATTATTTATTTTCCTGAAAACAAATTAATCTGAGTTATCATCATCATCCAAACAAGAATTAGATCTTGGTGATCTGTTACGGCCTCATATTCATCTCCTCGTAGGACGTCCAGCTGGTCTTCTTCCCTTCTTATTGGAGAATTTCTTTAAGAAGTCTTCCTCTAGACATTCTTCAGATATGGGATTCCCAATTATCTTGATAATTAAAGATGTAATTGATTGCTGAATGAACCTTTAGTTCTTTTAGAATTTCTTCATTGTTTTATGATGGAATTGGTGTAGCCTGCTGTCCTATAATGTATCTCACAAGCTGTAATTCTGGAGACATCTGTCTTCTGAGAGTTCATGCATCGCTCCATTTACATAACACTGGTCTAGCCAAGATGTTATATAGGCATAGCCGAGTATGTTTTTGTACCAATGAAGGTTTTATTATATGCATTTCTTCTTAAATTACCATAAAATTACATATACTCTTTAATACTTCTTAAAAACATTAACAACATACTGGCAATATTTCGTCTTTTCTCAAAGACTTTATTGAGCCATTTCTAAAACTCAAGGAATAGAGAATAACAAGATTGAATAAATTATTAAAATTAGTTTAAGTCTGTTTGGTAATTGTTTTAATTTATTGTTATGAGTCATTGTTATGTTCATTTTTATGTTAATTATTTTATCTTATCTCGTTCGTTTAACACATTTACATTATTATGTTTCATTTTGTATGCAAAAAGAGTATTTCTTTTTTCTTTTTTCTGTTCTTTATCATTTATGTAAGGAAGAAAAACCTTGAGAAAGTCTTTAGGTATTAAAGACGAAATATTGATATGTGAAGTTTGTATTCTGTATTTTTGGATTAGAAGATTTATTTGATGAATAGCAAAGGTGATAGCCCGCAACCCTGTCTCATACCTTTAGTATTGGGCTTCCATTCTGTCTGTTTCTACTCAAGTTTGATTGAGATGATATTTCTTTTGTATAATTTCAATGTATTGTATATTGATATTTGAGATTTTATTGTATAATCTGAGTTATGAGTAACTCTCATCAGAAATTATAGCATTTTCTTTATTTGTTTATTAATTTTTCTTATTCAAGCTGCTCCTTGGTTTTGTTTTTTTAAATAATAAAATTGTGTAAAATATATACAGAAATTGAAGCTAAATACGGCATTCCTTTTTTTCATTAATTTCTAAATCACAAATGTACTGTGTATTGGGTAATTTATTGAAATACCAATAAATAGTAGTTTCTAACTTTATTGTTTATTATGAACTTATAATTTCGTCTCGCCTTTTGTTAACATTAAATTACTTTGTAAAAATCATCTAGCACAGTGGTCGGCAACCCGTGGCCCGCGGGCCGCGAGACGTCTTGGAACGGACCTCATTGATTTATTTTATTTGTTTTTATTTCATTTGAACTATGTACAATAAATGTCATAAAAATATATAATTAGCGTTTTATTTTTAAAACTAAAATATTTGTACACAAATACTCTAGGTTTACTCAGTATACTATACTGTAATGAAATATAGCCCAAGTGCGGCCCGCACTAATCCCCACGTAAAATATTTGGCCCTCTTACAACAAATGGTTGCCGACCGCTGATCTAGCATAATAATCTTATATTATAAAAACGTTATTCTGTCTGTCATAAGACTAAGTTTTTCCAAATTTGTGACCAACCCACGTAACACAAACCGTTGGGCCAACGTTGAGTCAACGTTGGGTCGGTTGGCACTGTTGGGGAATGGTTGGTGGTTTTGCCAACCGAATGCCAACAATGGCCCATCGTTGGCAACGATGAGTAGGCCCAACGTTAGGAAAACACCGTTGGCCCAACGTTATTTTTTTGGTTGGCAAATGAAAAGTTACAAATTGTGTATCATGTTTCTGCATTATTGACAAATTAAAATACATATGTAATTTTAAAATTAAAATAATGATTCTATTGCATGAAATTTAATTGTTAAAATTATGCTAGGGTAACACCCTCTGTAGAAAGGTCTGTTTATCAAGCGCCGTGTAGCCAAACTCCGCTAGAGGGAGCCATCGGATTGCGGACACCTCACAGTCGGCAACAAAGTTTTCCTTATTTCATTGTTCTTTTGAAGAGAGAAATTGCAGTTTTTATCTACTGAATATAATATATTTTACACAATTCTTTGTCAAGAATCTGGAGATAACAAAGGTAAGCCCCTTTTTAAGATAATGTAAAATACTTTTGAAATATAGCTTAACGAATTCTTTAGGCCTCATTAGAACAAGCTAGAGTTGCTTCACATGTGAATTTCGAATAATGAGTGCATGTTAGTTTTTTTCTGAATTTAAAGTTTTTTGTTTTTTTTAAATAAATTATAAATTAATGAATGTTTCGTAATACATGCTTTTTGTAACGGATTTTATAACGAAATTTTGAAACTATTAATTAAATCTGTTTGGTGTTGTTATTGTTTATAAAATAATATCTCACCACTCTTAAAAACATAAATAAATATTTAATATGCTTTATAAGCAAATTTTCGGAAAGATAATACGACTTTCCTTCATCAAGCTACCGTATATAATGGAATATTAATTTAAAAATAACATAACAGGATAACTAGCCTTAATTCAACAAAATATGTAACCTTATATAATAATAAGAATCATGTCATTACTAACATACTGATAAACAATAAACAAATAATTTACTAATAACAATTAATAATTTAAAAATCATAACATTACCTATATTGTGACAATAATATAAAAATAATAATAATAAAAATAATAAATTCAATACTATTAGATAATAAATAAAACTCCCTATGTTAATTTACAAGTTCTTCAAATTTTTTGGTTTTGTTTGAATTTAAATTTATCATTTCTTTAGCGAAATTTACAAATCTCTCATTAATTTCTATCCCTTCGTTTCTATTTAAATTTTGGCTGCTTGTATTTCTTATGAGAATACTTGCAATTAATTTTCTAGTTACAGTATCTTTTTCATTGTATAAGTTTTTACATTACTGAGTAGTAGTTAAGTCTATGTCTACATTTAATACAGTGTTCTGTAATTTCTGATCTATCTACACAGGGTTGTTTACAATCTATGGTAACGATTTGGATTCGGGTCTATTTCCCAGAAATTCCCTTTCTCCACCAACGATCATGCTCTATTTGATGGCCATGAGATACTGCTATCGCTCTGCAGCGCAGTTTCCATTGCAGGAGACTACTGCGAAGAACGGGAAGACTTATACGTTGCCACTCCTGCTGACAACATTTCCAGAGTCCATCCAATGAACGAGGACGTCGTCTTCCCAAGGCTTGTTTTAATAGTCCAAATGCGCAAAAATCCATGGGCGATGCATCTGGAGACTTCACTGGTATCTCAGTAAACGGTATAGCCTGGATTCCGGTTTGCTGTTCCATTCGTGTCAGAAAATTCTGGGTCGATTTGGACGTATGGCTGGACACCTTGTCTTGGTGGAGACGGAATTGGAAACGTCGTTTCCGTAAAGAGCAGGTAGTTCCTGTGTATAAATTGGTGTCAGTACGTGATCCTGATAGTACGCAGAATTCACCTTTATCGTTACCATAGATTGTAAAAAACCCTCTGTATTTGGCCATTCTTCAAATAATTTCCTTGTTCTCTTATGCGTTCTCTTGAATCGTTCTTTTGCTTTCTCCTATATAGAATTTATTACAAATTTCACACCCAATTTTGTAGATAATACCCATTTTCATTTTTTAAATCACTTATTTGATTATTTTAGAACATAATAATATTTTTCAATTTATTCCTGTATTCAAATGTGACATCAAAATTGAATTTCTTACATATTTCCTTTAACATGATACTGCTTTTATTTAAGTAAGGTAATATTATCCTTTTATTTATCTGTTGTCTATTTAGTTCTTTAATATTAAATTTATTGTATTTTAATATAACTTTATTTATAAATTTATCTTCATAACCATTTTTCTTTAAAATTTCTTTCATACTCTCTATTTCTTTTTTGTAATCCTCTTCTGAACTTGTTACTCTGTCAAATCTATGGATATAATTGTCTTCTATATTTCTTTTTATAAAATGTTCATGGCCTCATTTGAAATGTAATAAATGATCACTTTGGAAATCATTTCGAAAATGGTTTAATATCAAATTGTTTCCTTTTTTTGAAAAGCAAATATCCAAGAAAAAGAGTTTATCATCTTTTTTTTTTTTTTTTTTTTCCCCATTTTAAAATTTAGTTTTTTCTTTTATTAATCTCCTCAAAAAATTAAAATTCAAACAAGACCACAAAATTTGAAGAACTTGTAAATTAACATAAGGAGTTTTATTTATTATCTAATATCATTGAATTTATTATTATTATATTATTGGATTTATTGTTGTCACAATATAGGTAATGTTATGATTTTTATATTAATAATTGTTATTAGTAAATTATTGGCTTATTGTTTATCAGTATGTTAGTAATGACATGATTCTTATAGTGTATAAGGTTACATATTTTGTTAAGGCTCATTATCCTGTTTTGTTCTTTTTAAATATTATTTCATCATGTAGCTTGATAAAGGAAAGCCGTATTATCTTCCGAAAATGTGCGTATAAAGCATATTAAATATTTATTTATGTTTTTAAGAGTGATGAGGTATTATTTATGAATTAATATGACTATTAAGAGATTAGGAGGAAATATGGATTAAACTGTTAATGTTTATCTGTTTGAATTACAAAATTTTAGTCAAATTAAAAACCATGAAGTATTTTTATATCTTAACTATTTTATATTTTCTTTTATTTTAATTATTGGTTCTTTAATTAACATTGAAAGAAATCATTAAAATTGTATTTCTTTAATATTAAATGTATGTGTTTAAAACAAGTTACCTGTTCTGTTAGTACAATTAAGAAACACAAGGAAGCATTAGATTCACAAGGATTATTTTCTCTCAAAGTAAATGTTTAAATCCAGTAAACATTCCATATAGAACTGAAAGTGTAAGATTACAATAATAGTAATATTGTTTTTTATATTTGAGGATGGCAATATTAGCAATCCCATTTTTTTAATATTAAAAATAATTTCATTTAAGTCTTTAATAATAGAATTTAATTTTTTTTTGTTTAAGAACATTCTTAAACAAAACATATAAGAAAAAATAAAAATATCAAATCCATTTCAATACGTGCTCAATATTTAAATATTGAAATGGATTTGATATTGAAATTTTACAATAATTTTTTAAAATCCTGTTAATTTTTTTTCAGGTGTAAACATGCCTTCGTGTTGTTGTGTGCCTGGATGCAGGTCCAATTTAGAAATGAGAAGAGATGACAAAAGTCTTTCAATTTCCAAAAGACACACAACATTGGAATTTTTGCTTTATATATTTTAAAACAAAAGCTGAAAAATTAGAAAATCATGAATTACTTGTAGATTTGCTGTTAGATGAGATTATTATAAGACCTGGAATTAATTTTTCTGTGAATACTTTGTCTGGCTTCAGTGCAAACAAAACTTTACAGGCTGACAACAGTGTACAGAGTTTTATGATATCTTCTATTTATTCAGACAATATAAAGATGTTGCAGTCCTTATTCCTGTTAAAAATTTAACTGCTAGTGATCTGCTAGAAATGACAAGAGCAGATAATAGAAATTGTAAAAAAGCTGGATACCCTATTATTAGTAACATTGCTGACAACAGGATCAACAGAAATATGTTCACTCAGCTTTGTGATGGTACGTTAACAACTTTCATAAGTAATGCCAAAAACGGTGAATTCAAAATCTTTTTGATTCGGTCCATATTTTTAAGAGCATCAGAAATAATTGGATAAACCAACAAACCGAGAAGGCTTCATTTTTTTCTCAGATCTGGGAACTATACTGAAATTTTTACAGTATCATTTAAAGATTTGATATTAATTCATGGGAATTAAAAAGCAGCTTAGTAAAACTTGCTCCAAAATTAAATGAAAAAGCTCTTTCTCCATGTAATCTTGAAAGACAGAATGTCAGTTTAAGTTTGAGAATTTTTCATGAAACAAATATTGCTGCAGCATCACTTTTGGACAGTCAGAATAGTGAAGGATTTGTTAAGTTTTTGCAGATTGTAATAAAGTGGTGGAAAGTACTCAACATCAAGAACACTGAAAAAGGTCATGTTAATTATAATTTCAAAATAATGGTGTGGCTGAGGAATAATCTTTTTCACGGTGTTTTCTATCGATATTTCAGCTTGGCGTCTTGATAATGACTGAGAAAAAAAAACTCCACAAGCAAATGCATATGTGCTTTTATTTGCTAGAAAACTGTTCTGCTCGACCAGCAAATAGAAGCACAAATGCGTTTGCTTTTTTTTTTTTCAATTATCAAGAAGACACCATCAGTAGAATTAATCTTCAGAAGCACTTATTTTTCAATTTTATGTGTTAAAAGTATTTTATTTCGAACAATAGTTTTTTTGTGTTTGTTTGCAAGTTGAGATCAAAACCATTCTACTGAATATTTGATGCTTCAATCATTATCAGACAGATCTTCAGCTAAGTACAGGGTCTTAATATTATTTTAATCACTTTTGGTTGTTTGTAAATGAATGGTGTAATATTTATTTTTATTTCATAATGAATGATAAAGTAGTCAATCTAAGTTAAAAGTATGTTGAATGATGCTGTTCTGCATAAACAAAGGCTATAAAAAGACAGCATAGCAATGGCTTGAATTTTCAATTAAAACAGGGTGTATAGATTCAAACTTGATGATGTAGATCACAAGTTTACAATTACTGATTTCTGTCATTACATTTTAAATTAAAATATTTGAAATTCAGATCAGTGTTATGATTAACTTTTTATATTTTTTAATACATTTCAAAATTTGTCATTTCCAAAAGGAAAACAAAATGGTAGAGATTTTTTTTATTTTTTTTATTTTACTGAAAGTAGGATTTCTAATACTCATTTTCAATCTTTCCAACACTGATGTTGCAGCAATGGCAGTTTAAGTTTTACTGTGATAAAATTAAATATCAATTTGTGTATATACATTACATTTATGTTTTGTAAATAAACTATCAAACTTGTGCATATGTACATTGTTAAATTACTTTATAACTTGTTTTCATTCACACATTGTTTGATAAGCAATTTGCTGATTAATAAAATTGTCATTCCTAATATCTAGCAGTTTTGTGCAACTTTACATTAAATATTTAAATATTTCATTAAAAATAATGCTAAACTTATAATGCAGTATTTTCTTCATCTTATTTCATATCTATAAGAGAATTGGTGTATTAAAAGCTTAATATTCACATCGACATATTATACAAACAGTATCTTCAATTTTCTAATAGGATTTAAAAAACTTTCAATAACCTCTTTCAAACACGCTTAATATTCACAGAGCAATAAGGTTTGAATAAATAATAATTATTGGAATGAGGAGTTGATGTTGATGATTACTAGGAACTAATTTATTTTTATGGACAAGATTTTATCATAAATCGTAATAGTTCATTTATATTGTTTTCAAAAACAATTTGCAATACTGATTCCAAAGAACATTATATTTGTAAATAGCTATAAAACTTAAAGAATGGTCCTTTTGTTATTTTTAAATATTGCAGAATCACTTTTTTGGAAAACATATCATTTGCTTCAGTAGTTTTACAAATTCTTTTAAAAGGAGAGCCAATATATGAACATTTTGGTGTAATGAACTTTAACAAGCAAATTTTAATTGTCTGTGTCTTTAATTGCTGTGTATTTGTTTCATTTGACTTGAATTTTGCTGGTATAAGATAAAGAATCTAGGAAATTTCCTGTTGCTGATGTATGTGGCTATTTACAAACATCAATGTTGTTTTGGATCAATTTTGATATGATTGTGTTGGCCCGACCGCGTTGGCCCAACGTTGGGAAAGTGTATGTTGGCCGAACGTTGGCAACTCTGCCAATTACAACATTGAACCAATGGTTGGCCGTCAACGTTGGCCCAACATTGGGCCATCAGTTTTATGTTACGTGGGAAACTATAGGAAATAGATTGGTCATGCAAATGAATAAAATGTAGATCTTTTTAAGACAAACAAAATGCTACAAAAATCTTTTGAAAAATTTTTTTGGTTTCCAAGATGTCGCCTTTTAAATAGTCAAATTTTGATTTTTTTCTCAATTTCAATGAAAAGTATAAAAGTTGGAAGAGAACATTATATTGAGAAAATGTTGGAATTTGAAAGTTCTATCGAACGATATATCAGTTATTCACAAACGTTTCTGCGTTTGCAAGATACTTGCAAAAATGTTAAAAATTTCATATTGGCGCCAAAATGCAATACACCTGAGTTAAGGGGAGAAGGCCACAACGGGCTGGGAAGTCGTTTATTCTACGATCTCAATATTAATTTGCTAAATAAATAAAGTTTTTTGTTTTTTTTTTAATGCTATATATGCAAGGGTTACGGATCGAAGCGACGGTACCCGGCTAGTAACAATAATATTTTTCTTTTATTTCTGAATAAACAGTTTTAAAATGTTTGCAGAACTATTAAAATTATTAATAAAAATAGAAGAAGAAAAACATTAATAAGCTACAGACAAATAAGATTTCAGATTTATAATAATAATAAAAGTAATATTTACAAAATAATTTATTATTCTGTTTTCAATGAATCATTTATGTCTAATTGGCATTATAAGGATCGCATCTACAAGTAAATATTTATTTATTTAGATAAATTATAATTGGCATAAGATCTGAAATTGGAGTTGACAAAATCTCAAAACGTAAACTCTTTTCTCAGAATATGCTATTTGAGAAACACAAGTGAACTCCCCTGATTACCAATGTCCAATTTCCTGCTATATCTCCCTCCCAATTTCCAATAGGTAATTCTTATTTATTTATTTTATACTATTCAATTAATTGTACACCCTCTTTGTCTTTATCTTTAGAATTCCTAATAATTCCTAATTCATTATAGTATCAACTGCATTTTCAAATGTCCTATCCCAACATTCAAATCTCCTAATGAATTTGTTTTTGTTTTGTTTTTCTAAATCTTCAAATACAATTTCTTGTAGATCACCAATTAAACTGTATATATTTTTATTCTGCACTTTACTATCAAATATTTTTTACATCGAAATTAGTTCAATGACAAGACCTTCTTCTACATCTTTAATTTGGGATATAATAATTTCTTTGTTTCACTTCCATCTCAACAGCTGCCAACTGGTCTTCTCTTGATGTATATTTCAGTGCTTGTTTATTGAACCAATTATATTCCCCCTTTATTTTCCAATCATTTAGTTTCAGTCAGGGGCGGTCTGGCCAGGTCGGTGGGTCGGTGATCGCCGGCGGCCCCAGCCCAGGGGGCCCCCGATTGCCCTGTTTTTTTTTTTGGTTGTTAAGATAGGATTGCCCTTTTTTTTTGGTTGTCAAGTAAGTAAAGGGCCCCGCACTTTCCTAGCGTCGTCTCTGCCTCCTCCCCGGTAAATCATGTACTGGTTACGTTCGCCAGAGAAATGGTAAAGCCTTAAAGGGCCCCAAATTCATTTCCAGCCAAGGGCCCCCAATTATGCCAGACCGCCCCTGGTTTCAGTGTTTTTGATACAACATGTTTCTAATAAAATAATTTAATCGTCCCTCAAATTTCTTTTTTGTTTTTGTATCAATTAATGTTCCAGGTATAACTTTTTTTCTTGATTACTGTTTCTGAACATTACTATTTCAGTTATGTTTTTCTTTTCATTATATCGTAAAGTTTTAACTCTGTTGATTTGTGTTTATTCTCTTTCGGTAGAGCTGGTGATCGACTGGTAAGGTGCTTGGCTGCAGGTTGGAGGAAGTGATTCGATCCCCGGCCGGTTCGATCGGCTGTGTTCGCATGGAATTCTGGGATAGCCGATCGCTTGCTAGTGAAAGAATTAAAGAAGTAATCCCAATAAATCTAAGCAATTCAAAAAGAAAATATCGCAGGATGGATTTGCTAAATTTCTGTTCATTTTGCCATATAAAAGGCTTCAATAAATTATAAAATTCAAAACTTTAAAATTATTTTCGCTGTTTGAGTCACAGATGAGAAACAGGCACAATATCGTTTGAAACTATAGGTATCTAACTCAGATATCAAACTCAAACTTTTTTTCACAGATAGCTCTTATAAAGTTCTCTTTATACTGTAAATATCAAATTTTTATTAAGACTCCCACCAGAGATATTGGGGCTCAACCTTTAAAAAAAATGAAAACGAGCATTTTTCAAGAGCTATAACTAAATTAGGAAGCCAGTAACAGAGCTGAAATATTTTTTGCTAAACCTTTGGATGCATATCTTTTCTCAAAAAAATTTATAGTTTTGATATTTTATTCCTTCCTGCTAAAAAAAAAAAAAAAAAACCCGGAACTTTGATTTTTGTTCAAAAGCGAATATCAGTTTCGGTTCTAAATTTCAGCCATTTGCATTAGAAATATAGTAAAAAGGTATAGGACATTAAATGTAGCTTGAAATGTGCTGAAAATAATGTTTTTTTACCTCGGCTTTCTATCATTTTTCTTCGCTGAGTTATCAAATTTACCGCAACTGTCTGCAAAGGCCAAAAATGACGGAAACCATAACACAACAATGAACGCCATTTTTAAACGAAGTCAAATAAAAAAAAAAATAATGCTGTTCTGAAGTACTTAAGCATAGGGATAACAACAGTAAAAAATCATTTTTTTTTTTAAATGTCGAGCAACCAATTTAATGTTTTCTGGACCGTTTGGTGTGGATTGACCCGAAAGTAAAGGTATCAAAAGCTTCTTCATTATTCCTCGTTGCATGTGTATAGGAAGGGCAATGATATCTTGGTGTTATTGTAGAAGTGAGGAATTTACGATGCAAATAAAAATTATGGTTATTTTTCAACATAAGCACTGTTAACTTGTAAATTTCAGCGAATATTAGCAATTCCTTTGAAGCTTTGGCTGCAGTTTTAATCTTGCCATTATTCTTGGGCGATACTGGGTAGGACTGTTCTTAGCATCTGCAGCGCCCTTTACCCTGCCACAGAGAATGAATAATAAATTGCACACTGAAAATTTATGAGAGATCAAACAACAACAAAAATTAGGAGTAAGAAGAGGGGGTGGGGATTTTTGTCTTCTATTGAAACTTTCAATTTAAATGTAGGCCTAATTCATTTCTCGTAACAGGTCTAAACAGATATGTAGGAAATGGAAAATTTTATTTATTTTTTTTACTTTATATTTTATTTTATATTATTTTATATAATTTTACAGTATAAAGTACATTACCAAAAAAATGTCTGTCGACGCCCATTATTTATTTATTTTTCTAAACCTAAACATGCTATTTAAGTAGAAAACGACTCGGTAATTTTAAATAAATAATAAGCCAAACCACAGCTTCATATACTCTTCAATTTAAACAAATTCATTCTGTAGTTGATTTAAACAGATTTTTTTTTTTTTTTTTTTTTTTTACAATACTTTAAATATTAACTTTAAAAATTCGATGATATTCATCAGAAATCGTTAAGACAGTGAGAACTGAAGAAGATGTCTTCCTGTATGTCTGCCTCTATAGATTGCAACATTGATGAAATTGTTCTTGTATCTTCTAATCCAACGATGTAGCACTAAACAATATTTCCCCACTTTCCCTTATATGCATGAGAAGGAATTTAGATTTTGTAGTAAATTTTATTTTTCCTTTAAAAAAATTCCAGCATGCCAAAAAAAACAAGGTAATTAATGCTTTTAGACTGTCAAAAGCAAAGCGGCCCCGTAATATGCACAATTGTATAAACAAAATAGTTAAAAGCAAGAGCATATAAATTAAGGTGACCAGATTTTAATATTGGTAAAGCGGGACACCATTGACCGGGGGCGGGGGGTAAAAAAAAACCGGAATCTCCAGTTCTACAAAAAAAAAAAAAAATCGGGACTTTTTTAAAACGCCGCGGGACGTCTGGTCACCTTATATAAATGCAAGACCGTTCCTTTATGTTTTACAGGCAAGCTGTAACCTAGGGGCCGCTAATACAATGCTTAGTGCATTATTTGGATATGTTAAAGAACTTATGCAACAATACGTTTGTAAATATTACCAATGACGTCCTGATGGCAATTGTTAGTATTGGATTGTATGAAGCATCAGTATTATTACTGTGTTAATTGTTATCATTATTACTAACACTGCTATGGAAAACGTTAATTTGGGGGGGTCAGGGAGTGGTCCTACAAGTCTGATTTTTTTTTTTACGTGGTCACCTACTTTTTGATGCTGAACACAATGGTGAAGGTTTCATTCTAATATCTCTAACCGTTTGGCCGCTATAGAATGTGACAGACAGACAACACAAAAGCAAGAGCGGTTCCCTATGTTAACTGTAACATGGGACCGCTAATAATTATTTTGTCTTAATATTTCTAATTTATTCGAATCTTTTTTTTTTTTTTTTTCTTTTTTTAAGCTTCCGTTATCCTTCGCTAATTTTTTTTCTATCTCAGATCCAATTGATTGCATTTAATTTTTCTTTTATTATTTCCATTTCCACTTAAAAGTTTGTAAATATGTATTGAAAATATAAACTGCATCTATGCTTAATCCTTTTGCTGGGAAACTAACTGATTTTGTTTGTTTCTACACTGCATATACAATGGCATATTACATTCTGTTTCTGATCATGCACTTCATTCACCTACACGATCTTTTAAATTTCCGCTTTCTGTCATTAGTCCTTCTGAGTATTGCATTTGCAATTTCCATGTATACATTGTATTTCCGGAGAAATTTATTTTCTTTGGAGGGAAGGTGGGACACATTAAAATTTCCATTTTCTTTCCTTTATCCTGGTGAAAAGCTTTATCAACTTACCTGGATATTGAGCTCTGCTGTCCTTCGAACAGGTTATCTTTGATTTACTGAGATTAATTTAGTTAGCGCTCCTAATAGTAGCTTTACAGTAAATATTATTATTTTAGACAATTGCTACTTGCTTTTTATTTTTATTTTGGTGGCCCTTGTATTGCAGGTGAATGAAAGGAATGAAGGCAATTGGTTATATAAGCTTCTTCAATATATCCTGTAAATAATTTACTCCTAGAAATCCTGTTAATGTAATAACTCTCCTTTAATTCCCACGAAATTTCATCCTTCTTTGCGAAGGACTTCTTCAAAAGTGGTATCAGAGGACAAGAAACTATTGTTCTTCCTCTACATTTCATTAGGATTACAAATAAGAATTAAAAATAAAATATTTTCGTATACAAAGTTAACAAATGAAAATTATCGTGCTCAATAGCATTGTTATTAATAATGATAACAATTAACACATTAATAATAACGATGCTTCATAAATAATATTAGATCTAAAAACTTATTTTTTCATAAATTCTTTAACATATCCAAATGATGCACTATTCATTTTAAGAAACTTATCCTTATTAATACAATTTTTGTAATTGATCAAACATGATTCGATCATGAGTCTCCTTTTCTTCAGAAATTTCGCATTCAATTTTGACAATTGGATCTGGGTTGTGTCCTCCTTCGCAGTGATCTGCCCAGTCAAAAATTCCACTTTTTCTATTCCTAAAAGCTTTAATATGTTCAGCCAATCTCTCCCTTAAAGTTCTTCTAGTACATTCCAAAATAGACGCCCCCCAAATTTTTATTTTACTGATTGAGAATAGAGAAGCTAATAAAATAATGCAAGAGACTCAATGGAAATTATTAGAAAGAATTAAAATTACCAGAAAGAGAATACATGGACTACAAGAAAAAGAATTTTGGACGAATAAAAGAATGAAGAACATTTTCACAAAAGAGATGTATGAAGACATCATGAGTATGGAAGCTCGGAAGTACAACGAAAAACTTAAAGAATTAAATTTTTAAAAAAGGCAAAAAAACTGAGAGAAAGATTAGAAGTAGAAATCACAAGTAAATGGGAGAAATATTATAAAAACTCAAACTACATAGTAAATCTAAGCACAAAGAAATTAAGTAGAGATGAAATGCTTGCAATCAATAAAGGTCTAGATTTTAATATTAATAAAGGTCGTCACAAAATTAAAATTAGAACGGAAATTGAAAAAGTTCAAGACCAGGTGAATGAGAAGAAAGAAATTTTCTATCGAGTATTAAGTTCATTGCACATGGATCCGAAAATCGGTCGGTCGGAACAATGTGCAATGGGCTTAAGGGGAGCGTTTGAGACCAAAATTATCATATAGAAATGAAAAAAGGTAAGGTGAATAGGGGTGTTTTGGAACACAATTTAAAAATAGGGTGATTCAGTCCAAAATTTACATATTCAAAACACCCTCATTCACCTTACCTTTTTTTTCATTTCAATATAATTTTGGTCTCAAACGCTCTCCTTAAGCCCATTACACATGGATCCGACCGACCGATTTTCGGATCCATGTCCAACGGGCTTAAGAGAACTTTAATAACAAATCAGAACAACGGAACATTACAATGTATGAATAAAAAAGAATAAAGACCTTAATGAGAGACAAAACTAAGAAAATTTTAAGATCTTATCTTAGTCCCAGTTATGAAGACTAAGATAATAAAGTAGATAACACGTTGAAATCAGTTGAATTTGAAGAATTAACTACGGATCCTACTTTCAAATTATATAAAAAAACTAAACGTGAGATCCAAAAACTCAAAAGAATTGAAAGCGATTAACTATTTTCAATATAAGAAAATGTGTCAAAGAATGACAAATACACCAGTTTTGAACCGAGACCCAAAACTCACAAGGTAGACAGGGCCGGACTTAAAACACCCAGGGCCCCTAGGTACTTGATATTTGCCCCCCCCCCCCCCCCCCATCCCGAAAATCTACAACCAAAAAAACGGAATCTCCAATTCAACAACCAAAAAAACAAATCCAATACGGGGGCCCCTCGGCTGGCTGGGGCCCCTAGGCCTAGGCGGAAATCCGGGCCTGAAGGTAGACAATCCCTTTCGGCCAGTAATAAACTCAGTTGGATCACCCACGCAACAATTAGGAAGGTTTGTCAATAATATACTGAACAAAATGCCTCTAGTATGCCTCTGAACTGATTCTTAAAAATACTTCTGATTTGATTCTCAAGATTAAAGAAGAAAATGCAAATAATAATAAGAAAAAGATTAGACTTAGAGGCGGTGTATACAAACATTCCAGTTAATGAAGCCCTGGAATTTTCATTGAGAAAATATGTGGAAAAAAATCAGCATATTGTGAAAGATGCAAATGTTGATAAAGAAACATTAATGACATTTTTGAAACTGATATGTAATAACATTGTTATAACGGTAAATTTTGTAAGCAGGTTATAGGTTTCCCAATGGGAAATCCAATTTCTGGAACAATTTGCAATTCAGTATTTACATAAATTGGTTGGAGCCTACAACTATTTTAAAATGGAATAAAGCTGATTATAGCTACTTGAGATATGCTGATATTTTATTAATATGGAGAGGAACAGAGACAATTTTCGAAATTCTGTAGTTCTATTAATACTACTAGCCAAACGACCCGTTCTTCGCTCGGGTTACAAAAAACAATGTTCTAATGTGGATGATAAAGAAATTGCAATTGCGAGATCACTTGGAACTTTATCGGTTGGTATAAAAAAACAACAAAAACAACTCAAAAGATCTGATCTCATTACAAATCTATATCTATCCCGAAAACCTCGTAGACGTATCTTTGAACCATGATTGCCCATCCACTCACCGTCCTCCCAGTGTACACCCATTGTTCCAGGTTATTTGAATTTTGTAACGCCATAACGGTATCACTTCAAACCTTTCCTAGTTCGTAAAAAAAAATAATCTGATCATTACAAATCTATATCTAACCCGAAAACCCCGTCGCTATTATGCACAACAATATTTTAGTTGCAATTGTTGCACAACACTATTTCTACAGTTCCCATTGTCGCTACCGGATGCATATGTAGCGCTATTGTGCAGAACAATATTTTAGCTCCAATTGTTGCATAACAATATTTGTGTAGTTCTCGTTGTCAAGATAACAAATCCTAAAACCCAACAATAGTAACAGAAGCAAACTTTCAACTTTATAACTTAAAGCAACGCTTTTTATCCTATCCCGTGGGAATTTCGAAACATCCTGAAAAAGGGTTTTAGTGATTATAATTACCTACTTACATGCCAAATTTGAAGTCTCTACTAATTATAGTTTCGGAAATAAGTAAACTTTAAAGCGACAATAAACCGTCGTTATTCCCGAACCCGTCGGAATATCGGATTTCGCACAATCCGGCCTTATTCCTTGTCTACAACATAAAGGCAGTGGCGGATTTCCGCATAGGCGCAGGAGGCGTGCGCCTCGGGCCTCATAAATCAAGGGGCCTCAAAATTTAGCTCTCAAAATAAAAACAAATTATTTTATTTAATTATTTCTTTTCATAATAAAAATAATTAATAATTTAGCAGTATTCCCTAAATTAAATTGACAAATGAATAAAGCCAGCTATGACATGTTTTTCGGGTGGCAACCCTAGCGGTCAAATTTCATGCATTCACGAGCGCGTTCAAAAACCAGTACAAACATGCTTGATTGAATAAAACTTTCAACAAGTGTAGTACATTTTTGTTTTGTTATCAAGTAAGTATTGTTCGGTTTTGTTTACGAGAGCCTTCAACGCTTTTGCGCATGCGTCAGGTCTCCTTCGATTTTTTCAAAATAGGTGCGAGGAGAAACAAAGAGGGGATGTTCACTTTTTATAGTGTTAGTTTACTAGTAGCTGCGTTCTATTTGCGTTTTTCGGGAAAGAATTATGGAAAGAATAAATGCTATTTCAAAAATGCTCCTCGTTATTTTTTTCTTAAAAGCGAAAATGTCCAAAAGAATTTCTTAGGAAAGTACCCATCTCAGCGTATCACCCCTCTGCGGAGTAAAATCGTCCGGCAGTGGTAGCTCTGCCTTTCTAAAACGCACAGTATATGTAATAACTTAATAATATTAGAATAACGTTAGCATAACATTTATGTAGTCAACCTGCAAGTTTCCCAACAGTAATATTAATTAGACTCCGTGTATAAATACGTGGGTACCAGTACCACAGATCAAGGAATGAATTTTTCATCCTAACATGAAATCGGGGCCCCCACAAGGGAGGTCAGTTGGTCCCTCAGCACCGGGATCCGGCCGTCAAAGGGGCCCGGCTGAGGTCTTAACCGAATAAAAATGTATGAATTAGCCTATCACTTCTAGGCTTTTTTTTAAATGAAATCTATGTTTTATTTCAATTACTTTTCTGCTTTAACCGTGTGTATAGAGTTATTCTGCTTTACAATGTTTGCATAGAGCAAATTTTTTCTAAACTTTTTCCTAAACTTCATTTCTAAAGCTGGAAAAGTAAATGTTGGCATTGTCATGGTTTTATTTTAACTTTTATTTTTTTTCTTTCGTGACCCGTTTGCCGCCCTCAGCCCATATTTTAGCTTATTTTTTTAATGTTTCGTATTGTTCCCTCGTCCCTTATTTTGTTCTGTAGATACTTTTTTATTGTAAAAGAAATCATTGTTTGTATTCATAAATCCGATTATTTTATATTTTAATTTTCATGTTATCACCCGTTTTTCTAAAAGTTTCGATTTTTATATTATGTTCCCGTGAGAATTTTATTTATTCTTATTCTCATAAACTAGTGTTTTGCTATTTCCCACGGCGGTCAACATGCCAATTCTTAGAATCATATCCCCATATTTAATGATTGGCTATTTTCTGTTAATTTTTGTGACATCACGGCGAAATAACAAGAGTTCTTCATTATTTAATAATTCTGCGGGACACAAGCCGGGTGTCAGACGTTCCTGATTTGGGTAATTCCACCAAAAGAGGGAAATTTAGCTATGATAAAAAATTATTTTTTTTCTTTAATGCAAACCTAGCAATTATTTAGTTATATGTTTGTTCCATCTAGTACACCTGTTAGCCGAGCTTAATCTATTTCTTATTTTAAGTAAAAAATATTTTATTTTCACAAAGTTACCATTTTTGTCATTCCTGTTACCGAGACCAAATGTTGGGTAATTTTAATGAAAACGCAAGACGAGCAAGAAACAAATTGTTTTATTTGACGTGTTACAAGGTTACATCAGGTTTCAATAACAAAATAGAAGAGTAAAAAAAAGTTTAGAGTAATTTATTTTATAAAATACTTCCAATATTTAGGTCGTATTTAAAAGTTAGAAACAAAAGTTTCCATAAAACAGGCTAATCAGTATTGAAAGGAATAAAAAAAAAAATTCTACATATCAAGTAGTTATTATAGTTGGCAACAATGCTGCTTGTTTATTGTTGCATTCAATAAACAATTAAAAATAATTAAGTAAACACGCTGTAACAGCAATGACTGTGGTGTAACAGCAATGATTGTAACTAATGACTAGATTAAAAGTATATGAAATACTGTTCTTTAGCCTAGGTTCGCAATGATAAGGTCCCCCAACTTGGGATCCACCTCAACATGTCTACTACTGTCAGCATTTCTGCTAGTAATTTTCTTTGGCTCAGGAATTAAACTAATAACTTTATTGTGCCCATACCACAGTATATCATGTCTGGAAGGCCAAAAGAATCTGTTGTAACCAACTTTAAGCATGACTTTAATCTCTACTTCCGTTTCATCAAATGACTGTTTAATGCCTGGGTATGGTTCATCATTACCACTTTTCAACTAAATCCAAACACCCATTTCTACAGGTATGATATCGATTACATCGTCATCAATGCAGTCAGTAATCTCATTCGTAGTGAAAGTGAACTTCTTTGTTGCAAAGCAATCACAGCAGTATTTTCCTCGTAACAGCAAAAACAACTTACATCTATATAATTTATTTCAAGTTCTTTGTGGGCTATAATTTGGTGAATCTGCTTCGTGCCTGGAACAGTAGGCAGGCCAGTTGGTAGAGTTCTTGTTGCAAATTCAACAACATCTTCTGATACGTAAAATTGTTCTACTGTTGTTGCGAATGCTTTTAGGTTTTCAAAGAATACTAACGGATGTGAAATGACATTCCATGTGCCACAAGGGAATCTGCTGTACGCTTCAAAGCTCCCCCGGCTCTATCTGGGGTACCTTTACCGCGGCCAACTTCATAGAAGTTCCACGAGGCGAGCGTGAAACCCTTCTGGAATACTTTTGTAGAAAACAAGAAAAAATTGCCTTTTTGGCGGTATTGCGTTGTTGGACCGTCACTAAAAAAATGTACTGTGCTAACCATGGGGGTATTTGTTTTTTGAGTATGAAAGTACTTATCCAAGTAAGCCCAAGTGCTGTGTAGAATCCGAAACTGTACAAAATGTCAACGGCTTTTCTTGACAAACGTACATAACACCTATGTGCAACGTAACCTGTTTATGGGAACCTCCGAAATGAACACTCTGGATTTCAGAATTGTACTTGCATAAGTAATTTTCAGCAAAGTCAATGTGAATAATGCATTCATTTGGTCTCAAACTCTGTCTTACTTTACGATGCTCAGAAAACTGATGTCGTATATTAAATACATGTTTTCTGAGCTTGGCAAGATTATTTTGAAATTGCTCGAATAAATTCTGTTTTGTACCACAGTATTTTTCTTTTACTGTAATGTTGAATGATATGGTTTCTTTTTCCCCAATCTGGGGTAGTTTTATCTTTACTTTCAAGTTTGGTCCCCCATCTCCACCAAAACACCTCATCACTTCCATCTGTAAGATTGGTTATTAGTTTGTTGTCTTTACGTTCATCACAATCCTCATAACTACATCCTTTGCATGGTTCTTCGCAACAGTTCAAATCGAGAACTAGCTTTCTACGTCTATTGAATCTACTACTTTTAACTTTTGTAGCTTATCAGCCTGAAAAAAATATATTCTCATGTTTTTTGCACAAGCAAGTTTCTCTATCAGAAGTTCTGGGATGCAAAACCCAAAAAGGCCTAAGAGAGCAAAAGGTAGAGTAAGAAAGGTTAAAGTTGGAATTTTCAGCCAAAAGCTTTATTGTGCAAGTTCTTTAGGTTATCTGTTAAAAATCGCTTTTGCTCCTTCTTTGATTCTCTTGTTATTGTCTCTTTTTTCCCAGTTATTACTCGGCTAACATCATCTCTTACATAAAATTTTAAAATGTTGTTTTTCATTTCACTAGGCTCTTTTTTTTTTCTCTTTTTTTCCTCTTCTTTTCCTTTCATAATCAATAGAAGTAGATTTTGACTTTTTCCAACGTCTTTTAGACAATCCGATTTTTTTGTGCAAGTCCTTGCATTTTATACTTTTTAATGATTTTTCCTGTAGGAATCTTCGCTATTACTTGCTTATCCCTCTCTTTTGGACTGTTTGTGTATTTTTCTCTTAAGTGGTCCATTATAGTATTATGGAAGACAAGTTCTCTGCGAATGTCTTCTTGACAGTACAACCACTCAACATGACATTGGTTTTAGAATTTGGTGCATTTTTTAACTCTTGAAAGCGTTTTTTTATCCGTGCACACTGCTTTCTGTAGCGTTCGGTTAGTCGCTTTTGATTACTCAGCGTTTCTTATAGTTTGGCAATCTCTCGGTAACAGGCAGCTCGATTTCTTTTCTTGGCCTTCTTTCCAAACAGTTTTTGTCTGAAATTAGACAAATGAACACGCAACATTAATTAAATACAGACATAAACTTGATCGCCAAATCATATGCAAATCTTACAATCTGTAACTTATCTAGAAGGTGTCACGGTCGAAGACGTGGGTTTTGTCGAAGTTGAAGCATTTGTTCTACGTTTTTCTCTGCATCTTTGCTGAGCCAGTTTCCATATTTTGCGCTAGGATCGTTATGCACGTTTAGATAATTCAGAAATAAGCTTGATTTTGTGACTAGCCTTTTTTTGTTTGTACCTATCCTTTTCCTTTAAGAGGTACTGAGACCTTCTTTTAGGATCAACATCACGCCGTTGCCGATACAACTTTTGCTTCTCAGCTGCTGTTAATGACATAGTTTTTCTAAAATATGGCGTTAATACTAGTTATGTTTACCTATTAAACTTTTAAGAATTACCTTATTTAAAATATTTAAATTAAATTAAATTATTCTCATTACAGTTTCAGGAATTGTCATTGCTGTTACCAACTGTCATTCCTGTTACTATTCTACAAGTAACAGCAATGACAGTAACAGCACTGACCAAACCACGTTGTGTATGCCAACAAATCGGTTGGCCTATTTAATTCATGTTCATAAACTACAGCCTTAATCAGCCCATTTTAACGAATATTTTAATAATCAAAGTAATTTGGCAGCTACATAACATTAACAATAATATAGGTAACAGCAGATGACTGTTGTAAAAGGTACGGGATGTTTAAGAGCTAAATTAATTACCAAATAGCGTCGAAGCGATTGTTGCATGTCTTCAGACGGTTGGAGGGTTCAGTGGCGTACTATAGTCGCAAAATCTCACAACAAACTTATGACCAAGTGAACGTCTCCTTGCTAAAACCACACCAGTAACAGCAATGACATAGATGTGGGACCAATGAACAAAATTTAATTTAATTTAAACTAATAATTATTTTTAATCAAACTCATTGTTATTGTAATTGTAGTTACTTAATGAATGAATAAATTTTAAAAAATACGGAAAAAATTTTTTTTGTGTGTGTCAATGAAGTGAAAGACTGATGGAGGTGCATTTGTGGGACACGACTTTTTGCTGTTTTTGCATGAATTTTTAAAATAAATAAATGAAAATAAATTGTAATTAATATTGTATTCGTAAACGGTTTCTTGACTGCAAAGCTGCATATGTTCTAGACGTGTCTATTCCGAAAATTGTTAATTTTTAACTAAAATTGTAATTTTAAAAAAACTGGGAAGCCAAAAGTACAGGAATGGCGGAATGACCCATTTCAGACATTCACCGTGTCTATAAGTTGACCTTCCAGTGAACACGCCTGTATACGTGGTGGCACGCGAAGACAGTGTCAACGGTTGTATGAACCACCGAAAAATCAAAAGAAAAGAATCAGTGCTTCCTTTCCCTGCTCAAGGAGTCGTTCCGTTTCCAGAGAAACGCGTATGAGGCCCCGAACACTAATCTTGGCGCACCAAAACTTCTGTAAGTACCCTTTCTTAATATTTATCATGAGGCTAAGAAAAATGCTACCCGATAAAACATTGACATTGCATTGTGGCCACCTAACTTGTCTGATAAAATGATTCAATACTATTTGATAAATAAACCTTGCAATATTGGAGATATTACAACCCTTAAAGTAAAATATGAAGGTAGAAACCGATCCTATTATAGAAATGTTTACGAATCAAATTTTTATTGTGTGAAAGCAAATGGCACTAATGAATTCCGTCAGGGGTTGATACATTCAGAAACAAGTAAATGCATTTATTGTTACGTGTGCAGACTGTTTTCAATGCATAGACAAAATTTATAACAGGATTCAATGATTGGAAAACTGCTGACTACAAAAACGATTATCAATTGCTGAACGTATCAATCAGTGTCGGATCTAGGAAATTTTATCGGGGGAGGGGGGGAGTCAGCCCCATGCCGCCCTTTAGCTGTTTTTCACTATTTAATGCAATAATAAATAATAATAAAAGCAGATTGAAACATCGTTAAATGAAACACATTTTAATGCAAAAGAAAATTTTGTCGTAAATGTACATAACGTTATTTGTGATGTGAATTATCACGGAAGCGCCATTTACGGTGAAGTTCTAAAGGATTTGGGATTATTTTTTAATTTTAAAATGCCTAACGTCCGATTTAATGATTGTGTGGAAAACTTATGCACAAAATATCAAAATGATATTGATATTAAAAAAATTTTAAAGATGACTTTGTCCATTTTATTGCCTTCGTAAAAGAAGAAAATGTCACCAATCCTGTTGACGTATAAATTATTAATTGAATGGGTGAGTTGAAAAAGGTACATAAATTTGACAAACTAAACTGAGATAGCCTTTTTCTTCTTTGCACGTATATACATCCATTAAACAGAAAAAGAAACATATTTCTCAATTTTAAGTCTATTTTCCAGAGCCATGTAAACATGATTGAGTTGAAGAAGGAACGTATTCCAGGAATATGTTCTGTTGTCAACTCAAAGCCGCACTAGCATTGAGTTGAAAAAGGAACATATTCCTCAACGCATTTACATTGTTTTATGCCAGGGGTCTCCAAACCTTTGAGCCCAAGGGCCGCATTAACTATCAAACAGCAGTTCGGGGGCCGACTACACTCGAGGTCCAAATAAAAAAGAATCAAAAACCTGGATGTTGGTATTAAATATTTATTTAATATTATTTTATTCAGTTATTATTTAATAACACATTGATACACTACACATGAACATTTGTATTAGTGGGAATCATTAGGATATGCAGGATACACGTATATTTCCGTAATTTTTTCCGTAGACAAAAAAATCTCCAAGGGCCGGATGAGAGGGCCTCGCGGGCCGTAGTTTGGAGACCCCTGTTTTATGCTATAAAAATTTATATATCTAAATATTTACAAAACACAATGAGTTCGCTTCACTTAAAGGTATTAATCGATAATAGAAAATTTTTTTGTAAAAAAATTAGTTTTCTTAAAAAACATTTTTTTTTTTAGTTTTCCAAAAGTTTACATTTGTGGAATATGTACCTTTTTCAACTCACCCATTCAATTGCAGTTTACAATCCACATTTCCTAATGTAGAGACAATTCTGAAAATATTTTTGACAATTCCTATTTGCAATGCAAGTGGTGAACGTCCTTTTTCAGTTCTTAAAAGAGTTAAAAATTATTTAAGAAACTAGCTGTACCCGGCATGCGTTGCAATGCCACTCAAAGAAAGAAAGGGCTCGTGAGAAAGGGCCGTAAATATAAGGTCCCAGGGTCGATCGGGGGTGGGACACTTAGGCCCTTGTGTCGCATCCCCCCCACCCAAGTGTGGTGTCCCTGCTCCCATAGGAGAGTGAAGTTTTCCCTTTTTGCAATGGGGATGTTTAACGTCTCTGGGTCGAGGCTGGAAAAGTCACGTGATGTAGGTGTGTTACTTCTAAAAAGATGGCTAAGATTACCGAAAAAACTCTGTATATTAAAGATTTCTCAACTTTAAATATATTGAATTATCGGCATACAATTAAGGAGGCGTATGGAAATAATGTAGATACATTATTTCTAGATGAAAGGAATAAATATATGTATCTTTACATCGATTTATTCATTTAATCTAGAAATAACGTATCTACATTATTTCCATACGCCTCCTTAATTGTATGCCGATAATT
>JAFIDM010009631.1:35115763-35162210 GCA_023159025.1 Thereuonema tuberculata
GGGGGGGTTAAAAAGTTCCTAAAAAAACCTCACGTGATTAATGGGCGACCCCTAAAGGTAAAAAATTGTATAAACAGAACAAGGTAATTAATGAGAACATATACAGTCGGACCTCTATTTAACGAAGTCGCTAAATCCCGAAAAAAAGTTCGTTATATGGAAAATTCGTTAAGTAGAGATTCACCTTTTAAAATTTACTTTAAACTACATAAACCAGATTTAAAATACATAAACAATAAATATTATTAAAAAAAGTAATGATTTTAATGACATAAAGCATACATTATCACATGCGTACTTAAATTTTACTAATCAAGTCTATTAATTTTGTCTTGAGTACAATTTGTAGGGAGAAATTGAAAAAGTGTTTTCGCTCATAGTACGTCTCGCATCTTTGCAATGCACCAAAAACCCTTTCAGTATTTTCTCCTTCAAATTGTAATCTGCGTCGGATTGTTTCAAATGATTTTAGAATTTCATCATACGAAGGTTTTTTGATTTCTGCATCATGATCATTTCCATTTTTATCATCTTCATCGCAATTCATAGCTGTATTGTTTTTATTTTTCACACTGTCCAAAATATCCGATTCAGTTAGTGTTTCCGAGGTCTCAACTTCAAAATCAAGTGAAAGATAATCATCAATCATACATCATCGTTAATTTCTTCTTTTTCCTCAGCTGTATCCACATTTCTTTCATTTCCTCTAAGGGAATGTTGATAATAAAAACATCTTACGGAGAAAAAAAAAATAGATACCACAAAAAAGTTCGTTAAATAGAAAATGCACTTCGCTATTTGGAGGTTATTTTACGAAGAAATTAGCAAAATGTTCTTGGTTCCAAAGAAAAGTTCGCAAAATGGAGAAATTCGCAAAATAGAGGTTCGTTAAATAGTGGTCCGACTGTATATTTAATGGGGGTACTGGAAGACCTTTAACGGAAAGATTGGCTGAACATATTAAAGCTTATAGGAATAGAAAAAGTGGAATTTTTGACTGGGCAGATCACTGCGAAGAAGGACACAACCCAGATCCAATTGTCAAAATTGAATGCGAAATTTCTTTAGAAAAAGACTCATGATCGAATCATGTTTGATCAATTACAAAAATTGTATGAATAAGGATAAGTTTCTTAAAATGAATAGTGCATCATTTGGATATGTTAAAGAATTTATGAAAAAATAAGTTTTTAGATGTAATGTTAGTATTGTTATTTATAAAGCATCGTTATTATTAATGTGTTAATTGTTATCATTATTAATAACAATGCTATTGAGCACGATAATTTTCATTTGTTAACTTTGTATACAAAAATGTTTTATTTTTAATTCTTATTTGTAATCCTATTCGAATGTAGAGAAGGAATAGTTTCTTGTCCTCTGATACCACTTTTGAAGAACTCCTTCGCAAAGAAGGATGAAATTTCGTGGGAATTAAAGGAGAATTATTATATTAAGGATTTCTAGAAGGTAACTGTATTTTTTTTCCTGGAAAATTTTCAATCATTAAGCTGTAGTGACTTTACATAAATGGTAAAAATTACGCCATTTTTATCGAATAATCCAGTTCTACTTCCTGCCGCCATATCCACAGGTACACTATTGCCATGCACTTACTCTTTATTTCCATACCCTGCATTTAATTTCAATCCCATTTGTACCCAAAGTAGATAAAAACATTCAAATTTTTGACTAAAACTTCAATTTTCAAACACCCGTTCATAATATATGTATTCCTTGATCGTTTTTTTCCCCCCGTCTTATCATTGTAACCGTGGTAACAATTGTTAAAAGTAAATTTTTGTTTTTGATGTATCAATCCATGTAGAAATTGTAAAAATTAGAAATTATTTTTTAAAATCACAGAAGTTTCTTATTAGGATTTTTTTTTTAATAATCAGAAATGATCAAAGCATACATATTTAAGAAACTAAAGGTTCTGTAAAACAATGTCAAAAGGTTCACGAGTACAGGATGCTCTCAGACTTAGGTAGGCGAGTTTTTCCACAAAACCCTACTAGATCGAAACATACATGTGTCACAAAGATATAACAATAAAAATAGTTATACAGGGTGGTTATAATTTAAAGTGACCCTACTCTCAGCTCTCTGGAGTAGATTCTAATCAACATATCTCAAGAAAAATTGATATATCAGTGTCTACAGAACCGGGAAATCAGGGAAAACCTGGAATTGTCAGGGAATTTTGTTATTCTGGAAAAAATCAGGGAATTTTGCAATTATTACTTAAAATCAGGAAAATTTTTTGGTTGAACAGATCGGTTTGGAGGGTTTTTTTCCTCTTATCATCAGGGAATTTTAAAAGAAATTGTTCATGAAATCAGGGAAAAATCAGGGAATTTTTTTGTTTGAACAGATCGGTTTGGAGGTTGTTTTTTTTGGTTGAACAGATCGGTTTGGAGGGTTTTTTTTTTCTCTTATCAACAGGGAATTTTAAAAGAAATTGTTCATGAAATCAGGGAAAAAACAGGGAATTTTTTTGGTTGAACAGATCGGTTTGGAGGTTTTTTTTTCTCTTATCATCAGGGAATTTTAAAAGAAATTGTTCATGAAATCAGGGAAAAATCGGGGAAATTTTGTGGTTGAACAGATCGGTTTGGAGGGTTTTTTTTCTCTTATCATCAAGGAATTTTAAAAGAAATTATTCATGAAATCAGGGAATTTTTCTCTTCAGATTTTGTAGACACCCTGTATATATGCATCATCAGGGTGTCTACCAACAGGGAAATCCGGGATTTATATGGGAAATTTTGGTTGACATGAAATGTACGGGAAATGTCCTTAAAAATCAGACTATGTCCTTTAAATTTTCAGCAACATGTTTTTGTTTTTAGTTGAACAGATCGGTTTAGAGGTTTTTTTTTTTGTTTTTTTTTTTTTTCCGGTTGAAATTTTTGTGAAAATGTCCTTAAATTTTTTGTTTGAGATCCAGTAGACACCCTGATCATGGTCTGAAATGCAACACTACAATAAGACGACTTTATTATTTAAAGACGTTACAGAGCGTGTTCAGTATGTGCTCCAGCTAAGTCGATTGCATGCTGGATGTGTAATACAGTGTGAACAATTATTGTATGAAGCATTTCCTGTGGAATGTTCGCAACATGCCGCTGTATACTTGTCTCCAGATCAGCCAGAAACCATATGTCTTCCTTCAATGACTATCTTTCAGATATCCCTAAAGCCAGAAATCACAGAGATTGTGGAGGCCAAGCATTTGGAAAAGCTCTGCAATCATTGCCTAAGGTGGCACTAAGCAATTTATTTCACTGGTTAACCAATATGCAGTGTTGCTCCACCTGCATGAAGATAGTGGTCTGTAAACAGCATCTTTCTTGTAAGGCAGGAATCACACGCTGAGCAAGTAGCTCACAGTAACATGCACTTGTAACAGTACACCTTACTGGTCCTTGAGGTCTCGCCTCTTCAAAGAAAAACGGATTGAGAATAAACTTAGCGGTGAATACATACCATTCTGTCACAAACAGAATGCAATGACCCCCATATGCGCCAATTCTGCGTATTCACCGCATTTTCTAGGGTAAAGTGTGCATCGTCAGTCCACAGGATATTCCCAGGCCACATGTCCTCAACAGCCATGCTTGCCCAAAACTGAAGAGCAAAATCAGTACATTGCTGTGGATCTTGTGGTTTTAGTTTGTGCACCATATGGAACCAGTGAAAAATAGACCGCAACACTTTTCCAACAGTGAACCAGGAGATAGACAGTTCATGATCCACTGCTTGGGCACTGGATGAAGAATTTCGGGCAAGGTCTGCCACAGCAACAGCAAAACTTGATCAACAATTTCCACTTCAGTTTCCTTTCTGGTGCCACACCCAAATCTCCGGATTCTTCGAATTTCATCATCATCATCTTTAACTCATTTTTAGACAAGGACCTTATTTGCATACCTTTGAAATAACAATAGACTCTTAGTGCAGCCAAGCTGTTGCTGCCGTTCTGATAAAATAACTTTACTAACAGCGCACGGTCTTTCTTCCCCAAAGTTACAGTAACCTTCAGAATTTTATTTAAACGCTGGCAATTTATATCCAGAAAGTGGTTATCAGCATAAATGCCACCTAGTTGCAAAATTTTGAACCAATTCCCAATGATCTAATTAGCATATATAATAATTTTCCTTGATATATGTTGATTAGAACCCTCTCCAGAGAGCTAAGAGTATAGTAATTTTAATTATAGCCACCCTATATTAAAGCATAAAATTAGATGGTTCACAATTTTGTTTTTCCTACAGATGCTTGCTTTCCACCAGCTTTTGTTAATAATGAATTAAAAATTAAACAAACACTTGCACTAAACAACTTTTAATGTCTACAAACTTTTTATATAACTGGATCTATATATGTCAGGAACTGTCCATATATTTAAAATGAGGATACATTTTTGTATAAAACCTTTTCAGATTTTTTTTCATTTACAAAAACTATTAAGTTTTGCAATTTCTAATAAATAGCAATGGAACCATTGGAAGACATTCTCCATACTAAGGAACTGTAAATAGTTTCAGAAAATAAGATGTTTAATTCAGTCAGAAAAGTTCTTAATGCTAAGAACTACTTTAACATAGACAAGACCAAATCTAATCACTCATCCCCATATTGGAAACATGCTCTAAAATCCAAAATTAATATATAGCAGCATTATTAGTTGTGCTACAAAAGATGTACTTTAGGATCATAGAATAAAATATGTGCATCAAAATTTAATAAGGTCCAACTTAAAAAATGAAATTTTATATAAACTGACGTACCAGAAAAACTGATACACCTATCTAGTAGTGCATAGGTCCTCCTTTTGAATAAAATACTGTAGCATACAATGGAGCATAGACTCCATGAGCTCTCTAAAGTACTGTATATATAATGTACATTATGGTTCCTCAATAGTAGTCAACAATTCCCTACAGCACAGCTACCACCACCCTGGACTTGTCTCGTTAGCTTACAGGATCCATTGTCTTGCGAGATATTTGCAACACATTCATCTGCCCAAAACAGTTGGAACAACAACTTGTCGGACCGAGCAACATGTTACCAGTCGTTTGGTATCCAGGGGAGGTGTTCACACATCCAGACAAGGCGCAGAGGCTTGTACTGCAGATCAGAGCTGTCCGCTCCTGTACCCCATAGAAGAAAGATAATATTATATTAAATGTTATGTGTGACCCCAGCATTGAATTGTTTAATCGTGATATGCAGCTATTGTCATTGCAAATGATATGACAATGGATTGCCTATATATGTACTTCAATGGAGATAATTCCTAAGTCTGAAATATTTCATTTCGCTGGCATAAATAACAACTGTAAGTAATCATTTTAATTTTATGTTAAGTATTTCATTAGAAAAAGCATTTTCCATTTCCGGGAATCCATGTAGGAGTACAAAAACGCTCTCCTATAGGCTAAGATAATTGTGAAGTATGAAATGTCAAAATAAAGTAATCGTTTATGAGCTTACCTGTTGTTTCTAAATGCTTCTCACTTCTTGCTGTGCTTTTTAAGAAATATCTTTCATTGTTTTCCTTCTTTCAAAAAGCAATGGTGGATCTAGGATTTTCATTTCCAGGAACTGATTCAATTTTTTATTTTCATTTAGGTTTCTTTATAGTTTTTTTTTTTTTATCTGTATTTGCCTTGTCTCTTTTCAGCAATTTATAATTTTTTAAACCGCTTTTGCAGGTTTTTAGCTTACATTTATTATATTTTTATTTTGTTTTTGGTTTATTATTTGTGATTTTTAGTTTAATCTGATTTTGTTTGAATTTATTTTTTAATTTCCTTACGATAAAAATGTGATGGCATATGTTTTTAAATTACTATATATTTATTCCATTTAAAATTATTTTGTTTTTAAAATTTTTCCAAGGAAATATAAAAGGCACATAATTGAGTATTTCAAAGTTTCAATTTTTATTAATACCATTTGCCTGTTATGAAATTTACAACCAGATCACTTTAATTCGAGGGAAATACATATATATAAATAATCCATTTATCATTTATGAGTATTTCAATTTCAGTAGCTACATAGTTGCTATTTTTTATTCACTGATGAAATAAATAACCCACGATGTAAGTAGATGAAACATATGGTTTTTTGAATGATAATTTCTCCAGTTAGAATTTGTTTAATTATTGATTAAACATAATAATTTTAAACATTCAACTTCTTTGCTGTATTAATACTGAATATTTGAGCATTTTTTTTGCCTTAACGCCCAACAAAATAATGCCGCCCTAGAAAAGAATCTTTTCAAAAATCTGAATATAAAGATGTATGTAGATATAACTACATATGATCGTACATCTACATATTTCATTTATTAGCATTTAAAGTCAGGATACAGCTAACAGCTTCATACAATGTTTCGATACTCGACGATGCCGACATCTGGTTTCAGAAACCTTCAATTTCAGCATTTAGTTTTCACTAAATATGTTAAATATTAAATGTAATAATTAAACAAATAATAAACACTTAGGATCATTCAAATGTAAGTAAAATGGATAACCTGACATACAAATGTCTCGAATAATATCTAACCATGTTTTTTGTCTTTTCGGATTCATTGGAATAGTTATAATTTTTTTTTGCAGTGTAGCAATTGTTGAACTTTACACTACAGTACAATATAGTATTTGTAAAGTATGTGAAGTTTCACCATTATTTCCATTGATTCTATTAATTTAGTGAACAACCAATGTTTCAATAGAAGAGTTAACAGGACAAGTGAGTGTTTCAACAGGAGACGTCACAGCTGAAGCAACATGGCAGCCAAGGGTTTCTGGTGAGCGTGGCTACAGTCTACTTTCTACTCACAAATTTGGGTATTTATCAATTAAAAAAAACAAAAACCACCAGGCATTCTAAAATAATTGTTTACGTCTATTTGAATAATACTTTTTTTCCCCAGGAATATCGCAATTGTGGAAGATACCACTTGATGAAGGGGTAAGGTGGCATGTACTGAAAATAAAAACAACTATCTCGGTTTTTCAGATACTACATTGTAACTGTCTTATTCTTTGAATTATTTAAGGACATCATATTTTGGTCCATATTTAAAAGTGGCTCATAAGATAGGTTTATGTCTACCATAAATCTAAACATGCAAATACAAAATTTCTTTTAAGTAGTTATTATTCTTTTAAGTTAAATATTTAAGGAATAGTATTTCGGTCCATATCATGAAGTGCCTTATAAAATGGTGCTACACAGTATCAAAATATGACCAGAAAATAAAGACTAATATCAAGTCTGAAGTTGATCATTAAATTACTCTGACAAGAACACATAAGCCTGTATATAACAAATTTTAGTGGCCTTTTGTGAGATGAAACAAAATATATATGTATGGGGTTCAGGGGTCAACACTCAAAGGTTTTTGAGATATCTGACATTGTTTTCATTGGATTTCTGCTTTTAGCTTAATTATTATGTTAGAATTGCAACTCATCTTCCAACATGATGGTTAACGGCACTGGCTGGTACTCTAGTTCCTGGGTTCGAATCCACTTAATGTACCTTTCTTTTTTTTCCTTTTCTTCTTTTCCTAACTCTGTTTTTTTCCCCTTATTTTAATGTACTGCCGTTTATTATTTTTATTTGATGGCTTACATTAGTAAAACGATTAAAAATATTAAATAATATCTCCCTTGATTAGAAAATGAAGTAAAATGTTAAAAAAATATAAAAAAAATTGAGTATTTATATAAATTATCAAATAGCTCACTTATATTTGATTAATTAACCTAATTTTTTACCTTTCTTATACCGGGTGGTTGTAATTAAAGTATCCACAACTGTGCGGTCTGGAGACCACATTATTACATTGATAGTAATGCAACTTTGTATAAAAGCTATGCAGAGCATGGGGAAGAGAATTCCAACGAAAAACAAATTACTTCAAACAGTTGCCACCAGGTGAAAAAGTGGCACTGTATGAAATACACAATGCATCTGTGAATGACCAAACTGCAGAAATCACCATGCCATTGGGAAAGAAAGGATGTGCGCTCCTGATGAAGCTCTATTACCAGAACAGCAGCAATAATGCATCAGCACTGTGAGAATATCGTCGTTTGAAGGGATTGCGAACAGGACTCATGACGGCAAGGGTTTTACGAAAGATAATGCTGAAATTCGAAGTCAGGGGAGCTAGGTGTGCTGCCAGGAAGAGGACGCCACCCGATTGCAGAGGATGTTGTGCACGAAGTGGCAGTAGCTGACAGAGCGTCAGTGGCCCGGTATTCGGCGACCAGTGCGTGAGCAGTAGCACATGAATTAACAATGCCATGGTTCATGGTGTGAAAGGTTTTACAGTCCATTCATCACTGGTACCTGTATAAGATCCAGATACTGCACCAGTTCTAGCCACAAGATCCATAAATGCGGTCAGACTTCGCATTTCGTTTCTTGGCTAAAATGGCTTTCGACGATGCATGGCCCTGGAACATTCTGTGGACAGATGAGGCACATTTCACGCTAGATGGTGATGTGAACACGCAGAATTGTCGCCTATGGGGTTCCTCAAACTCTCATGTGGTGCATTCCCAGTAAGTGACTGCATGGTGTTGATTCACCACGGATTTCATTCTAGGTCCATATTTTTTTGAGGAGATGACACTTGCAGGTCCTGTTTGGTGCACTGTTACAAGTGCACATTACTGTCAACTCTTGACACAGAATGTGGTTCCAGCCTTGCAAGAACGCAGGTGTTTACAGACAGCAGTCTCTTTCATGCAAGATGGTGCAGCACCGCATATTGGTTGCCCAGTAAAGGAACTTCTTCGTGCCCGCTTCGGCGATGATTGTGTTTTGTCACGACACTTTCCAGAGGCATGGCCAGACCTTAATCCATGTGACTTCTAGCTATGGGGAACCCTGAAAGATCATGTTTATGAGGGATGCATACGGACCCCTTGCCTGAACTGAAAGCCAATATCATTTGTCATGTTGCAGCCATTTCACGAGACACACTTCGTGGTACTGTTGAGCACGCTTTCCTGCGCTTCCAGTATGTCATCGACGCAGACGGTGGGCGTATTGAACAATCAAAAAGCATTAAAATATTGCATTCCCACTGTCAGTTTATGATCTTACAGCACCACTTTTTCACCTGGTAGCCACTTTTTGAAGTAATTTGTATTTCGTTGGAATTCTCTTCCCCATGCTCTACATAACTTAATACACAAAGTTACATTACTATCCGTGAAATAATGAGGTCTCCCGACCGGGCAGAAGTGGGGAACATTAATTATAACTACCTGATATTAATAAATTATGTTTATATTATATTTGAACCTAAATGAAGAAACAGTTAAGATATCTGAAGATCTCATACATACAGGTAGGGTTTCCGAACTTTGCTTATCAATCTTTGACCAAGTTTAGCTTTCTCAATTAGTTCAAATTTTAAATAAAATAAAAATATATATGTATTTAAAGGGGATGTTATTTACAGTTTCTAATTGTTTTACTAATATCAGCCAGAAAATAAAAGAAAAATAATAAACAAAAGTAAGGGAAAAAAAAACTACATGGAGAGGATTCGAACCCAGGAACTTGAGCATAACAGCTAATGCCATTAGCCATCATGCTATAACCGACAACTGTTGAGATCAGCTGCATTGAGTCGTTCAAGTTAATAGAGCATGTCATAAACTCATATTTCTGAAGTACCGGATGGGCATAAAATAACATGAGGTGTTCAGAGCCCTCTAGCGAAGAATGTATAGGATGAATCGTAACAACATTCGGTGGACATACAGAGTGGAACATGTGGTTTCGATATCTAAAAAAAAAAAATTAGTACCAAAAGTCGCCAACAGGGGAAAATGTGGTGCTGTTAACGCACTAATTTTCATTACCACATTACGTGTAGAGGGATCATGATTAAAAGAAAGGCTTGGAGAATTCACATCACTCGGCAACGAACTGCCTTTCGATGGCTGTTACGTTACGTGATCGTGCTTTGTTAGTGAAGCTGCATTATCAGTGGGACGAGAATGCCAGTGCTGCCCTTCGGAAATTTTGGCGGTTGAAGACGCTACAAAGAGGACCGATGAGCGTAACAAATCTACGAAAAATGATTCAACGCTTTAAAACTACTGGAACTCTAGCAATGCAACAAGGCCTGATACGCAAAGCTATCAGTCAACAACATGTTGAAGAAGTTGCAACTGCTGTTGTGGAACAGACATGACGAATATGCAGGGTGCCAGCAGTACACAGGCAATATCCCGGCAAATGGATATCCCATACTCAACGGTGCGAAAAATCCTGCATCAGATGTTGAAGTTTTACTCCTATAAAATCTGTCCTGTTCAAGAATTGCACCCTGGCGATGCGACCACCCGCACTGAGTTTGCATTAAGATTCTTAGCACGCATGGAAGTGGATGAAGCATGGCCATGGTGGATTTTATGGAGTGACGAAGCACACTTTTATTTGGACGGTGATATTAACACACACAACTGAAGCTTTTGGGCTGCGACTAATCCACACGTGGGTCTGCAGATGCCTATCGACTCGCCGAAAGTCACTGTGGTGCGGCTTTACGTCATTGTTTATCATCGGTCCTTATTTTTACGAGGAAACTCACCAAAGTGGACCAGTGACCTGTTCTGTCAATGCTGCATGGTATTCCGATATGCTAAAAAATTTTGTGGTTCCACAACTGCAGCAAAGAGGATGTCTCGATTCGACCATCTTCATGCAGGATGGTGCACCACCCCACATCAGATGTCAGATACAGCGTGTGTTGTGGCAACATTTCTCTGACACCAGAATCATTAGTTGTGCATTTCCCACAGCATGGCCACCGAGGTCGCCTGATCTCAATCCTTGTGACTTTTGGTTGTGGGAATTTCTTAAAAGCATTGTGTATCAAGGACATGTCCTTGATATCCCGATGCTGAAAGATCGAATTACATTACAGGTGGGACAAATCCATTCCGATATAATGCAAGCCGCTGTGGAACATGTCATGCACAGCATGCAGCTCGTGGAACATCACAATGGTGGTCATATGGAGCCTTACTTGTAATTACCAATAAACGTTTTCTATACTGTTACGAAACTTGGTGTGTGCTGTCTCATATGGCAATTACTCATTCATTATAAAAATCATACGTACTAAAATCCTTTACAGCGCCACATTTTCCACTGTTGGTACTAATTTTTTTTTTTTTTTTTTTTGGAAATCGAAACTGCATGTTCCACTCTGTATGTCCACCGAATGTTGTTAAGATTCGTCCAATACATTCCTTGCTAGAGAGCACTTGAACACCTCACGTTATTTTATGCCCACCCAGTACTTACGTGTACTCATCTAACAAAAGGGAACTAAAATTTGTAATATACAGTCTGTGTCCTCACCTTGTGAGTTATTTACAGTACAATATTCTTGGCCCAATCCTACACTGGCCTTTAGTATAAACATCAAAACTGAAAATAAAAACATAATTCAAGTAGACTCTTAAAATATGAAATCTGATGTAGATCACTGCATTATTTGAATTTTTTAAGAGCATAGTATTTTGGCCCACATTTGGTTTGTGAATACCAAATATATGAAAATTAAGTCTTGAAATACAAAATTTAGTATAAATTAATGTATTATTTGAGTTAATTAAGGGCACAACAGTTGGACCATATTGTTCAACAGAACATAAATAGAGGCTCTAAACATCAAAAACTAATCATGGCTGGAAAATAACATTAAATCAAATATAAAGTTATTTAAGCTTCCGTGTTTTGACCCTTATGTAAAGTGGTCCATAAAATAGGTCTAAATAATATACCAAAATATAATCACATCTAGATAACAGCCTAAACTTTTAAATATGAAGCCTGATGTAGATCAATTAATTATTTTTCAAATAATCATGCCCAGAAGATTCTTAATAACAAAAACATCCATGCATACACTCCATTCAAAAAACGTCTAAATTTATTCTAGGAAATGAAGAATATCAATTCCCATTAAAAATAGAAAAATGGATCTTTTCTATGATTAATTTCGTATGTTATGTAACTGTTGAGAAATTAATGATTAGAAATTTTAGATTTTTTTTATTATTATTTTAATATTTGGATGTCGTTTATATCACTAAGATATGCTTTCCTATATTGTATGGAGAAAGTAAAAATGCTTGATATTTTTCTGATAAATTCCTTAATAGAATTTTACTTGGCTTATGAAGATATATGATATTTTTTATTTTCTTTCACAACTTTTGAGCAAAGCAGAGAATTTTGAGATTTAATTTTGTTTTAATTTCATTAGAAGAAATGCTTTTAAAAATCTTAAACTGTGCTGTTTCATATCTTCACAATTTCTTCGGAAAAAAAAAATATATATATATATTATATATATACATACATACACATCCACACAGACTGTGCAATCAAATTATTATGACCTACCCTTTGAACCAGTGAAATAACCCACATTCAATGATCAGATAATGAGACTTTACATATAAATAGGAGAGCAGCAGATACTGCTAATCAACGTTTGATCACAGTATGAAAATGAAAAAAGCTGGTGAGTTTACTTGCAAATGGGATGAATGTAAGCTGCTGCTTGAAAGATATCAGGTATTTCATGCCCCAGTGTTGCTTTTATTCAGATGTGCAGCACCTGGCAGAATGATGGAGACATGGGGGATCACTTAAGTCATCTGTGGCAACCAACTGCCATTCGCCATCAAGAGTGTTGTCGTCTGACAAATGGTGTCCAGCAATAGCCATATGACCACTGAACAAATAACCAGGTAATACAATTACGGAAATCATCCCTAGTGTGCTGCAAGTCACCATACACAGAAAACTCTTCATAGGTCTCCAGAGCAGATGCCCACATCCAGTACCCATGTTAACTGACACCCATCTACAAAAGTGTCTTGTGTTGCACAAGTAAGTGGATCATAGAAGAGTGTCAGACTGTTGCTTACTCTGATGAGACACGGTTTCAGCTATTCAGGGTAGATAGATGTAGATAAGAGGAACCTCTACAACGGGCTTTTGCCCTAACACCACAGTCCCAAGCAGAGAGTATGGTGGTGGTGTTATGGTCTCGGAGATGTTCTTGAGGGACAGTTTGGGACCTCTCAGAGGTCAATGGTCCCCTTGACACAACTATATATTTATCCAGTATAGTAAGTTCACCTCTTTATGGTAACAGTCTTTTGAGGAGGTAACAATATATTCCAAAAGGATAATATGCCATATTATGGCACACAAGTTGTGCATGAATGGTTCAATCAAACATGAGAACAAAATTCTAGCTCATGGACTGGCCTCCTTGTTTGCCTGATTTAAATTCCATTGAGCACCTTTGGACTATAGAAGTTATCATTTGGATGCACCACCAAGGATTAAGGCCCAGCAATGGGAGGTAATATCAGTAAATTCATATGCCATACATCCAGCTATCTAATGGAATCTAATCAAGTCCACGCCTCAGAATATACAAGGTTCGTTCAAAAAATAAAGTTGCGCCTGACTATTGTAGGTCAAGAAACAATTATTCAGGTATGCAGCATAACACAATAGAATGCTGATACCTTACACTTTTTTTTCCACGTAGTCACATAGTTTCTGTAAACACTTGTCTGAACATATGACTAAACGTTCCATTCCCTAATGACAGAAATCTGCTCCTTGTCATAGAGCCACGGCTGTTTTCACTTGCTCATCGTTGTCTGCCCATATGTTCTTTTAGTTTATCAAATAATGAAAATCAGAAGGTGCAAGATCAGGACTGTACGGCAATGTTCGTAAACTAGTATCATGGTGTCTTCTATGACCGACATTGTTGGCCTTATTTGCCGATCAGCATCAGTCAAGTCTGTGCAACTGCATTCCAACTGCTGGCACCACTTCACTATAGCTGGATGCAGCATTGCATTTGCTCTATATGCTGCTGATATTTCACTATGATTCTTGGAACAAGAGACATTTTGCCTATAGAAATCGTACAGTTCCTCTTACCCCAAGCTTGGAGTAACATTCCATTTTACACACTTGCTACAACACACCAACGTGGGAACCTCATCAGGGCTGGGGCCCTCAGATACAAACTCCATTCTGTGCATGCACCATACTTATTGCTCAATTCTACCAAAAGATGGCGACAGGTGCAACTTAGTTTTTGAATGACCCTCATAAGTGTTGTATTGACTATGAAAGAGGGAAATAACCACTGTTAGAGGTTAGTGGTCATCCTGTGTGGAGTTACTGGTCTCCCATCAGGCACCTCCCCAGGTGACAGATAGGGGAATGCTCACCATAAATGGAAGGTAAGGGGGAAATAAAATATCAACGGTGGACCAAAACCAGACGCTGCTGCTTTGTAGCAAATGAAGATGGATCTTCAAAGGCTAGGGGAAGACAACCCACCCCGTCAAATATTACCGTTACGAAACCTAAAGAGCCTTGGATTGACTGTTATTCTGGTAAACGAAACAAGCAAGGTAAAAGGGTAAATGATTTAATATGTGCAACGTGGAATATATGTACATTATACAAAACTGGAGCGATGAGAGGAAGACCGAAATTACGATAGATGGACAGTGTAAGGAATGATATAAAGGAATTTGGAATTACAAATCGGAAAGAAAAGGCAGTAAACAGAGATGAATGGAAGAGAACTCTGAAGGAGGTTAAGGCCCAAATGGGGCTGTAAGACCAAACGAGAAGGTGGTTAGTGGTCATAATAATTTGATTGCAAATAAATATATATATAATTTTTTTCTTGTCATTCTGTATCAATGGTCTTAAAATTGTTGATATACATTATATCATGTCTTGAGATCTTTCGGATCCTTTAGCAGAGATCCTTGATCAATTGTAATTACATTGAGAGAAAATTCTACAATTATACAAAGTCAATGAAATTTAGCATTTTGAAACATGTGATTAAACACTTCCTCCTTTCCTCAGTCACTCTATTGGAGATTTTTCTAGGAGATGAACTTCCTGTCGTTTGCTTTAGCCCTGATGTTGGACTTTCTGAAGATGCCAACAGGGGACAGAGGACAGGAAGTTCATCTAGAAAAATCTCTAATGGAGTGACTGAGGAAAGGAGGAAGCGTTTAATCACGTTTCAAATCTTAAATTTCGTTGGCTTAACTTTGTATTAATGCTGAATTTCTCTCAATGTAATTACTGCTTAGCCAGACGAAAGAGACTGGTCACGTGATTTACTGGTCGCTCTGACCTCTTTCTTGGCGTGAAAATAGGGGAGATGGGTATGTGCCGACAAGAACAGAAACAAACGACGTATAAAGGAGAGATTCATAAAGTGAAAAATTACTGCACAAAATTCAGTTTAAAATTAATGCAAGAATAAAATACACACACACAGAATAAGAAATACATGTATAATAAACTTTTAGAATGTAATTCTCCCCTTCGCCTTGTTCCATTGTTTTGGCAGTGTGCCAAACGCAGTCTTTATCGCTTGGGCAAGCAGTACGATTGATGAAGAATTGCAGCCAAAGGATTGAAAGCTCTCAAGACATGATTGTAATGTACAGCAACAATTTTTAATGTTTTATAATACAATTTTAAATATGAACTGATGTGTTTTTAACAATTTTTTTTAGAAATAGAATATTTTAAAATTACAATACACGTTAAACAAAATTTTAAATAGGAGCACATTAAAAAAATATAAAAATATTACTTGATACTATTGAGCTAATAGCCAGCAATTACTCTCGACCCCGATTTACACAAATGCGACTGTGCAATGAATGAGTGACAACAATGCTGCAATCATACTATGCCATAAAGATAAGACGCTGAAAGTATGTTTGTAGTCACATCCAAGACTGTTTGACGATGTTAGTGTATCTTGTCTAACAGAAACAAAGTTTTATATGTGAGATAAATACAAGAACGAAGAATTTTACTTATTATTATACACACTTGTAGAAAAATAACACCTCAACAAAAATAAAAAATAGTAAAACAATAAATTATAACAATAAATTAAGCCAACTAAATTGAATTATAAAGCAAAGAAAAAAATTGCAAAGATAATATGAAAATAAACATAACAAAAAGATATTAAAAAAGACAAATTTACATGGAATGCAACAAGAGGAACAAATGGATAAAATGCAACAAATGGATAAAATTAGCATACAAAGAAATAAATAACATGAAATTAAAAAACCTTTAAAAAAGATGATAATACTGAAAATAAAAAAACCACAGAAAAATGTGTTACACCAATGGATTTTCCTGCAATTTTTCTTTCCAATACTTACTTAAAAATTATATTAATGGGATCAGGCAAAATGCTTTTTATCAATCAATGGATTGTAAAAAAAACCTAATTAAGAACACATTTGAAAGCAATGTTCTATATATTTCTATATTTAAAGTATTTTGATTCTACTTTACTGTTTTTATATATTGCATAATCCATTGTTCTGTTAAATATTCAGATTAATTTTATTGCCCCCCTCCGATTTACCTTCAGCATACAGATTACAGCAACTGAAGTTATGAACTGCGTAAATTTAAAAACCCCTAGCTGACAATTTCTCAATTTCCAAATGCAGGAATAGTGTCAGATTGTCATCAACTGTAAACTTAGAACAGTCTATGCATATCTCTGCATGTATTATTGGAAAAGAAACTCCTTCAATATTATTTATTTTAAATAATACTTTTTAAAGTCTCTGATAAAGTCTGTACACAGTCTTTTATGTGTAAATCAGGTATTAAGGCACAACCAGGAATTAAAATTGTCCATGGGTGTTTAGAAAACTCAACAAAAATTTTTTCCTACTTTCTCCATTAATATCTTCAAGCAAGTGTAAGTTTCAGTAATAATTTTTCAGTTCTTCTTAAATAGTCAATGTAAACTTTAATTGCACAGTCACTAAATAGCTACTGAAAAAAAAAATCTAATAAAGCATTAAAAAATGACAAACTGCACCAAATCTGGAACTATCATTTGCGACTAGATCTACAAAATTCTATTTTTAGATTAAATTTTCAATTATTTTATACAATAAACTTGATTGTCATAATAACATTCCTTAATAAAAATTTTTTATTCCTTTGTGAAATAAAATCAAAAATTTTGTTGCAAATATATGGAATTCCTAAACTTTTATCTGAAACAAGGTTATACCTAAAAAATTAGAAAAGGATTAGGCTAAAGTTATATTTTTGATAAACAAATTATAGCCAAAATACACTCAACACAATAAATAGTCTTTTAGTGATTAGTAGGGCTCGGATTATATGCAAAGAGCATATTTGTTGTTAAGAGGTATATCAACAAAATTGTAAGTTTCCTATGCCTATCTCATGTTTTTTTTTTTTAGAATGGTCTATTTTAATAAAAAAACATTAGATATGCATAGAAAACTTACAATTTTGCTGATATACCTCTTAATAACAAATATGCATTTTGCATAAAATCCGAGCCTTAGTGATTAAAAATTAAACAAAACAATTGAGAACACTACTGTCTGTAACATACACAAACTGTTCATTCAGTTACATTGTATAACTTAAGACCATAATGATAAGTAACGAACATTCTTTTTATATAAAATTCCCAATTTCTGCTTTGTCAAATTTAATAAAATATTTTGTATATATGAGACAATAACAACAACAAATTTTGACACTAATTAATCCTTTTATTATAAATATGAAATAGAATTATTTTTGAAATAAATTAAAATTGTCGCAGGTTTGATGTAAATGCAATAAAAAAAAAAATTAAAAAGTTTAGTTCAAGTCAATGAATTTAATTGCGATTTAAAATCTGTGAAACAGAATGTGATTAAATAAAAAGTTACAGTAAAGTTCTATTGCTATCATGTATTCCAAAACTCTACAAAATTAGAAACAAATGCCTCAAAAATTTGAATTAAATAATATTGATATTAAAATAATGTTAGCTGAAATATATGCATATCTTGTCTGCTCTATAAAAATATAAACCAAATTGTAGAGGAGACACAACATGTAAATGAAGTTATAAACCAAATTGTAGAGGAGACACAACATGTAAATGAAGTTATAAACCAAATTGTAGAGGAGACACAACATGTAAATGAAGTTACAATGCTTGACCAATTTTTTTGTTTTGTTTTTCTTATTACACTTTGTTAAAGAGCACAGCCTCTCTCCACTTGAAGAAAAAATAAAGTTATGGTGGGCAGTTTTATCATCCATTTCATAAAATGACCACTAGAAAGCAAGAATATCCATTAATCACTGTAATACTTCCATTCAGTAATTTAGTTACCCACAATTACTGAAGCTTAAGTACGGAATGAAATTGAGAGATAAAATTAAGCAACAGCAACAACAAAAAAAAGAAGTTCCTTCCTTCTCCCCTTCTTTTTTCATCATGCTGCTTGAAGGTCGTGTTCACAACTGCAGCTTCCAGTGTCTTTTAAACACTGTCTATTCCAAAATTCTAACTGTCAATCAAAAAAATCTCTGAATAGCGAATTACTAGAAACAGAAACCACCTCTTTACAGTTCAGAAGCATGCAGATGACCTGATTAATGTAGATCTGCACTGATTTGAAGTTTTGATAAACCATTAACTCATAAGAAATGATTTGCTACTTAATTGTCTAGTGTTACTAATATACTACAGGTGAAACACCGTAAAGTTTATAATCATTCCATTTCAACTATTTAAAAAATATGTTTTGGAGGCACATGCCATCTCTTCAAATCTAAATTGAACTCTGAAAAACAAGTCTAAATATTCCAAAATTCTATAATATATTAACAAAAAAAAATTTGAAGTGAAATATATGGTGTATATTTTAGTCTGATTGGAAGCTGTATCTGTATAACATTAACAATTTATCAAAAGAAAAAATATTTTTTTTAGAAGCCCATAACTCCCTTAACTAAGAAAGTAAAAATCAAATTCACAATAAAAATATAAAAAGGCAAAAAAAAAAAAAAAAAATCATGAGCCTAGTACATTCTCAATTACAATTCCTTAGCCACATTTATTAAGTATCAATAAAAGAGACCTTTATAGTCACAGAAGGACAGACAAAACGGGAATATTAGTCTGCTGATCTACATCAGAAGACTAAAAATTGAATCCAGCATAGATTGTTTCGGATATTCATTTTTTCATTTAAAATTGATTAGTAGAAAGATAAATCTTTTATTCACGTTCAATTTTTCTTTATATTCATAAACTGGATATCTTTAACTGAAAATGTAATAAATAATTAATATTAAAATAAGAGAAATAAATAAGTGTTCTGGCATGCACATTGATGTGTTTGTACGGATGGCATGGTTCATGTAATATGATAAAATGTTGCCATATAATGCCAAACCATGTAAGTACAGGGAATTTTTAAGTGGCACTGTGCAATTATTTGACCAGGTAAACTGCAGGAACATACAACTGTTCATACTATTTTGTAATCATCTAATTTTACATCATTTGATAAGCTCAGTTGTGGCCAACATTAACAGGCATATGAAAACATTTTGTTTTTACTGTCAACTTTGTTTTACTTTCTTCATTAAAGGGAACTATCCTTTTTTTTCTGCTCACGGGTTGTCAAGACAAATGTTAATGGCTGTTAAAATTGAATGCAACAGCAAATACTAGGATGCCACTTAGCGGCACACTTCATTTATTGATATTTATTTTTTTTAAAATGTAATGGCTCCATGCCTTCTTTTTGTTTTTTTAATTATTGTGCTTCTTATTATACAATGTCATTTTAGAGATATGTTATATTGCTCACTCAGCCACACCACTAAAACATAATTTTGCTTAAATTTCGTAAAACAAAATTAAGTGTTTCTAATAAAATAAAAAAGCAGATTTTGAAAAATAGCAAACTAGTTTCAAAAATTATTTTGCTATCTAATTGTTCATTAAAATAGTTTGAATTTTAAAACTGTAAAAACTTTAAGATAATAAACGATAAAATTTTAAGTAACAAAATCAAAAATTATTAGCCTGTAAAGCTTTATTATAAAACTGCAATTTCTATTCAGAATTCAATTGTTTAACCAGTAAAAATCTTCGATTGCCTCATCAAAAATTGTTCAAGAAATTAAACAATAAGAGATAATAAAATAAGCTTCTTTTTTTTTATTTGTAATAAGTTGGTTTTTTTCCATTTCTTTAAAAAAAAGCCTCCTTTTTTTTTTTTGAATAATTAAAAAAAGAAGTTATCTAAATACAAAGTAATTCTGAAATATCTAACACTTGACAACAATGATTTTAAGCTAATTCAAATAAACAGAAGGCATGAATTAATTTCATTTCACAAAATATATTTCTTATTTATTAACTGCTTTTTTTTTTAAATACAGCATAACAGTCATCATACAGACTCAGCTGAATTTCAGATATTTTGGTTCAAATTATTGCTTAAATCAAAAATAAAATAATAAATTTATGCCAAACATACATGATCATTTTCTATTTGAAGTTTAAATGCATTAATCTCTTGTAGTTTGTGGTTTTATTTCTATTATGATTTGCTATTTGTGGTCATCTCTAAAAGAAATCGAACTCATGAGTCAACCACCATTTTAAAAATAAATAAAGTTTGACTGCAGCCCAACAATGGGATGCTAGCATTTCTTGCAACATATAAGAAACTGGGAGGCTTGATCATCCTGTCTTTGTTCCACTATGGTAGTGTTACATTTGTGCTCCTCCAAATTTGCTTCATTTTGCCAAAATCTGAATTCCAATGTGATACAATATTGTGGAAGTTCAGTATCAGTGATTTTTAATAATTTACAGAAAAGATTATTAAAAATTAAATTACTGCCTTGTCTGTTGTTGTAGTTTTTAATAACTTGCCTGATTTGGTGAAGTGCAAGATTGTGAAGATAATATTTTTTTTTTTTCTATTCGTTAATAAAACATTAAAAATTCAAAATTTATAGAAACTATGAGAATTATTGAATGAGAAGTGGTTTCTGTAGGGAAGCTGGGAAACAACTTTCTAACATTCAAGAAGAATGGTGTTCACAACTACATAAACAAAACCTTATTTTTCCCTTTAGATCGTTATATTCAAATTCACAGCACTTTCTACAAGAATGACCTCTTAAGAATGAGGAGTGATTATTGTACATCACTGTTTGTTTATATCATGGTCAAAGCTTTATCTTGTTAAAAGAAAATTTTATCCATTTTTTCTTTTTTCAATACTGATATTTTTAACACATTACAAATTTATTAGAAATATATTGCAGCGATTTAAAATTTACCCATCACTGATGAACCACAGAAATTAACTTCTACTTATCGGGCCTATGGCAATTACAGGATAATCTCAGTATTCTAGGTAATTCCTTATCTCCATATAATTCTCTTAATCAGTGTATGTCTATACATTTATTTATTATTAAAAGTGACTTTCAACAAAAAATGTGAAATACAATTTGTGAAATAAAAGTTGAGAGATACTTATTAGTTCACCTAAAAAGTGTTGGGAATGATAACAGAATCTTAATAACTAAATTAAATAAAAATGATTACCTACATAATAATAATCCGTAACAATCACTTATTTCACGACGAAATTGTTACCCTCTTAAGATTCAGAAATGTAACATTTGATAAGTTCAGACCGAAACCTAATAAGACAATCGCCCATTTAAGAATGAATAAATCTAAGTTTCTATGCTAGTTGGATTCGCCAACACCAACAAACATTAAAAAGCTTTTATGTTTTTGACAAAATCATTGTTTAGAGCTACATTTTAAATATTTAAAAAATCCCCAGCATAACATGAATTGCACTTCAAGAATTTGTAATACTGCCAAGATTATGAAATGATAATAATGATTCAAAGATAACAAGAGGGCTGGCATTTCTAAGAACTAAGCTTCAAAAATTCAATTTTTAACTTCTCTCAACTCGGTACACTATGTGTAAAAGATTTTTTATCCTATAATAAGAAAACGATTCAGAATTTTGCTAAGTGTAATTATGTGCTCATATCATTGGGCAATAATAGATGTAATTCTATGGAAATGTATACTTAACAGTTGCTTAGCCAAGCAGTAGCCAAAAGTCAAATTAAAAAATCGAACAACAGAAATATTAATCAAGTTGCAATGAATATATTGATGCAATGACTTATTAATAAAAACAATATTCAGTTTTAATCTTGGAAAAACATCTAATATTATGGAAACTTAAAATGAATCCAATGCAAGCTACACTATGGAAACGTCATTATTTTCGCATTACAGAGTACTTCACAAAATTAAAACAAATGCCCATACATTGAAATCTTTCATTTTTTGTCAAGTGGAGAAGTGTACTCTTTCAAATTAGTTTAAAAAAAAGAAATAAGTTTCTTTGGTGCAACTTTTATCTTCCATTTCACCGTTTTACAAAGTAGGCAATTTAATTAAGTATTTGTATGACAAATATATAAATTAAAAAAAAAAAAAAAAAATTCAGTTAGGAAATTTTTTTTTTTTACTATTTCAAAATTAAGAAATCAATTCTGTATACAAGGAGACGTTCTAAAAAGTGATTCTTGCATTCAAGTTAACTTACAAGATACTAAACAGCAAGTAATATGTATAAAAAGGTCTAGCAATATCCAACTAAAATTTCAGAAATCTTATCTATTGTTGGCTTGCCAAAACACAAAACTTTATTATTTGCAATTCCATGTTTAAACTTTCCTTAATTTTACAACTGGGCAAATGTTAACCATTTTATGCAAATCACTTACAGTCAAACTTATGCGTTCACTATGTGTGGTTTCAGTATCACTCAACTTACTTAATTCCTTTGGACGTTCTTCAAAATTAATTTGACTTTGTTTAACTTGACTACTGAAATTTTGCATACTGATATCACTATCACTATTATTAGAAAATGTATTCTGTAATAGAGAATCACGAAAGGAAAGAGAATTTTTTAATCTAGAACTTGTTGATTTTTTGGCTGTAGATTTTTTAATTGATGGCCTCTGGGTTGTCTCTCCTTGCACAGATAAAACACTAGAATGTGTAGCTCCTCTCATACTTTTTCTTGCTCTCTGGTGCACTTTCTTCAAATTCTGTCCTACTTCAATAGTTTTATCATTGCTCACCTTTGTATTTTCACCACTGTCTGTAATTTTGTCTAATATTGCTTGTTTGTCATTTTTTTTGTCTTTAAAGTCATTGTCCAAACAATCGGACTTCTTTATCACTTGAATGTTTTTAATCAATTCTTGTTTCTGCTCATCACTGTAATTAGGATTTTTCTTAATTTCCACTTTCATATCAGAATGATGAACATCAAAATGCTTCTTCAATTCATATTCAAATGGAAAAGTTTTACTACAAATGTAACAAATAAATCTTTGAAGATGCCTAAAAAGATGCTGACGTGCAACATCATATTTATCTGTCTCATACTTGCATCTTGAACATCTATAGGTTTGAGATGGCTCTTTTTTGGTTTCTAAACTAGATGTCTCCATTTTTTCTCCTACCAAACTGTCATCTTGGCTCATTGGGTTTCTAGAAAGGTTTGTATATTTAAATTCCAAATGTCCATGGAACATCTTCCAGTGTCTTTCCATTCTGATCAGTGAGTTACAAGAATCTTTACAGTAGGAGCATCGATATAGAAGCTTTTTCTTTCTACCTTTAACAGCAACTCGAGGTTGATCAGCGTCATCTAATTTACGCTGTGATATGCGAAATTTGGCTGGCTGGGAATTATGTTCTGCTTTATGATGATCCCACAAAGCACTTATTAATTGAACAGCTATTCCACAATAACCACAGCGAAGTAAGCAATCTCCAGTAGGTTCCCAATCTGGCGAAAGTCTTCTCAATCGAATTTCATTGCCAATGTGATTTTCTTGACAATGCTTTTTTAATAATTTATAATTCTCTGAAGCGAGATCACAGTAAATGCATTTCAGCATTGATGTTCTACAGGAAGCCGATTTATTTGTCGGATCTGAAACTAATGTTCGATACAGTAGCCCATTTTCTTTATGCACTTCTTTTAAATGGATTTTAATATCTTTTTCTGAATGGCACTGATACTGACACAAGTAGCATTCAAATGTACACAAAGGAACACCGCCAATAGGATCTTTGCTTTCAATATGTAACTGAGAAGCTGCATTTCCAATGTTATTCTGTGAAGCTGGTTCTGAACTTTCCTGAATAATTTTTACTCGTCGGCATGGATGGCCACGCTTTAAAATTGGACGAATCTCAGGATTGCTAGGCATTGGAATCGCAATCACATTAATTGGCTTTTCTGGATGCTTTTTTCGAATGTGTGTAACTATCTCAAATCTCTCTATTCCTTCTTGCTCACAATATCCGCACTGAAAAGGCTTCTGTACATAATGCCTGCGAATATGACGACTCATCATTTTAGGCACCGAGTGACTATAAGGACAATAAGGGCAATGAGATAATTTGTCCAAATCAACTGCAGTGAATGTCTGAGTAACATCTTTATGTGCTGCAAATCTTGCACTCGACTTAATTGGCAAAACCAATACTTTTTTGTTGGAATGAACACTTCGACAATGTCGTCTCAGTTGATACTGTGAAATTCCAGTAAGACTGCAGTAACCACAATGGAATTTGGGTTGACGTAAATGAGAAACAATATGAACTTTCAAACCCTTTTCTTGTTCACAAGAAAAGTGACAGCCTTCATAGGTACACTTGAATGCTTTAGACGACAGAATTTCAGCAGATGAGCTTGCATTTTGATTTTCAGTCAATTCTTCTTTAATATCAGTACTTCCTGTTCCACCTATTTGAGATAAAAAGAAAAAAAAAAAAACAAACAAACATGAAAACTGCAATAAAATTTATTTTTAGATGCCTTTTATTGTCCTCCCCTTCTTAATATGCACAGCAATTTTAATAAAAATAGAATTGCTTCAAATAAGGTAATATTAAAGCCATTTAAGATTTATCAGTAAATTCAAGTAATAGAAACATCAATTTTAAATTATCTGCCTATTTCAATTTAAAACAGTTTTATATTAATAAAGAATAGATTTTAGTTCATTTTCTCTTAATATCAACATAATTTAAAGATATATCAAAGATTTAACTTTAGGTATACTTATTTATTTACAGGCTTAAATAATCTAATAATCATAGATATTAAATAATAATAATTGAGATATATTTAAAAACACAGGCATTCTAATAATCCATTGATTTACAATGTAATAATTTCAAGTTTTTTAATTTTTTAACACAAACTGTTATTTTGCATTTGCTAATTTTAATATTTTTCAACAATAGCAGATTCATGTAAATATTTTTATTTCATTAAAATTAATGACACCGTACTTTAAGCTTTAAAATGACATGTTGTGACAAAGAGTTAGTATCACAGCAAATCACAATAGTAAATTTATTAAACAGACACTTTTATTTCTTATTCAACACTGAAAATTAACTTAATATATGTAATGCTTAAAACCAAAATACAAAAAAAAAAAAAAAAAAAAAAAAATTCATTTACTACAATATAATTTCATCCAATTTGCTTCTGTTAGTGTTTACTACTCTGTCTTCTCTTTTGTTCTAGTCTGTGTTGGACAATCAATAAAAAATAAAATTCCTTGTAGGAAGCAAACTTTCCAAAATAATAATTAAGAGTAAAAATGTTATGTTTTCTTATTTATTTTATATAAACTTGCTAGTTACAGTTCACAAGTTTTATCTTCTCATATGAAGAAATAAAGTGTCCATGAATAAATAAAGTTATCATAAAATACTAAATATATATTTATTTATTTGAGATTCCTGAAAATTAGAATTTTTTTTGAATAATTTCTGAACATTAGCATTTTATTTTTTTATTAAATTGCTACATATATAAAACCATTAAAATTTTTATGCAGAACTTGACTTACAATGGAGTACTTCAAATTAAAAATCAAACAGCTCTGGGTTAAATGCATTCATAAAGTATTTGCTTCATGAACACTGTAAATATGTAAAAAAAACTCAATTTTCCAACGTATTTCAGAATGTAAGTGCACTGTGATCACACAATTTATTTTTGCCCCGAGACACATAAGCAGCAGATACATGAAGATATAAAATAATGCATTTGTTAATTGATTTATTTAGAAACTGTAAAAATATGAAACAGAATTCCTGAATTTAAATTATAAAAGTTTGCTTTCCTATTAAGATCCAGAATGAAGTAAACTGCCTATAAACTTTCTAAAAGAAAAGAAATTTGAAGCTTGATTAGCAAATTTGGCTCTAATCATTTTGAGGAAATATAAGAATTAACTGTTACATTATAAATTACTGAAATTGAGGGGAAAAAAAGAAAAAAAAGTGGACTATGACAATTCATGCAGCATGAGCATTTATCCTCATATGCTCAAATCAACTTTCAAACAACATTTCAAGATTCTTATTTTAAAAGTAATAAGTACAGGAAAATGTAAACAAGAAAATTGTATTTAATATCCATTAACTCTTCAATAAATAAGGGAAACGTAACCTAACTTTTAAATATTATTACATTAAAAACGGGATTATTCAAGAATGTAGTATTAACTCAGAACTCCCAAGAACATAATTTCAAATTTTCAAAACTTCTAAACAGATTGATTAACAAAGAAATTATTTTGTATCAGGGATGACAAACCTTTTTGGGTTTGAAAGCTACTCTTTATTTGCAAAAAAACTGGTTGTAAACTAATGAAGTAACGGACCAGACTCATAAGATTGGACAATAGTAGTCTAATGATAATTGCCACAGAGAGACAAAGCTAATTTATTTCAAAATATCTTTTTCCAAGATAAAATTTTACTTATTAACAGACACTTGACATTGCATTACAGTAATGAGTTGGTCAAGTTGCTAGTTATGTGTTACTGCTATCCTCAAGCTGGCAATCATATGATCATCAGTTAGTTATATGGCCTCAATGTTTTGTTGTTATCGTACTGATTGTAGAGAACGTCAATTCACATAAATATGTAGATTCTAAAAATGTTGTCAAATAAAACGCCAGATTTGGAATATTCAGATATGATTCTTAAGACAATAATTTTCAGAACTCAGGGCTGTTGCTATCAGTAGCTCTTGCTTTCAGGAATATGGCACAACTCATCCCCACTGTTTTTTCTTCAACTTTACTGGAGTCTCTTTCCATTAATTCTGCTGTTTTTGAAGCATTCATTCACTTGTTCGGTTTTCAACATCCAACTGCTCTGCAAACCACTCGAAATTAAGAGATGGTTTACATCTGCACTCTTCTTCCATACATTTGAAGTTCTTTAAATTGTCATTCCTCAGCTGAGTCACAAACATTCTTTCCTTGAAATTCTTGATTGAGTTCATAATTTCTATCGGGGATACTTTTTTTTTCCCTGTAAGATAAAATTTAGTTCATTCAGTTTTTCAGTATCACACAGAAACGATAGTTTCATTAACCATTACTGATCTTCCAACTCTCTGTAATGTTCTTCTCTTGATTTTAAGAACTATTTTGATTTCTGGAAAAAGGCTCCTAAACCTCCTTAAACTTACAGTACAGGTGAGCCACCATATGTGTGTAAATGGAGATCTCCATGCTCAAATTCACATTCTTCAATCAAAGCTCGAAACTGGCATTTCTGTAGGCTCCTGGCAGGAATCAAATTAAAAATTTTAGATGCTGGGATGATATAGCGGTACGACAAAACAATGAAGGTATATCTTCATCATTGTTGCACAAAGTAATGAAGCCAATTTGATTTCCAAACATAGCTGGTAAGCCATTTGTTGCAATGAACTTGGGTATCAAAAATTCTACATAAGTAATAAAACTTTTAACAGCAATGTCTTGACCTCTCGTTTGCACTTTCAAGGATGATTGTTAGTAGCTCTTCTCTTGGTGTCAAGTTGGGAAAAACCATTCGAACAAAAATGTATAACTATCATATCAATAAGATCTGTAGATACAGAAAAGTACACTTCTGTAGATCTTCCTGCAATTGATCCTCCAAATTCTTACTCATGATTTATGTTCTTCTCATTACAGTGTTTCGTAAAATATTCCTGTTGCTAGATAGTATCTCATATTTATTTTAAAATTATCTGAAAAGTACTTCCCTCCCCTCAAAGAACTTCTTTGATGAGTACTCCAACTTCAAATTTTTTAAAGTTTCATAAAAATTTCACTATCTTGAAGTACCTTGTTACTACCTTTGACCTACTGTCAACTTTTGTAAAAGTGGACTGCTTAGTGCTCAACTTTGACTTTACATCTAGCACTTTTGGGCTTGAGAGGTTCACTACCCACAGAAAAGTCTGTAACAAATTTTTGATGAACTTTTCAGAAATGTTGGCTTTCTTAGACAGTGCAACCACTTGAGTTACAAATAAAGTCAAACACACTTATCTTTCACCATAATAAATAAAAACTCCTCATCCCATTCAACGGTAATACCACTATCTTCGTTTTGTTCTTACTGACTGCCGACTCATTTTGACTAAAATTTCTGAAACTGAGTAGGAATTTAACTTTCAACACACTATAATGGAGCACTGAAAGGAAGAACTCCACTTATGACACAACTAACAACTCTGGTATTTATAGCAGCAGGTACAATAGGCGAGACGTTTCTAGAGGGTTCACAAGTAAGCCTGAGAAGTGTAAGCATCTCTAGCAGCTGTCTGAACATAACTAACTACAACATCAGTACCAGGCTTCCTGCTAGAGGCCGTGGGGTGTCTGCTGTAGAGTGCTGTTTTTCCTTTTCTTTCTCTTTATTTGTTTCTCTCCTTTCTGATATGAAAAGTGGATTGCTGGCTGGTTTCTTGTTACAAATCAGTGGGCTACCAACCATGATGGTTGATGTCTTGGCCACCACTGTTTTAAATGGTGAATTAAGTTCTACTACTACTACTACTACTACTACTATGAAAATGAAAATATGAATGAATGCTAATTAAACTGAGGTTTTTGCATATTTTTAATTTCAGGATGCAAAGACTACGAAGGCATTTTAATCCAAAGCCGGACAGTTATGTGGAATTTTGAAAAAAAAAATTCAAAAACCATACCACTTATTTCTGCGATTTGTTTTCGCTTTATCAGCAGCACCAATGGAAATTAAAGTAGCTAAATTTAGAAACAATTTAGACAACAAAAACGCAATATTCTAAGACTCTGTTTTATTATTTAAGTTTTTATTACTGGTATATAAAAATTTGTAAGTATTTTCATTTAAAATAAAAACAAAAACAGATGACAGTTATTAAATGAAACTCAAAGCTTCCTATAATTAAATAAAATTATAAAAAATAAAAATATCTTTAACTTTATATTTTTTATAAGTTTGAAATGTAAATTTATTTTAAAATAATAAAATATATTTATTTATAATTTTAATTGGAAAAATCATTATTTAGGAATTCTGCAATAAGATTATTTAAATTATCTAAAAAAATGTTCAAATTTAGAATTAATTTCCAGATTCAATATCTTAAAAGTTATTGAATAAAAATATTTTAAATAAATTTAGAATGACATTACTGGAAACTTTATGAAATCTATTAACTTTAAAATTAAATAAAAATGTCTTGTTAAACAACTTAATATATGGAATTTGATGATATCAGGTTGGAGTGAACGAATTCAAGAACTATTTTTGAGTGTTGGGTGTAATTATTGAAAATAGGCACCATCTGCATTTATACAATCTTGCCAATGCTATCTTAAGCTATAAATTCCTTTCTTGCACATATCCGTGGTTTGGTATTGCAGGAATCCTTTGATGTCCTTTCCTAGCTTCTGGTGCATTTCAGTCAATTCTGACACCTACACCTCTGCTGTAATGATTTGTCCCCAGAGAAGAAAGTTCCAATGGAGAATTCCAGCCGTGGACCGCCAAACAGTCAAAAGAATTTTTCGTGGGTGAAGAGCGGTTTAGGAGTTGCTGTCAGCAGTGATGTGGGGAGGAAAATGTTCCACTATGTTTCTCCGGAAAATTTTAAATGTCAAAAAGGCAATTTTTTAGTAAATTTTTTATAGGACATATTTGAACTTTGGCCAATCAAACATTGAAGGCAATCCAGAAAGAAAAACAAGGGAAAGAATGTTCTCTTATTTTGCCAGCAGAAACGAGATGGGGTTCAGCAACGAGATGCTTTAACAGTTTGCTGTGTACAAAGAATTACTTACAATGTGCAGGTATAGATGACACTGCCTCCAAATATACGAAAGCAGATACTGGATAATGATATATTTTGGGTGCAAGTTCAGACTGCACACAACCTGCTTTTACCCATTTCTGCAGCAATAAAGAAGTTAGAAGGTGATGCACCAGCTATTTCAGAAGTTACAGTTGTATTTAAAAAACTTGATGAGAAAATAATCGAGCAATTCGACTTAAAAAAGTCTGTTAAATCGTTTTTAAGTAAGAGATATGATTTCTGTTTTCACTCAGTGCACTTAGCTGCAAATCTTTTGGATCCACGATATTGTGGACAAAATTTGTCAGAAGATGATTTATGGTTAGCTATTAAAGCCGTAATCGAAGTTGCTAAAAACACTCCTGATATAAATGAAGTGACAGTAATGTCAGATATAGCAGAATACCTGGCAAAACAAAAGCTCTGGAGTAGAGACATTATTTGGAAAGCTGCCAGTAAAATATCTCCAACGACTGCAGTACAAGAGAACTATCTAGGGTTGCAGCCAGAATTTTGAATATTCCCCCAAGAGCTGCTTCATGTGAACGCAATTGGAAGACGTTTAGCAACATAAAAACAAAAAAGAGAAATAGTTTGACAGGCCAATAAAAATAAATTAGCTATTTTGCTACCGTAATTCACCCCATCCCAATTCCTTTAATTTGGGAATATATTTTATCATCAAATTCGATTAATCATTATTTAAAATAAATTTAAAGAAAATTAAGAAATTTATTTATAGAAATACCAAATAAATTTTCAAAATCTGCTATATCTATATTAAAAAAATTAGTATTATTTACATATTTATTACTATCTATATTACATATTTTTATAAGCCAATAATAATTTGGACTAATTTTATTTCTAACAATATCTTGAAATTTTGTTAACAAAACTTGTAAAATAATATTAGATTGTAGAAATTTACTGTGTGTGAAATTAATAGTGTAGTTTTAAAATAAGGCCACACACACACAATAATTAAAAAACATAAAAACACATTAAAATCTCGACCAGGTATCAATCGGACCTGCCGATCATTTTCAAGTCTTTAGTTATTGTGTTTATGGGTTTTTTTTTAAAACTACACCAATATTAGATTGCTTTAAAATATAATTTGTAGTAATACAAATCATTCTAAATTTACCCACTTTACACACTTTGGGATTTAAAAAAGGTAATTTAAATTTAAAATTTAACTATTTCATGAAAAAGATAAATTTAGTGTTTCACAATATCATTATTTGCTTTGAACTAAATATTCAATTTTTTAAAATTGATTTTTACATTTTTAAAAACATTATTTTTTTTTTTTAAATGATAGACTGATCATGTAATGAATCTTTAATTTTATCAAAATAAAATTGTTTTCAAATAATTGCTAAATTATTATGAGCTTAATCTATAGTGGTAAAATGTAATTTTTATGATAAATAGAAATGCCTTTTTTACTTATTTAATAAATTAAATTTAGGATTTATTAATTATTAACTTATCCTATCATAAGGATGTATGTTTTATATTGTTAATTTTAGATACAGTAAAACCTCGCTAAGTCGTCGTTTTCCTTTGGTCCCGACAAGGTCTCATAGACAATAATGTAAAATAACCCTCTTTTACTCGTCACCAAATTTAATTCTACTCCGGATAACTCGTCACCCTCAAAAATGGCGAAAAGCATCTTTATTCTTAATTTTGCCTGCTATCTTTTCAGCCCCGCCTCTTCACTCTAAGAAAGCCTAGCCTTTACGGGGAATTTTCACGTGGGAAATTCACTTGGGAAATTACACACTTCTCGCTGCGACTCTTGTCAAAGAGTAGCCGACGTTTTTCTTGACCGCTACTGAGTGTGATTTTATTTCATAGCGAGTAAGCCCCGAAAATTTAAAAGCAATCGAAATTGTTTTTCTTCCTCCAAATGTAACTGCACTTCTTCAGCCTTTAGATCAAGGGATAATTCTTGACTTTAAACGAAAGTACAAAAAAATGCTTGTAAAGGACATGGATAGGAACGAAAAGCTAGAAGTTTAGGTTTTAGATACGATTAACTATGTGCACAAAAGTTGGAGTTCCATTTCATTACAAAGTGTTTCGAATTGTTACCAATAATCAGCACCTTCATCAATCAACACTGTTGGATTATTTTAATGCCAGTAAAAGAAAAGAAAATGGTAAGTATAAAATGTGTTTTTTTTTTTTTATTTTCCACTCATTCATTTGCATGTATTGATTTCTGAAAATCTTCTTTTTCTCACCGTATCCTATAGCAATTCATAAAAATATTGTATTTCAGTGTTTTTTTTTGTTTTTGTTTTTTTTTCAAAAATGTCCACTCCGCTTAAGTCGTCAAAAATGTTCGGTTCCTTGAGTGAAGACTTAACGAGGTTTTACTGTAATAAATTTAATTTCCACTCAATAAAATTCTCATAACAAATTATATTTAAAACTAGTTTCTAAAATAAAATTATTAATATCTTTTATAAATATATTAATTAATTGTATAAAAGTCTCTTTTGAATCTTATCTACAATACATACCTAAATTTAAAAATTTGTTTTCAAAGATATATTACTAATAAAATAATTAATTAACTAATAATTGACATCACCTGTTACAATATGAGTATTCCATTTATATTTATTATCATATAAATTACATTTACATTTCAATCTGTATTAAAACTTTTAAAGTAACTTGATACTTACAAATAAATTTAGGAATTGGAAAAATCATACTTAAAAATAGGCATCAAAAAAATAGATAATGGAAATTTTCATTTAATATAAGAATTAAGTATCTTACTAATGTTAATTTTGTCAAAAAATTTAGAAGTAAAATAAAATAAATTATTTATTTTCCTTATTATCTTTATTAAATTTCATATGAGTTAAATTTAACCTAAATTAAACATTTTGTTTTAAATATTATTAAAGATGAACATTACTTAGTCTTAAAATTCAATTTTTTTTTTTTTCAATGAAAATACTCATAATAGATTTTTATATAATAAAACTTAAATATTAAAATATTAAATATCAAAATACTAATATTACTAACTAATTATTTAAAGATTTATAGACAATTTTAAATAAATGAATAAAAAGAGAAAAGTCTTAGAATATTGCGTTTTTGTTGTTTAAGTTGTATCTAAATTTAGTTACTTTAATTTCCATTGGTGCCACTGATGAAGCCATATCTTAGCAGAAACAGTGATATCATTTTTTTCAAAATTTCACAGTCTGGCCTTATATAATTTAGTAAGTAGACGAGTAAAGCGAGTCTCTTCATGCCCACTTGATCACATTTTGTGAACCGTTTTATTCAAAATTTACAGTAGCTAGAAATATGAAATTTTGCATGCCCACGCAGAAATGCACAATCATATTTTCAACACTTAAAACTGTAATTTTTACAAGAATTATTTGCTTTTAAAAACTTGGAAAAAGAAATAAGAAAGGCCATTACAAAAGTGCCATTAGTTCTGAAACTGAAACAAAAATTTATAATTTCTAATAATCCTACAGTGTTGTAGCATTAGTCTTTTAACCCTCGGTAACCAGGTGAAAAAAAGTTATGTCCAGAACCATGTGGGGTTAATTTTAAACTGAACATTATCCATCTACAAATAAATCATTTAAATAAAAATGCACTTTAAAATGGCATTTCATCGTTTTTGTAATAAGGACAGATCCAAACAAAACAAAGATTTATCTTTTAAAAATAAATAATTTATTATAAAAAAAAAAAAAAAAAGTATTTGACTTCTGAAGTGATTTTAACAAGTGTGCAAGTATACTCAAAGCCCGGCTTTTTGCTTGTGTAAGTTAATTTTATTCTTATATTCTATACTATTCTAAATTGCAAATGATTGATTGAAATCTTTGCTTCATGAAAACTCATAGGCCACCTATGAGTTTATATATATACTTACTCCAGTGTGAGTATTTTCAGTTCTGCATTTAAAATGAGAATGGTTTTAGTTATGTAACTGGTTAAAAAAAAAAAAAAAAAAATCTCAAGTTTAAAACCTATTCAATATTATTTTCTGATAAGTTTCTTTCACAGATTTTATTTCAGCATATGAGGAAAATAATAATATTTATAAACAGGGTGTTTTACAAATGGTAGACAAAGCAGAGAGATAGGAGTTCCAAAGGTCATTCTGAGTCGAACATGTTCTATGACATTTTGTTGTACGGGCCGTAGTTTTAGAGTTAGGAAATGAATGCTTTGGGAATGATCCCCAATCAAAGAAAGCTCAGTTCACATTAGGAAGTGTAAGTAAATAAGGTAAAGGTTTATTACAAAAAGCAATCCGGATAACAAATGTCATGACTGAAAATAGATGAGATAATTAAAGAAAATGCCTTATTTACTTACACTTCCTATTTCTTTGTTTGCTGACTATTTTTAAAAAAATTGATTTTTTTACTGTTGTTACCCCTATGCATGAGTACTTCAAAACGGGCATTATTTTTTTTTATTTGACTTCTTTTACAAATGGTGGCCATTTTTGTTTTATGACCTTTGCAGACAGTTGCAGTAAATTTGATAACTCAGCTAAGAAAAATGATAGAAAGCTATGGTAAAAAACATTATTTTCAGCACATTTTAAGCTATATTTTACGTGTCGTATACCTTTTTACCATATCTCTTATGCAAATGGCTAAAATTTAGAATCAAAACTGATATTCGCTTTTCAACAAAAATCAAAGTTATGGGTTTTTGTTTTTTTTTGGAGGAAAGACATTCATCTAAAGGTTTATCAAAAAATATTTCAGTTCTGTTACTGGCTTCCCTCTTTTAGTTATTGCTCTTTGAAAATGCTCGTTTTTCTTTTTTTTTTTTCAAAATTTGAGCCCCATTATCTCTGGTGGGGGACTTCATAAAAATTTGATATTTATAGCATAAAGAGAACTATATGAGAGGTACCTGTGAAAACAATTTTGAGTTTGATTATTCCATGGAGAACAAAATTAAAGCAGGGGGAAATTGGTGAAAAATAGACAAATTAACACTAGACTATTACAACATTACTTGTACAATTCAATGTTTAATAAACCATCATACATTTGTTACAGTTAATAGTTACATTAAATGAGTTTTAAAAAGTCCATTAACTTACCACCAATTAATTGTTTTAAGATTTATTTTTTTCTTGCTAAACCTTTAGATGTATATCTTTCCTCTAAAAAAATTATAGCTTTTCTATAGACTTCATTCCTTCCTGTTAAAAAAAAACCCATAACTTTGCTTTTCGTTCAAAAGCGAATATGAGTTTTGGTTCTAAATTTCAGCCATTTGCATTAGAGATATGGTAAAAAGGTATAGGACATAAAATGTGCTGAAAATAATGTTTTTTTACCACACCTTTATATTATTTTTCTTAGCTGAGTTATCCACAATAAACTATTGCACCGCCTCTTTGTTGAATCTTTCAACATCATCCGGCTTAAGGCCTACAATCCTATCACTGGCAGGCAAAACGCCTGTCACTACTGCTAGAACCCCTCATAATGGGGAATAATTACCATATTGAGATAAAATTATTTCCTGAGAGATATTAACACAATAATAATGTGATTAAAATTTTACTTTAATCGGTCTTTTCTAAGTAGGAGAAATCTGCGCTGAAACTTTTGCTTTTAGTCACGCCTCCAAAAAGCATAGTCACATGGTCATCACATAAGATTTCTCTTTCATCGAGTGAGTGAGGCATTCAACAACATCCACCGTACGTGAGCTCAGTGCTGAACTTACCATATCACCAGCGACAAGGTTAAATAATTGGTAGATACCTTGGTTCCACATGAACTCACCGAATAGCAGCAGACGGCATCTGGAAACATGCATTACACGTGAGGCTAGCACCCCTTTCTGCATTGGATCCTTACGGTTGATGAAAAATGGGTGCTTTATGTCAACAGAATAGGAACAGTGCAGTGGCTCAGTAAAGGGGAACCACCGAAACAAATGTCCAAATCCGACTTGCATCCACAGAAGGTTCTGATTTCTGTGAGGTGGACTGCCAAGACTGTGGTGCATTCTGAGTTTTTGCCACATGGCCAAACAATCACAACTGCCATCAGATGGACGAATGTCACCAGAAATTATGAAACAAACAATCATCTCTTGTTAATCCTTTGGGTCCAATACTCCTGCGTGAAGGAGCACCACCACTTGTGTCTCTTGGAAACATGAAAAAAAAAAATCAACGCCTTGGGTACGAGGTCCTCACTCACCCTCCGTATTCACCAGACTTAGCTCCATCTGACTTTCACATGTTTCGCCATTTTGACAACTTCTTGAGGAGCAAACAGTTCACTAATCAGGATGCTGTGATTCATGCCGTTAGCTATTTCTTAGATCACTGTCATGCCAACTTCTGGCACCGTGGCATTTTTGCACTGAAAACACATTGGGCACAGCGTATTGCTGCCAAAGGCAGATATTTTTCTGAATAAAATGTACTTCTTTGTCTGTTACTGCTGATTTTTTTTTATTTGTGTCAGAATCGGCCAATAATTATGAAACAACCCAATACAACTGCAATGTGGCATGAAAAGAAACAAGCTTGGGCCACAGTGGAGCATTTGAGAACCTGTAGCACATTATGAAGAAACAATGTAATTCTTTTGTATGCAACACAAATGGAATGAGAATACACTAAAAACTCGTTTATCCGAAAATCTGGTTTATCCAAAACAATTTTTAGCATATTTTAAAAATAAATAAAAACATTCAGTACAATGTATCAGTATTGAAAAGGGTTCACAAATTGTTATATCTTGATGGCAATACTGTAACTACACTCTAACTACAGTAATAGCCTTAGCGCGCACTGTAGATTCACTGTAATTTTTTTAAAGTACAGTACATGTTTAATATAATATAGGCCTATTCTGGGTTATCCAAAATTTCGTTAATCCAAAACAGGTGAGGTCCCATCAAATGAGTTTTTTGTGTAACCACAACTTTGAAGGGACAAAGTATGACTGAGATATGCTCAAGAAGAATCTAATTGGAATGATGATCAACTAGTTTTAAAGATAAAATTGATTATGTATGCCCAAAGTGATCTACTTTTGTGTCTCAATCATGTCCCTGGGAATATTAGATGTCATATGCTAAAGTTGAATCTGAAATACAAAGTGCTAACTGTACTGGGCAAAGCAGAGCCAATACTGCAACACTATCATTATTACCTGTCATTAAAATATTTTACAGTGATAGATGAATTTAACAATGTATCACTTTAACAATTAGGGATTACACCCATTATGTGGAACATGAAACTTGGATACCTCTATATCTTTATAGAACAGATCTTAAAATATTAAGTAAAGGTTATTTATTTTAATAGCTTCAATTTCATATTTTAACTATCACAATTTTAAAAATAATTTAAGCAAGTACATAAATTGTTGGGTATTTGCGATACGCAAGAAAGTGAAATTTAACTAAAATTATTTAACTTTAAAAACGTAAAGCTTTTTAAGAGTCTTTAACTTTAATAAATAGGAAACTTGAAAAGAAAATACAAAATAAAGTTACTTTATTCTTCTATGCAATTTATTTTGCTGTTAAAAAAAAATTAATAATAAATAATAATAACACATATATTAAATTTAAGTTTTTCAAACTTCTTCCACTTATGAAAGTTTTATTACTCTAATTTACATATATGATAGTAATTTAAATCTATTTAATTCTGAGCATTAAGTCACAGGAAAAATATGTATTTAAAAGTAATTAAGATAATCAATTATATCATAAACAGTTATCTACCTTCTTTTTCCATTAATAACAACAGTTATGATTATTAATTTCAGTAGCAACAATTTACACTGAATGAATGAAAACAGCAACTAGCTGTATGATTCTGATGAAACCATCTGGATTCATCACAAATCTAAATCGATTTCTGAAATTAGAATTCATTATTTATTAGCTACTAAGCACAAGTCCAAAAATATTATGGCTTATGAACATTCAATTTTTTTAAGTTGTACAACTTTGAAGTCATCCTGATTTTTGATAATAAATCCTAGAAATTAGAGTGAAATAGCATTGCTTTAATAACAACTCCTATTAATCATCAAATATAGCTGAATAATTGATTATATTTATTTCATTTTTTGATATTTCAAAAAATGATGAGTCATTAATTTTTTCTGCATGATCCAAAATGCAAAGGAGAACAACTTTAACGAGTGTTGGTTCCGTCACGTGAACTAATAATTAAATATATAATTCCAAAAATAATAAATATCATAATTATTCAAGTTATTCATCTAAATTACACTGAAATGATCCTGACAGACAAACAGTGGAGATTTCGAACTAAATAAAGTTGATATCTCAGCTGAAACAGCATTTTTGGTGGGTGTGGCTAAAATCTCGCTTCTGCTCTCAAATTCAGATATTTGCCAATTACAAAAAAAAAAAATACACCAGATATCCTAAAATTGCTGTTTGCATCTATTAAAGCAATATTTTTTTTTAGGAATTATCTCCATTATCAAATTCAAAACTTTAAAAATATTTTCGCTGTTTGATTCACAGAGTAGAAACAGGCACAATATCATTCAATATCGTTTGAAACTCCTTCTTCAAAATGGCTTCTAGCATAGTTTGATGCACAGAATTACTATATTTCAGTGTAAAAATAGTTGAATTGAGAACATTCAGGGAGCAAACTATGAATGATGTCACCAGTGTCATATTTCAATTCTGGTTGATTTGCAAACATCAGACACGTTTCTGCCAAACATATTGATTCAAACCACTCGACCAGATTGGATGGTGTTTGCCTAGCTTAAAACTGGAAAGTCTGCACTGAATTTTCTTTTACTTACCTACATACATATTAATTACTGGCTTCTAATATACAAAGAAAAATAAAGTGTGGTCCAGGCAAAATAAAAATCATGAAAGTATTTCATAAGGCCTCTTTTTTTTTTTTTTCTCCATTCCCAAGATTTGACTTCTATCATGAAGCAATATTAATAATCATCCTAAATTGATGGTATTGTAATGTACGAAACTCTCTTAAAACAGTTAAGTATGAGCAAATAAAAATAGGAATCTCATTTTTTATTTATTTATTTATTTTGATTATTTTGATTGACATTCTAGTCAACGCATGAGAAAATACTAAAATTTTAAATTAACTTCAGATTTTAGAAAGAATTGCAAGTGTAAACTGAAGCATTACATATAAAAACAGTATCAGGTGGAAAAGCAAATCTTCAAACATTACAATGCAATAACTACTATCTATCATTAAAATGCTTTACAATGATCAATGAATAACATTGTATCACTTTAACAAATAGGGATTACACCATTATGTGGAACATGAAACTTGGATACCTCTTAATATTTTAAGTCTGTTCTGTAAAGATAAACTAAAGGTTATTTATTTTAGTAGCTTCATATCTTTACTATCACAATTTTTTCCCCCAAATTTCAAAGAAATAGAAAATCATCATACTTCCTTTATTCTCCTACAAGTTTTCATGAAAACTAATTAGTGATACTCGGGAGAGGAACATTTAAATAGTTTAAAGAAAAACAAAACTTAAAAGAATTTACAAATAACACTTTACCTATTGACTTCTTCTTTTTCCATTCCAGTCTTTGCTGCCGCAGAAGACTATCCACAAAAAGGCGCTCATCTGGTGGTTTTTTATCAGGGTCACAATCATATACCAACTCTTCATCTTTATGAAGTAACATATGATGGGAGCGCAACTGCTGTTTTTCACCAAAACGTCGAGGACAAAACTTACATTGAAATGGCTTGAATTTGAGATGACGAAATATATGCTTTCTCAGATCTGTAGTGCCCTCGCAATGATATGGGCACTGTGGGCAATAATAACGAAATCTTCTGTCAGAAACAGAATTATCTACATCCATAATTGTTTCATTTCCTTCAGGTAATTCAATGTTATCTTCATTGTTGGTAGGTTCAGTCTCATAATCTGAGGAAGCTGTAGCTGCTGCATTCACATCATCATTACTGTTATTTCCTACAGTACTGGAAGATTTTCCTGATCGAGGAGTACGATTCCAGGAACGAAGCTGCTTATCCAATTGTTCTTTAATCCAGAGTTCTTTTTCAGGAATTTCCTTTTTTGCTAAAGAAACTGCTAATCCACGATGAGATTTAGAATTATGTTGTTTACCCTCTTTTTCTGATATAAACAATGCAGAACAATAAGTACACTGAATCCGTCTATACTGAATTTCACGATAGATATGAATACGCATATCGCCTCTAAATCGAGTTTGGTACTCCTTGCAGACAGGACAAACAAACAAGTTGGTTCCACTAGTTAATGCAGTCTCAGTTTTCAATGAAGTAGTTACTGGACTCGGTGTTGACACAGAATAACTTGGTGATACAAGATCAGAGGATTTAGGGCTGCTTGTAATACTACTAGTAGAAGTAGATCTTGTTTTCAAGTCAATTTTAATTTTGAGTCCATTTCTTGGCAGAGTTACAGGAGTGCTGGTGCTTAATTCTTCAGGTGTTTTCATCACGTTAGATGGAGAATCAACTGCAGATTGAACAGGAGATTTTACTGCAGGAGTATCTTTAATGGCATCACTTGATTCAGTAACTGGTAAAGTATCTGAAGTGTTTAAAGAATGCATTCTATGAAAGCCTTCAGGAAGTGTATTTCTTGAAGATGGCAAATTAAGACTAACAATTAATGGGACAACATTAACTTCAGTTCCTGGATGGCGCGCAACAAAATGTAATCGTACACTTTCATAAGCATTGCTTACACAGGTGCACAAACTACATTTATATTCACTTCGTATATTATGACTTGCCTGAAGATGCTTCTTAACTGACATTTTTGTCTGACCTTGAAAATCACAAAAGAAGCATCCCCAATTATTTTTTAGATCATTATTCGTTCTGTTGCTATTGCCTGTAAAAATAGGTGATGAAATTTTAGAATTTGGCGATTTCTGGACAACTGGAGTTTTTTCAGTATCATGCATTTTATCTTGCTTTGCCTCTCTTTCTTCCATAGTAAGATCACGTACCATTATTACTGATGTAAACTGACCATGATGTGCTGATCGTGTATGTGCTTCAACAGGATGACGACGAGAACTTACATATTGACATCTTCCACATTTAAATAATCTTGGCCCATGCAAACGAAAATGCTGACTCAGGCGATCAAGTGAATTTAATGTAACTGTACAATGAGGACACTGAAATGAACTCTGATCAGGGTGCAAAGTATTGACATGGCACTTGTACATAAAAATATCAAGTGCAAGATAGCTACAACCTTCAAAAACACATCGAAACATTGATGTTTCTGCAACAAACTGTGGACAAGAGCTTACATCAAGCGTAGCAAGAATATCTTCTGAATGCAATAAATCATTTTTTGAAATTATTTCTTTTTTAGGCAGATCAGAAGAAATTTCATTAGGCTTTATATTTATGGAAATATCTACAGATGATTCTTCAATATTCTCACTAGTACTTCTAGATAATGCTGAAACTGGTGAAGATATTGATGGAGATTCATTCTGTTCATTAGGAAAAGTTTCAATTTTATCTTTCAATTTATTTGTTGATGAACTTTCAGTCTTTTCTTGGTCAGTTTCATTTTCATTTGAAACTCCCTGTCTTCTATGAAGCTGAAGATGTCTAATAAGATTGCTGCGTACTTTAGTTGAATAACCACAAACAGAGCAGAATACTTCTTTAGGGAAAATACTCTGCATTGGTAATTTTTCACAATCGTCGACACCATAAGAGATTCCACGGCGAAGGAATCCTTTGACAGGGGCAGTCTTTTTTTCTGGTGATTTATTCGGCTGTATGCTGGTGGAAATAATACTCTTCTTCTCGTGAATTAAATATTCTCCAATTTCTGGATCTGCTTTAGAATCCTTCAATATACAGTCAGTCTGTTCTGGTGGAATACCATGTTGCAATTTCATGTGATTCTGTACATATTCACAAGTTGGGCCACGGAATGGACAACGCCCACAGCCAAATCTACGCCCACCATGTTGAGTTACCATGTGTTCAAGAAATACAGTTACTGTTCGCCACTGACATGGACAATGAGGACATTGTACAAACTGTTTTTCTCTTGCATTTCTGCAGGAAACCATATGCTCTCTGAGTGGTTCAGCAGTTGATGCAGAATAAGTACAAGGAGGATAACCACACTGAAATAATGCATGGCCCAGCTTTCCTTCATGACGTACATGATACTCAAGACCACTTTTGCAGCTACCTGCCACATCAGCAGCAGATGATGATTTTAAACCTTTACAAAAAAAAAAAAAATAAAAAAAAAAAATAAATAAATAAATAAATAAATAAATAAATAAATAAAAATATAAAAACAAATGAATATGAAAATAAATAAATCAAAGTTTTTAAAATGTCTAGCAGTTCTTAAACATCTGTTAATGATTTTTTTCCAAATTAATTACAGTATTTATCGGCGTATAACATGCACCCTAATTTTAAGAAGTGTGAGTAAAAAAAACTTAGAATAAGAGGCTTGGAGCTCTGAACTTTTTTAGATATACTCCTATTTATTTAATTAAGTTTAAATTTTAGAAAAATAAGTGCATGTTATAGGCCATTAAGTACGGTATATTTCATTATACTACAATGATATAGAATGATATAATGATACAGCTACTATATAGATATTTTTTTAATTTTCTTTTTCTACAAATGGGAAAGATACAACTTTTACTGTTTCATTGATATTTGAAAAGGCATCTAAAAAGTATCAACGTTAAGCAACTCCTTTACACTACTATTTCAGGTGTAAATACAGTGTTTATACTGCTATATATGGGGATTAAACATTAATTGAAGTAGAAAAAGGAATTAAAAAAAAATTCAGTAATCAGCTTATCTAATAAGGAACTAACCATCCTTACAAAAAGGTTTAGATTTTACACTATCCTGCCAAAAGTATCCGGACACTACTTGTCCAGCAGCCACACGATGGATACAGTCATTAACATGTTGTGCCACCTTTTGCAGAAATAACCACTGCAACGTCTCATGGATACAAGTTGCTGACACTGTTCTAGAGGGAGATACACTGCCTTTCGGCATTCAAACGCTCTAACAATTGATCATAGTTGGCGACAGGTAGCTTTCACAGGCATATGCGGCATTCCAGAATATCCCACCAACTTCAATCAGGTTCAAATCAAGTCTCTGGGCCAGCCAAGGCAACAGGTTAATGCAAGCCTCTGTGAACGTGCACGTGACTCTGTGTCGCACGTGCAGCATAAATGGCGAGTTCTCCTACTGGAAGAAACAGCTGCGTTTCCATAGAACTCTACCATCACTTAGGAATTTGATTAGTCAGCACCTCCTGGTATCTAAAGGCAATGAATCTCATTTCCACACCACTGATAAGCTCCACACCTGCAGAACAAACATTGTTCATACCATGACTACACCAACACAATCTTTCACTGTGAGTTTGAGAATGTCTTGTTCATATCTCTCATGAGGGTGCTTCCAGATCCATACATGGAGGTCTTTCTGATCATGGTGCGACTACTGAAGCACCTTGCTTCTTGCATTTCTTATAATATCATGTACATGGATTGTGGATGCCTGGTCAGAATACCGATCTCATGGATGGACTTCCCACTTATACAGCATCCTCATTCAAAATCACTTAACTGACGTGATTTGAGCATCATGACCAGCTGTGTTCTGCAAAACTGCTACCTTGAATGTCTCTTACCTTCTTTTTATAGCAGATCCCATGCAGTGCTTTATGGGAGGCCAGTACATTGTATCTAGGGATGTCCAAATATTATTGGTAGGGCAGTGTATCCATACGTGGGCCAGTTTTAGAAGTCATGGCAAGTACTTTATCTGCCAAACTTGCGGCACCACTGCAATTCCAGAATATACATTTGAAAGTTTGCTGGATGTGCTTCTGATTGGTACCACTAACTTAGTCTGGGTCAGTGGAGGAACATCATGGGGGCAAGTGGAAAACACGTTTTTGGAAATCATAGTTTAATAAGGAAATACAGTGTAGCCAAGGAACACAGGATGCTCAATACAATTGCTAACACCCCCTCAAAGTAATCTCCAAGATTGTCCACAGTACGTTGCCAGCGTTCGGGAAAGCGGGGAATACCACTGGCTGCATGCGAGTCAAAGTGTTGGATCTCTCACTGAAATGCCGTCAAAATTTCATTTTTGTTTGCAAGTGTTTCCCATGCAACTGCAACTTGAGTTTTGGAATCAAATCGAAGTCGCCTGGGTACAGATCTAATGAATATGGAGGGTGTTCCAAGACTTCGCAGCCCCATCGACGTAACAAAGCTGTGCAGGAGCTGCTATGTGACATGTGGCGCTATCGTGAAGAATGAAGGCGTTGGACAGCAGTTGACAAACACTGGCAACATATGGTGGACCATCCACTGACCCAGACCACATTAGTGTTGCCAATCAGAAGCACATCCAACAAGCTTTCAAAAGTGTATTCTGGAATTGCAGTGGTGCAGCATGGTTGACAGATAAAAAAAAATACTTGCCATGACTTCCATAACAGCCCACGTGTATTCCCTTGGTCTGCATTTTATATATAATATACAATGCTGAGATACAAATAGTCATTGAGTTATAATCGGGTATATTCGACGAATGGTGTCAAGTCATATACAGTATAATGTATAGTATATCCGACATCGTATATACATTATTAAATCCCACATATGTACAAACATATTTAAAGTTAATTATATAGAAAAAGCAGGGTAATACTCAAATTAAGCTGCACCACTTTCAGGTCCTTGGATTTGCTCGAGGTTTAGGCTCCTAGTGGAGGTCTGGTAGTCAGCCCAATACCCACCTGCCTTTAATCTCCGAGTAAGAAAACCAGTACCTGTTTGACAAAGGGCTGGGCAAACCCTAACGGCCGTCTGAAAGAGAAATGACCATGGAAAAATCTCCTACCACTGCACTGAACTTCTGGACTCAATAAAACTCAAAATTCTTACTTAAATAATCACAGAACAGTAGTAATGTTCTATACGTTATGTATGACACAGAACCACAAAAGAGATAGCTGATGCTTTGTAAGCTTAGGTTAGAAATAAAGTCCTACCTTAGTAGAAACTACAGTGTGATATAATTTTGCAGGAAGAGAAACTGTAAATAGAAAAATAAACATTACATATACCTGTTGTATGTTTTATATAGGTGTTTTTTTGCACCAGTAAAATCCAATAACCAACCAAACAAACAAACAATACATTTATAAGTAAAATTGCTGTTTATCACAGTAGTACAGTGTTAAAAATTTGATATTAAATACCATTATTCATACCTCTGACACCGCTCAGTTTGTTGTGCTGGAGGTCAAGTCTCATGATAACTGCCTGGGCTATGCTTAGAGGTCAAGTCTCATGATAACTGCCTGGGCTATGCTTACGACTATGACTATCGTTCAATGCAAATTGAAAGTGCTTGTAAAGTCGCTCTTGAGGCCTTTGTATGAAGTGTGAATGGTTGTAAGTCGGATGTGTCTGTTTTCTCAAATTGCTTCTAATAAGCTGCTTAGTTTCCCTTGTGAAATTAGGTATGTGCAGATTTAGTATTTTGTAAGGAATCTGCAGGTAATTAATTTATCCCCCACTATAATTGTTTGAAATGGTCTGTTATTAATGTAGTAGTAACATATATTTGTTAAACATTTTGAATCTATTAACAATTAAGTTCAGCCATATTTTGTATTATGATTAACATGTCACTGTATCAGCAGATGTATTGCTGAAACTATTTGCATAAGGAAACATCTGTGTAAACTACAGTACAGTTAAGGAAGCTAAATAGGTTGAGAATAAGAAATCTATAAATATGTTTGAAGCATAATTCTGGTAAATAAGTAATTGAAGGAAAGAATTATAAATTTTGTTCTGCAAGTCAAAGTTTATCTTCCATAAAATAGCTAATCAAATTAGATCAGAAAGTTATGCAAAATAGAAGGGAAAAATGAATTTAACAAATCTCTGGCAGCATCCAGCAAATTTAAGCATGTTTTTGGTATTATTTGTATATTGAGATACAGAGTGTTTCGAAAATGGTAGAGCAAGAGATACGGGTTCCAAAGGTCATTTTGAATCGAAAATGTTCTATG
>JAFIDM010009631.1:35162610-35176115 GCA_023159025.1 Thereuonema tuberculata
ATCAGGATTTTAAAAAAGTAAAAGCAGCAGAAATGACTATGGAAAAACGAAAATAACATTATTGATAATAAAGTTATTTTTGTTTTTCCATAGTCATTTCTTCTGCTCTATATACTTTTCTTTGAACAATGCATTGCATTAAGGAAATAAAACTATCTGTGTTTAAAAAATTGTTTGGGGCAAGGGTTCAGGGGGTATATCCTACCCACAGGTCAAAACCTGCTGTATTGATAGGAATTCAAAATTTTTTTTAGGATTCAATAGTTTTTTAACTATTGTATATAATATTCTGATAATTTCCTTAATCTCATCTTTTGTAAGTAAATTAGGTGATACAGCATTGAAAAAGAAACTGGTTTAACTTAATTAGATTAAGATTATATTAAACGAATTTTCTCGATAATCTAACTTGTGAAAAATACTCAACTGTTAACATCTGCAGATTTTTCAGTCTTTATTTTCTTATTAGGGAAACCAGCATCTTTAATATCATCCTCACAACTGCTGCGTTTTAACTTCATACCAGATTTTGCACTTTCATCTATTTTTTCAGTTTTGATGTTTTGTGGCTGTATAGGCAAGTCAGTATTTGTAGAAATTTTTGGAGATACTTTTTTATTTTCTTTTGAAATGGCATCAGACTGCAATACAGTGTCATCTTTTTTCTGAGCTTTATCTGCAAGAATTTGATTTTCCTTTTCCATTTTGGAATTTTTGTCTTGAATATTATCAGTTAAACCTTCTGGAACAGAATCTACAGCTTTACTTCCACTACTAGCTTTCATATCTTCTGAGACTCCTACATCCAACCCACATGACTCTTCTTCCTCACTTTTCAATTTAGGTAAATTTTTGAAAACATTTTCGTCTGTACTTGAAGATTGCCGTTTGAAGCCAGGAAGCAGCTATAAAATATACAAATAAAACAATAATAATAATAATTAAAATTAAATTTTAATCAAACACAAACATTTCTCTCAATGAACAACAGATAACATCCAAGCCCCACAAAAAATAAATAAATATGAAAACAGAAAGAGATTTAATAATGTTTCATATCAACATTTATACATATAGTTGACCCTTGAACAATGTCGGGATTAAGGGTGCCGACCCCTGCACAATCAAAAATCAACGTTTAACTTTCAATTTCGCAAAAACTTAACTACTAATAGCCTACTGTTGAACAAAAGCCTTACCGATAACAAACAGTCGATTAACACATATTTTGTATGTTATGTACTACTGTATTCTTACAATAAAGTGAGCTAGAAAAAAGAACTTAAGAAAATTATAAGGAAAAGAAAATATATTACAGTACTGTACTATATCTACTGATATCGTAAGTTTACGTCGACTGTTTACAAGATGAATAGCCTCTCTGTCAGTACCTACATCAATACCAAATACCATGATATACGATATAAAAATAGTAGATTTTGTATGTATTACATGGGAGCACATCTGGCATCACTAGTGTTACTTCATGTGTGTCATTCAAGGTTTATAGAATTGAACTAAACACGATGAAAAATACGAGAGAACAGTGAGTCATTTGGGTAAATATCAGGTGAACAAGATAACCATGGCATTGAAAAACGACAACTAATCATTATTTGCAGTGAACCATTATTGAAGCAACTGCTCTAGACATCAAAGAATTTAAGGTGCTGCTCCATCTTGCATAAAAACAGTCAAATCAGGTGGCAGCAATTAAAATGGAAAACTAGTACTATTTGTATACAACTTTATTCCGAATTAAAATGTTTAAAAAATAATTTCTTTCTGATTCCATTAATTTTAATTGGTTCAACTAAATTAAAAAATTATAACCTAATAAACTGATATGTTTGTAGGTATTAAATTTTACAAAAAATTATACTGTATTTATATAATGCTTATTTATTGACAAATGCATATGAATCGGTTGTAAGGTCAGCCCGCTTATAAGGTCACTTTTGCGAGGTCCCAAGGTGTGACCTTATATCGAGGTCTGACTGTATTTTTATTTTTGAATACCAAAAGAATGAAAGGTCCCTCTCAATTCTGTGTGGGAGAGAGAGATTAAACTTAAATGCCGTCAATCAAACCATCCAACCAGAAAGAAAATAGGGCCTACATTGGCCAACATCTGGCTTTTCCATGTATATTCCCTGATTATTGTATATTCATTTATCATTATTTCAGTTACTAAATAAACATATTATCAGGGCCGGATTTCCGCCTAGGCCTAGGGGCCCCGCCGTAATTTTTTTTTTTTGGTTGTTGAATTGGAGATTCCGAATTTTTTTTTTGGGGGGGGGCACAAATATCAAGTGCCTAGGGGCCCTGGGTGTTTAAGTCCGGCCCTGCATATTATCCTAATATTACCAATTATTAATTGAGGAGGAAGGTAAGGCTTACCGAATTTTTAATTTATTTTTTTATTTTCATTTTCTTCTGTATGTGTAAAATATCTTGAAAACTAGAAATCGCAGTAAGAACCCCCACCCTCTTTTTCAAAAAAATCATTTATGTAAATTGCTTAACACGTTCCAGTATCTTTGTGCAGTAACTGAGAAGGCAATAGGTTTACTTGGACATTTTCTTTAGGAGAAAAAGAAAAAAGGACCAATGAAGTAACATGAAAAGGAAAAAAACAAAGGTATCTTAAGAGAATGCACAGTCTTTTGATTTTACACCTTGAGTTATCGGAATCTGGGAAAACTGTTTTGTCTTTGTTAGGACTCGTCAGCCAAATTTATCCATTCATGATCAGTTCAGAGGGTGCGAAAGGCTATGGATCTCTCTCCAGCTTACAGGAATGAAAATCACTGAAGCTAGTAACAGCACCAAAGCCTTGACTAATGCCTTTTGTGCCTAGCATTAGCAGACCAAGGTTTTGACGATATAGTGGTTACATGATTTTTTAAGGTTTTGAAAACAAAAGACTGTGCATGCTCTAGATCCCCATTTTTCATGATAAAATTAAATCCACACCATAAGGTAAATTTTGGGTGAGTGCACAGGAATTTGTTGAATTGCATGGAGAGTTCCAATGAAATAAAAAAAATGAGCATCTTTCCAAGATATCCTGCAATCGCTAACTTTCATCCAATGCTCTTTTCTTATCATTTTAACAATCTTAATACTTAATTTTTTTTGGAATTGTTGCCATATAATAGAAAAAGAACAAAAAACCAAAATAAAACTAAGTATTTTGCAATAATAGTCAATTAGTTAATGTTAACTTTAATTTTGTAAAATGTTAATTTCTGTAATTATTATTAAAAAAAAACTAAAATAAAGATAATTAAAGATAATTCAGATTTATTAGTTTCAAACTGTCTAGAAAATAAGTTGCAACATATGAAAGCAGTAAAATATGGAAGGTAATTAAAAACTTCTTCACATACAAATTGGAAATAATGCCAAAATAGTTTGCTTCCCATACAGCAAACATTTTGTAAAGAGTTTCAATAATGAAGAATACATCCCATCCAAGTATTCTTTGAAACCAGTATTTTTATTAAATGACTGAGCATAGAAGAATTTTGCAACATGGTCTCTTTTCTTCTCAGAATAGAAATACAGTAAAACCTCGTTAAGTCGTCACCCGGATAAGTCGTCACTCCGTTTAAGTCGTCGTTTTCCTTTGGTCCCGACAAGGTCTCATACACAATACTGTAAGATAACCCTCTTTTACCCGTCACCAAATTTAATTCTACTCCGGATAACATGTCACCCTCAAAAATGGCCAAAAGCATCTTTCTTCTCCATTTTGCCTGCCATCGTGCTGTCTTTTCAGCCCAGTCCTTTCACTTTAAGAAAACCAAGCCTTTACGGGGAATTTTCGACCACGCCTGTCACTTCATTCCTTTCTTACCCCTTCGGAGGATTTGGGTTCTTGCAATCTCGCTACTAAATCATTCAAAGCACACTTCTCGCTGCGACTCTGTCGAGTGCAGATGTTTTTCTTGACCGCTCCTGAGTGTGACTTCATTTCATAGCAAGTAAGCCCCGCTGTAAGGGCTATTTTTTTTCTCTTGCAATTTCGTGGTTCGATTACGTTTTTAACATGCCAGGGAAATGAAAACTTTACCTCGTTATCTTTTAAAGAAAAAAAAAAAAGACTTAATTGCACTTTTTGAAAAATCAAATGTATCGAAAACAGCTTTTGCCAAAGAGCACCATATTCACAGGACTGCATTAAACGATATTCTTTCATCGAAACAATTAATTGAAGAAGCTGACTACAAAGACAAAAGAAAGAATGAGGAAATCGAAGTTTGACGAGATCGAGGAGGTTTTAGTTCCATGGCTAAAACATGCCAGATGGCAAAATGTGCCGATTTCTGCCGTCATTCTCAAAAGAAAAAGCCATGGAAATTGCTAAGGAGTTGAACATTGAAGATTTCGGCGGCAACAATGGTTGGCTGGAACGTTTCAAAGACAGACATTGCCTTTTTTTAAAAACAATTAAAATGTGGCAACTATAAAAAGTGTTTGTTTTTTTTTTATTTTATTTTCCACTCATTCATTTGCATGGATTGATTTCTGAAAATCTTGTTTTTCTCACCGAACCCTACAGCAATTCATGAAAACACAGTATTTCAGTGTTTTTTTGGTTTTTTTTTTTTTTTTTTTCAAAAATTCCCACTCCGCCTAAGTCGTCACTCCGCTGAAGTCGTCAAAAATGTTTGGTCCCTTGAGTGATGACTTAACGAGGTTTTACTGTATATAATAAGTTCCAATTAGCCTCCTAGGAAAGTGAGGCTCATAGACAGTCAATCAGTTTGTGTATCTCCCAATACACTTTAATCTTTACAACCAGTGAATAGATTTCCTTGAAACTTGGCATGCACATTTAAGCCAAGAAATGGAGTAACTCAGATAGTTGAAAAAATTTCTATGGGGAAAATTTACTAGAAGAAAAGCAATAGAAGCAAAACAATGATTCTCTACGACAAAGTTTCAGAATAATGCATTCACAGTAGTCCTCCTGCATGTTCTGATATGATTAAAATTTATATTTTTTATTTTAGGCAAATGTAATTCATTTCAATAGAAGACTTATTCTTATTAAAATTCCAGATTCCAGATCATTTTCTCATCGTTGGGATCACCCAAACAGATGTTTCTAGGTTATTATCCATCATCAGTTGACATTACCTAAGCGAGCAATGATCTGATAACGGAGCAAACTCGTATTTATGCAGAATAGAATTAAAGCCGATAACAGTTTTCATACAATTCAATCTGAACACATTAATGCCTAAAAAAACTCTGAAATTAATTTGTTCTAGCCATCATCCCATGGGGTTCAAAGGCATTCAGGGTGTCTACTGAATCTCAAACAAAAAATTTAAGGACAATTCCCATACATTTAAGGACATTTTCAGAAAAAATTTCTGTAAAAAAAAAAAACCCCTGTAAACCTATCTGTTCAACCAAAAAAAAAACCTGTTGCGATGCCTGACATCATGCTGAAAATTTAAGGACATAGTCTGATTTTTAAGGATATTTCCCGTCTGATTTTTAAGGACATTTCCCGTACATTTCATGTCAACCCAAATTTCCAGTAAAAATCCCAGATTTCCCAGTTGGTAGACACCCTGGCATTAATGTGAGCATTAGAATTTGCATGGTTTTTCTCACCTCTACAAATTAAGACAAGACAAAAAAAAAAGCAAGCAACATTTTAAGGAAAGTAGGCTTTACGTTTTTTTCAGGAACTTCTTGTTTATCATCCTTAAAGTTCTCAAAATCTCAAACAAAGGTTTCAGAATAAATTCTGCTAGTCTTAAGAAACAAAAATTAGCTGTATACTTGTTTTTTTGTTTAAGCAATTTATTGTGCATTATTAATTTTCTTCAACGGCGGGCAAATAAAGTTTTGTTCAAGTTATACAGCAATGATTCTTTAATATACTGTATAATAATATATTACACATTTATACCAATTTAGTTATAAATATTTAAAGTGCAAATACATATTTTACATGATTGCTAAAATTTGACAAAGCACAAACTTAAATTCCCTTAAGTTTCTAAAATAATATAATATAATAAAAATTTTAAAATATATATTTTTGACAGATTTATATCTGAACATTAGAGCTTAAAAAACTAGGAAAACAGCAATTATTTTACATGTAAATATTAAGCAACATTGGAAGTAATATACCATAACTATCAAAATAATAAGTTTTATAGCATTGCCTTTAGTAAATTGTTCTATTAATAAATACAATTAAAAAATATAATGGATAAAAATTTCAATATTCTGAAATTAAGAATATCAAAAATACTATACCTTGTTTTCAACAACTGATCGAACAAGAATGCGACCTCTTTTACTAGGATGCATACTACATAGATGATATAGTATTTCTTCTTCTGTTTCTGAACCATGAAGGCAATAACCACATTGATAATTATTGCAACCATGCAACTAGAATGAAACAGAATGGATTAGAAATTTATATATCTACACAAAAAAAAATATATGAATAAAGAATTCATGAACACACTGAGGAACTGCAAAGATATCAGCATACTAAACACCAACAGTATTGCTGAACTGCTAAATGCTAACATGAGATACAATTTGGAGAATACTGACGGATGACCCTGCTGGATATTTAACTTTTCAAATTCTGATAATTGTAATATAATTTGAGCATAAATGTTCATGAAAACGAAAAAGTTTCAACTGTCAAGAAACTTACAATTAACTAATAAGAATAAGAAATACATCTTCCACTTCTTTAAAATGTTAAGTTTTGTAACTTAAAAATAACACTTAACCCGGCAGTGGTCGTGATGGGTCTGTGAGACCCATGCACTTTTGTTTTCACTTTTACTTATAGATGGCAGCTCTTCACAGGATTGTTTTTTTCAGTACCTTTCTAAAACCACATGAAGTTTCATGTGACAATTTTGGTGGAATATAATTTGTCCCGATCTGAAGGAAAAAAAATACTTTGGGTCCAGTAGACCCAGAGCGACCTTTCGTGTAACTTTTTGTGCATACAGGGAAAAGATGTTTTATATACGTTAAATGTAAAGTTTGCCTTACAAACTTGGATTTCTAGAGTTATTTTGAACAATTTATTTATTCTATAGTTATTTATTAAACTAGTTATTTATTTAGGCCTATTTTTATTTTATTTATTTATTTTTTCAATTTTTTAATTAATTCTTCTTTCTTGAGTTATTTCTACGAACAGTTTAGTTTGGTCCTGAGTTTACTTCTTATTTTTATTATTTTGAAGAGATGAAATCCCTCAGTGATAATGAAATAAGGAAATTACTTTTAGAGCCCATTTTAGAGTGTGAGGAAGTGTCAATACATAATGATGATAGTGAATATAAAGACTAGGTGGAGAAATAACTAATTTATTATTAGTTTATCATAATTTTAACCAAAAATATATATATGCCTTAATTTTCTATCAATTATGTAATCAATACACTTTTTATCCATTTTTAACAATGTTTTCTTAAATAATCTTAATCTATATATTTATACATATATTATTAAGAAATTTTATATCAAAAATCTTAAGAAACAACCAATCAATGATGTTATTATTAAAAAATACCTTAAACGTTGAAATTTTGAAAGTATTGGTGTTTAAAATGAATGGGTCTCACAGACCCATTGCGACCATTGATGTTTCAAAAATGGGTGCGACCACTGCCGGGTTAAGAAAACTGTAATATTCAAGTGGAAGATGTATTTTTTATTATTATGATAAGAAGAGAAATTTGAAGAAGGTGATATGGTTTATAATAAGAATAAGAGTTAACAACCATAAAATAGTGACTATATAAAACAGATACACATCTCAAAAACTTCTCTAATCTCTTTGAAATCTAATTCCTCAATAAATTCATAGACAACCCTTTGTCTTTTCTTGCTACAACTTATTGCCAAATGTATTATTAAAGTAAAACTTTTGGAAATTGATAGATATCTGCCTTTCAAAGTAACAAAATACTGGTATTTTTTACAGACTTAAATGTTTAATAATTTTAAACCAGAATGTGTAAGACAATAACACAAGAGATACGAAGCAAAAAGACAAACTGATGGCAGCATAAGCAGTATGTACTGTACAAAAGTTTGTCATTGGCAACTGATCAGGCAGTGGCTTCATTCCATTAAGTACCCGTTTCTTGTGAAGTGAGCATATATAAACAGGGGAATACTGTAACTATATCTAATGTCTGTACTCAATGCACATAGTTTATAAGGTATTCCAGTCTTTATGAGGTATTCTTAACTGGTACATCTAGAAATTCTCTATAAAAGAGCAATTTTGAAAATATCTGGGAAATCAGGAGAAAATAAAGTTTCAAATTCTGTAATTAATTAGTGTGTGTGTGTGTGTGTGTGTGTGTGTGTGTGTGTGTGTGTGTGAGAGAGAGAGAATAATTGTAATATTCTTTTGAGTACAACTATTGATACTGCCATAAAAAAAGGTTAATTAGAAAAATGAATGTGCTGATAATTCATTCATTAAAGATGTTTCCATTTTTTATGTGGAATTGTTTCTAGAATACATTCAAAATTTCAGGCTTGTTATTTACAAGACATTCTGGAAAGGATGTTTAGCTTATGAAGCATAGCAATGGGATCTTAACAGTTTGGGCTTATGGTTGAAAAGGGGTCGTCCATTAATCACATGATGTTTTTTAGCAACTTTTTAACCCCCCCCCCCCCCCCGTGACACATGGTGAGGTTTTAGACTACTCCCCACCCACCCCACACAAAATAACGTGTATTTTTTTGGTACAAAATATCTTAAAAATTTTCAGAATATTACCTAAATACAGGTATAATCTAATTTAATTCTGGAAAATTAAGCACCGTGATAAAAATGTCCAGACAAGACATTAAGGTTGCAGGTTGTTTCTGACCGGCATAAAAATAATAAAGGAAAGGTGTAATTGCTTTTCGCTTTAAAAACCGCGTGTTCATCGAAAAAATAAATACACATGATATCTCACTACACCCCCCTCCCCCCTTGTGATAGTTTGTGATTTTTTCCGAACCCTCCCCCCCTTTCGAGCCTCACATGATTAATGGACGATCCCAAAGTATCATGTAATATAGGGTCATGCTATTTTAAAACCTTGTGAAGTACCTGTTAAATCTGCAATAATTCTTTAAGAACTTTAGTTAATGTATATTTTAAAATAAACATTAAATATGTGCGAAGCTACAATAGCAATATATAGGTTTCCAAAAGAAGTCAATGAAACTTCAATACAAAATGATAATTGGATGTGGCAAATGAAGTTCCTACAAATCAGTTCTAGGGTAAAAGTGATGAAGAAAATACAACAAAATAAAATAAATGAGTGAACATTGCTCAAGATAATTAATTTAAATGATTAAATTTATAAACCAAGGTTAAATAATTGTGTATAAGCTAATACTTTATGAAGTTTGGAATAAAATTTATAGTTTTGTAATGGTGTGGTATATTTGAATGAAATTTTATGGCTTAATAGAGGACACTTCCAGCTTTAATTTGATACCATGAACATCGGGAACCAATTATGAATATGAATTTATATTTTCATTGAAAAATAATTATTTTTTATTTTTATTTTTTTAAATGGAAAGTACAACATCTATGCAACGATGTTATTCAACTCTTTATTTAGTTTATACAGAGCTTACATACAGATTATTTTATTCCTAACATCTTTTTGCTTATTTCATATATTCATATATTTCGTTACATGAAAGCCTTTTTCCTTCAGCTTGTTGATGGTAAAGACGCAATCATTATTTTTTCAGTGCTGTAATAAATGAAAATCAGGCTTTTAGCGCCATCTATTGGCAAATTTTTGTAGACAAGCATGTCTCATAAGGGAATTGTTAAGTTTTACAGGTCAAAATCTCCCTTGAAATTTTCATCACTCATTCAGGACCTCAAATAGTTATTGTATATCAAATTTTTTGCTGATATGCACTGGACGGGAGTAAAAAAAAATGCTAAATTTACAAGAAATACTAATGCGATGTCATCATTCTTGGTGAGCTACGCATGACGTAACCCTAGCATGACGTCACCCTATCTCCTGCTGTTGGTCGATCACTTAAGGTCAGACAAAATGGATGCAGAGCAAAATACTTAATTTATAATACTAATTACTGTTTATAAAATAAAAGCAATAACTGAAAAGTATGGTCACATTTGTATTTTAAAAGAAAGTGGTTTTACATAAAAATAAAAAAAAAAAATAAAGAAAAAGTATTACAATTAAAACATTGAAGAAACATTTATAGACACTACAAATAACTTAAAGAAATTAACAAAAAAGTAAAGGAACAGAAAATGTTTAAATAAAAATGGAAAAATTATTTCATAAAATTTAGGAAACAATACTACATGTAACTGTAATAAGAATGTGCTGGATATTAGTTCTATGAACTGGCTGTAACTAGGCTGAAACTCAATGGTTTTATAACCCCAACTATATATGATGAAATTACAACAATTATCAAAAATAGTAGAAATAAAAACTCTATGGGTATGGATAACATGTCAACAACAGATACAAAAAAATTCAATAATTACTTTGCACAAATCAAAACAGTTGGCTAAAACGTACCAATATGTTCTTAGTAGCGAAAGTATTAAATTGCTGATCACTCCACTATGGCATATTATTGATTAACAAAAAAAAAAAATAATAAATACAATCCTAACTCACAACATGAATGGGTTCCTGAAAAAAAAAAGCTACATTAACAGAGGTATGTTAAAAAAATTGCATTTTATTTTAACCTTTGTAATTCAGGTCAGTAGGATAGATACTTAATAGGAATAGCTTTTCACCTGTGAACCAAAATATTTTATATATTTATTTATTTTCTGAAAGGACTTAAAAAGCAAAGTTCAAATATAAAAATAAAATGGCTCCCAAAAATAATAGAGAGAAAAAAAAGAAACCTGGGCTCTGAGGTGTGGCTGTGATCAGGGCTGGATGAATCCATGGTGAGAAGGTCAAACACTGCATTATTCTGTAGGCTTTGCAGTGGATAGCTAGCAACTAGGAGACATGTTGACTAGCTGAAGCCAGAAAGAATTAGGACATGTGAGATTAACCCTCAAATGCACGGCATGGTGCACTGAATCTGCCATGCAACAATAAAGTAAAAAAAAAAATCACTTAGCAACAGAGGAAGGGGCTGGCCCGCCACCTACCCTCCTATCCAAGCATAGTGGCCATGATTCTGATTGAGAATGTGATTATGAGCCTGATATGGGGAAAGAAGTTACTTCGGAAGAACAAAATGCTACAGAGCAAGGTGAGAGTGAATTTTTCATAAAAAGTATCTATAAAACAAAAACTGTTAAAAACATTTTTTTAAATGTTTGACTACTTTATGTATCTTTTAGATCTTTATTACACCTATAGAAAAAGTTTTGAACATTACTTATGTAGTTTAATGCAAGATATCTGTTTAGAAAACAAAATCGCATGTTTCAGTTTTAAAAAAATTTCAAGTGATTTTGTAATAATTTTTTTATGGATGCATGCTTATTTAATTATTACTGAATCCAAACAATAACATTTAGAAGGAAAAAGTTTGACGAATAACAGTTTATTTAACATTGATTGCTAAAAAACGAGGTGGCGCACTCAGTGCACCACCCGTGTAAAATTGTTCTGCCACATAAGCCGTGTAAGTGAGGGTTAACTAGATGTGTAATCTGAAATAGACTACCAATCTTTTTCTTTTCTTTTGAAACATAATATTATTGGTAGCAAGTAGTACTACATCTAGATAGAATATAAAAATGAAAATTTATTTCTCTCGAATTTAATCATTCTAATATAAAAACTATTTTAATTAATTAAAACTATCATTTTTTTAAAATTTGTTTATTTGCAATAAATTGCATTGTAATTTTATTTCATATGTAAGTAACAGTTGCTGTAATTAATAAAATACATGTAATTATATCTAAAATTTGAAAGAAAAAAAAAATTTGGAAAACATAACTTGTATTCTAGTTTTCTTTGTCTATAGTTCTTGAAATTAACATATTGTAATATCACTCTTCTTTACTGATTCCCAATTAAAAGTAGAGAATTCCAGAATGTAGAATTTGTGCATCTCACATGTGCTTTTACTTTTAAATAATTTATTTTTGGGAGAAACTCTAATAAATATTAAGCTCAGGGCTTGCAACAAATTGTCCCTAGGTAAAAAAGGGACCAAAAGGGACAAAAAATCTTAAAAAAGGGACCTAAAATTAAACATATTCAATTTCAAATATGAAATTTTCAAGATACTAATTATATTTCAGTAGAGGTAATTATGCATATTTTGTTAACTTGATTCCTGGTAAACATTTTAGAAGATTTGAATTTAACATTATAGAATATAATTTTTCAATATTCGAGAGGAAAAGAACCTTTTATGAATGTTGTGCATGAAGATCACAAGTAATGTATAGAATACAGTGATAATCAAAATGCTAGAATAAATGCCTCGAAAATTTATTTGAAGAAACTAGATAGCAAAGAAACACCATAATTATCAGATTAAAACAGACATTACTTTAATTAAGTAATATTCAGGGAATTTTATGGTAAGTAGAATTACTTTTCTGGAGGAAACTGATGTAAAATCTATGTGAATTAAACTTTTCGATATGACTCTTGATTAAAATTCAGCATTTGATAAAAATAATCATTTATTATTTTTCATGTAAAATGGGCATCATATAAACGTGAATAAATTATTGGTTAGCATAATAAAGAGTAGAGAGTTTAAATTTTAAACATGACATTTTCAAACATTTTAATTTAAAAAACGTTTGAAAATAATTTGTCTTCGGCAAATTTGAAAAAAATATTTATATTTTAAAATATGAGATTTTTAAAAATTTTTACATTGAAAAATCGTTAATTTTTAAATGCCAAATGTATTTCTGTTTAATTAAGTGAAAAAAATTTTAATTTAAAGTTTAAGAAAATTTTTATGAGGTGTTCTTGTGGTAGTCATTGCATGATTAATTACCAAAAAAAAAAAAATTTTAACTTACCAGTAATTGGTAATTTTTTTTTAAAAAAAAAATGGGCCCTGGACTCCCTTAAGAAGAAATGTGGCATATTTAAAAATAATAAAGTTTTAAGGTTTTTTTTATTCCTTTTTTGATTTTTTTAGAGATTGCATAACCACTTTGTATAAACTAATATTTTACAAAAAATGCACATTGTAAGGCATGTAAACGAAACGACACCCCCCTCCCCCCACGAAAAAAAAAAATTATTTCGGAGAAATAAATATTAAATGTTTACCATGTAATACACTAGTAACTTTTTAAACATTTGGTTAATGGAAGAATAAAAAATTTGGAAAGATGCAAAAGGATTGAGTATACACTCACACTAAATCGTTTCAAATTATGGCGCGAATATGCAGTAGTATAACGGCAGTATAAAGTATATGCAGTAGTATAAAGAAAGAAAAAAACGGAATCTCCAGTT
>JAFIDM010009631.1:35181843-35245196 GCA_023159025.1 Thereuonema tuberculata
TATATATGTACTCGATAGGATACTGAAAATAACTTAATTTTCTCAAATGTTTTCTTTTCAAAATTAGAACCAGACCAGCATTAATTATCCTCTGAAATGAACAGTAAAAAATACATTGCATTTTTCATCTTGAGCAGAAACCTTCAGAACAATTTAACCTCCACTTATATGGTTAATTCGTTTGAGGACTTACTGTACTACATTCAGTTTTACTGTCTTTATCTCCTTTTTAAGATTTTTTTTTTTTTTTTTTTTTTTAATAAATAAAAAATAAATAAATTAAAAAGTCAAGAATTACTCAATAACTTTAGCAATGGAACCATAATATTACAAATAAATTCAAAAATGAAAACTTTCTAGTTTTGATGCATTATCAATGCCCATGAAATATAATAGGCATTTGCTACTGTTAAAGAAATCCTACAAATAAGTTGGTTGTTTATAAAATAACAAACAGAAAGACAAACAGGCTTCCAGCATATTTCATCAATGCCCACTTTTGCAGGAACATTACTGATAAACACCTCACTTCCACTCACAATAAAACTTGTTACATAATCAACTAAAAAGACCAAGTAGAAGACCAATATGATTAATGTTTAACAGAAGAAACTAAACTGTCTGTTAGTTAGAAAATTGAACAAATTTTTTGCCATAAAAACGTACAAGCAGTTTAATTTGCACCCTAAATTTTATTTATATTAAATATAGATAATGAATTTTAATTTTCAAGCATTTTTTATGGCATTTAGCCACTGAATGAAATTATTTCAGTTCACAGGATTCACAAGAAGGACAATACAAACTGAACATAACAAAGAAGAATAACAGCTTAAAAGGGCACCTGCACCATGAAAGCTATTTTTAGCTCTCATTGCATCTTTTAATGAAACATAAATGTAATTCCTGAAATTTTCTAATACAATAAATTTAACAATTGTAAAACTAAAAGATAGAAAACATTTGGCTGGTTGACATTTTTATGAATATTTGCATGTTAGAACATAATCTCTTAAAACGTCTAAAATGGATAAATTAGCTCCTTTTGACAAAAATCAAAGAATTAAAAGAACTATATCTAATAGCAATAGCAATTAGTTTAAATACTGAAATTTAGAATTCAATTTTTTAGAAAGAATTATTACCACTATATTTTCCAAGTGGAAAAAACATACTTCAGGGCGGAAAAAAAAAAAAAAAGTAATGCCTTCAACTACTGCAATTTTCTGATTCTCAAAAATGCCAAGAGACCCTTCATGTATTAGCCTAAACAGTTGAAAAGATATGAGCTTAAGAAATTGTTTTAGACTATTGTTTGTTTGTTTTTTTTATTATTATTTACAAGTTTATTTACAAGTGTGTACTTCTTTAGCTGATGTCCACTTCCAAAGAGAGAAAGACAAATTGCCTGCAGTAAATAAATACACCAAAAATAATAAGGGAAAGAAAAATATACAATAATATGAATTGTTCCACATGAAACTATTTATGAAACAAATACTGGATTTAAAACAATATACTATGTCAACTGGTTGAACACAAATATAATCCATGAGAAATTTCATATGAAACTGAAATAAAAAAGTACTTGTTAACAAACCAATTATGATATTTAGTTAAACAGACTGAAACAAGAATGCATATTCACACTTGCTGAGACATTTCAGTATGATACTGCAGCTGCTCCTTATTTCGGAGGTGCCTATTATCTTTCGAATAAAAAATAACTCTGATAATGAAAACAGCTAAGGAATATCTCAGCATGTATTAATCTATATTATTATCCTTTTCCTTGATTCATAAATTATTAAAATATGGGAATCTTGATACAAAAAAGACACAGTTGCCTCACAATATCAATACAAAAACATAAAAAAAAATGCTGCAATAAAGGAAAAGAACAAATCTCAATAATAAATACCATAAAACCATATTTCAAAGTTGTACCGAAAACTAAGAAAATTTTGATATAATGAAAACGGTTCTCAACAGTCAAAAGGCAAAAAATCCTAGCAATTCATGTCAGTGGAAGGGTTAGAAGTGGGCTACAGCAGATGTAAAAGTAATTGGTCCAGTGTGGCTTTCAGCAGATAAAGCATGTAAGATATCATGAATTACTTGATGCGATCCAACCCTTTCAAGCATACTAAATTATTATGTCAATATCCACAGAATTCTGTTCAACTAGTCTAAATGGCCAAACTAACAAGGTCAAGTAACTGGAAATAACTTTGATTTAGCAGATGTCTTACATGTTGAAGAACACAGCAAACATCACACAATACCAAGATGGAAGTAAATGAGTACAGTTGAATCGCGATAATCCGACCGAGGGGGTGTCGGATTATCAAAAATGTCGGATTACCAAAGGTTGATTTTTTAAAACTGAATTTTGACTTGTAAGGCAAGAAAATGTAAGTTACATATATACACAGTACTGTACGTACTACAGTTCGTATTTTGTTACAATACATATTGAGTACATATTTTACGGCCATTGAGGATATAAAAAAAACTCAATTAGGTATAGTTTTACACAAATGAATACATATGTTTGTAATACTAACTTATTACTGTACTTATGTCTTAAAAAATAATCTGTAATCGTTTTTTGTTTCTTCTTATGTAAAGAGTCTGTCATGGCTTTTTCTTGAATATCTTTTAACATTAAAATGTTCTGATAGTCGAGTTCCCTCTCCTCACACCAACATATCAAAGTGTTTGCAGCTGACATAACTTCATCGCAAGTGATTGTGCATTTCACCTCCGTGACCGCCTCAATTGGATCGTTGTCTACAATATGAGCCGTAGCTTCCTGGATTATCTCCTCTTCTGTCAGTTCAGAACCAAGGTTATCGCCTAATACCCATTTTCTCAAGTCTTCTGCAGATTCTTGCGGAATGTTAATTTTATCACAAAGTGTAAGCGCAGCCTCGGTAACATTGTTGTTATCTTCAGATTTGTTATTTCTGTCGTCTTTCTTTGGAAAAAAACAATTAAACTGAAACTGTCCTGAGTCACGGGGCAGACGGGAGATGTGCAGGAAGCGCAGTGACGTCATCCGATGAGGCGTCGGACTACCGAACATGTCGGACTGTCAAAATGTCGGATTATCGAGATTCAACTGTATATTCAATTGTTTCTGAAGAAAGAAGCCAAATCAGCATACTCTGAAAAAGATATAACACGACTGAGAAGCTCAACAAGGTGGCAAATTATAATTAAAGAAAAGTGCTAACGACAAAGCATAAGAACCTGGTAAATGCTTAAATAGAAAGATCATGAACTGAAAGAGCCTGAAAAAGTTCTAAAAAAATACTCAATATTTCTGTGAAACATTTACTTGATTATTCAGTCTCAAGTTGCACGAAATTACTTCCTTGTGCTATGCTGCCAAAGAAATAAATCTAATTTTGAGCTTATGACAAAGTTATTACACTAGGATTGAAAACTTCTGATAAAACTGCAAAAATCATTATTAAAAATAAATAAAAAAATAAGTAAATAAAATAAAAATAACAACAACCTATCCTTTAAATGATCTTTCCAGTGTCAATATTGGAACCATTTCTCTGCCAGCCACAATGCACTTCAAAGCTATAGCAAAACAAGCAAATAATGGAGAATGGAGATCTTGTGAAGCAATTCAAGCAAATTTCAAGGAATACAAAATAAGAAATAGATTTTACTAGAAACTCCTTTTCCTGGCAAACTTTGCTTGTAAAACTACCAACCAAGAGACTACACCTCTGACCCTTAATGTACATATATATCTTCTATGTATTGTTTAATACATTTAATATTCTTAGACTAAAAATAAATTGAGGATTTTTTTAATTTTCTAGATTTTCGGTCATCAACAAAATCTTTGAAATAAAGGAACACAAACAAATGTTAATTAATTATGCTTCATTTATCAACTGAATATTGAAAAGAAAATGTCAGTATCCAAATTTCATTACTACTTCCCTACAAAAGCATAGCAAACATTTACACAGACAACTCGAAGGGGCCAGGAAGCAAAAATCTTTTTCACCATTTGATTGAAAACGTAACCATTTGTTACGTTTAACTCTTTGACTGTTACACATGTGTGAGTGTGTGTTTTTAAATCTCTATAATGCCCATATATACACTGTCTGGCCACTTTATTAGGTACACCCCTGATATGCCCACAAATGGTACATTCCACTAATTTTCAAGTCACATGGACAGTTGTGACTATAAATACAGCAATATAGATCTCCCATCATCAGTTGAGAAATCAAACCACAGCGATAATGGGAAAGTGTAGTGATCTAACTGAGTTTGAACATGGCATGATCGTCGGGGCTAGATGTGCTGGTCAAAGCTTATCCCAAGATGGCAGTGCTCCTGAACTTTTCGCATACAACAATCAAGGATATATGGTGCAATGAACAGAAAGCATCGAGTCAGCGGCACTCCTGTGGATAAAAATCGTTCGTTGATGACAGAGGCCGGAGGAGGATGTCTAGAATTGTGCAAGCCAGAGGACGGGTCACTGTTACCCAAATATATACACACACACACACACACACACACACAGGGTTATTCAAAATGATTGTCGTGGTTTTAAAAAAATTGCCACACATAGTACAAATGTGATACGAAGACAACACCTTGTTTATTGTCTAAGAAACTCAAGTTACAGACATTCAGTGAGAGGCACACGGTAGTTCCGTGGTTGTCTGTCAGGAGCCATTGATTGCAAATGGCGGCCAACAGTAGGGAGAAGGCGTTTTGCACTCTCAAATATCATCTCAGTCATTCTATTACCATTATCCAACTGCAGGATCGTACGAAATTTAGGAAGGATCCTCACTCCGACAATTCCGTTTGCAGGTGGTATGTACTGTGGGTGACATTCACAATGTCACATTAGCTGCCTGATGCTTCCCCACATGCAACAAGCTCTCCGCTCTTAGACTGGTTTATTGCAACCTTGCAGGGTTGAAGCCATGATCCAAGTGAATGGTAGCTGATTGAAATACTAGGCCTAAGCACTGAAGCTTTTCTTTATGCTTCTTTTAAAGCTTTTTGCTTGTTGTTTTGTTTTTTGTATGCTTTTTGTTTTCCACCTGCAAGGATGCAATAAACCAGTCTAAGAGCAGAGAGCTTGTTGCATGCGGGGAAGCATCGAGCAGCTAATGTGACATTGGGAATGCCACCCACAGTACAATTTGTGGAGACTGGGTTACTGAGTAAGGGAAAAATCATTGGGCATCTTTCGTGTCTGAATAGAAAGTGGACCAGATCAGAGCAGCCTTCCTATGTAGTCCTTTTAAGTCAAGTGTGAGAGGCAGCAGGAAACTCAACATCTCGAAACCTATGGTGTGGCATGTGTGTGGCGGAAGCATCTACGAATGAAGCCATATTACCTAATCCTGCTGCAAGCGTTATCACCTGATGACCACCGTGGTAGGGAATTTTTCTGCAAGCAATTGATGAAAGCAGATGGTTTTTGTGACAGGCTTATTTTTAGCGATGAAGCAATGTTTCATTTGTGTGGGTAAGGCAATCAACAAACTGTTAGAATTTGGGGGACAGAAAATCTCTATCATTTTGTTTAACATCAGTGTGCATCCCTCAAGCTCAATATGTCCTGTGCTGTTTCCAAATTTAGGGTATACAGCCCCCCTTTTTATTTCCTAGAACAGACAGTAACAGGAATGACTTAACTAGATATGGTCACTGAATGGCTCCTACCCCGGCTGAGTGATGACAGTGCTGATTTCATAATATGACAGAATGGTGCCCCATCCCATTTCCATCGGGACATCAGGGCAGTTTTAAACCAGCACCTACCACAGTGCTGGATTGGGCGCGGGACAAATGGTGATGAGAATCTCTTATTGTGACCACCCAGTTCACCGGACGGATTTTTTTCCTCTGGGGCTACGTAAAGGATCATGTCTTTGTCTCCCTCTACCCGAGACCATCCTGGAACTGAAGGTGCATATCGAGACTGCCAATGAAAACATCACCGCTATTACGCTGGAGCGTGTGGTCGGAACTGGACTATCATGTTGATGTCTGCAGACTAACACACGGCGCACATATATTGAGCATATATAATGCATGTCTGTAACTTGTTGAGTTTTCTTACACAAAATAAACAAGGTGTTGTCTCCTTATCGCATTTGTACTATGTGTGGTGATTTTTTAAAACCCCAACAATCATTTTGAATAACCCTGTATTTGTTTTCTCTTAACATATATATATATATAATCACAAATATATTATTTCATTGTTCTTTTGTTGTTGGGTGGCTGCTACTCTATTGGCATTTTCTTTTATTACCAATGTTTTTATTTATCTCAATTCCATTGACAATGATGTTGAAATACTTGACAAAGAAATGAAAAGTTGAATGAAATTATTTTAGAGATGAGGTTGAACAAATGAATTTTGTTAAACTTTTTATTACCTGGAAAAGTGAAATAAATGACTGGCAAATTCGAGTAATATTGAAAATATTCTTCCAAGAATAAAATAGTGATGAAATTCCTCAGTTAAATATAATTATTCTACAACAAATTTTTAATTTTTTTTTTTTTTTGCTTACAAATTTGCTTTTACTCATTAATTAGTCAGATATTAAAAAAAAAAAAAGCTTAAAAATGTTATTGCAAAGAGATGAAATTTTTTATGAAAAACAAAGGTTATTTTTACTGAAAAATGAAAATAAAATACAAAGGATAATATAATTTTTTTTAGATCCAATCAAATTAGATTAAAATTAGATTGTTTTGAAAACCAATTTTCAGTTTTGTACATCCAAAAAAATCCAGTCTCTTCTCAACCCCTTAATGATAGATTGGTGTTCATTTGTCAGGCAGCAATTTATCAAAGAAGTTTTCTCCCTCAGATGAAGTAATATTAACAGGACAAGAACATCTTGAACAAAAGAAACTGATGGAAAGTATGGCATTGGCATGTGTATCCACCATTAAAATCATAACGATACTACAACAAATTCCACTTCAATTTGTGCTAGCAAGAGATTGCAGCAGATTCAATATGGTGAGGACTAGGACTGATATACACATTATAGCAGAAAACCAGTGATAAATGAATTACCACCATTTCTATTGAAAATAGTAAATGGAATTCCATTATTACCATCATCTGGGTATAAACAGTGTGACTGCATCATATATCATTGTCCATTTGTGTCAACAGTGGAGTAATTATTACTTAAACTTCAATATGGTCTGGGGAAAGATAAACAGAATTCAAGTATAATTAGGCTAGAGATGAATAAGAAGTCAAGAGAGATAATGGAAAGGACAAAGGAGATATACTCTCCGTGATAAAAGGAGTGATGCTGTGTAGGATTGGAATTTTCGTTTTCAGTTCCTTTTTAGATAAGAAGGGTAAAAGATAGTAACTGTTCCGCTTAAATTAAGTGGGGCGACCACGTTTTGAGACAAGAGCATTTGCCAGCCAACCAGTACCATCTGGTAGCTTTCGAGTCAAGATGTCATCTGAAAAGTTTTAAATTACTCAGGCACGACAAAGATTATTCACTCTCAAATCAATGAGAGTAAAGCATTGGTACACATCAGTCATGACGCCATGTCCACTTGTAGAGTCCACTATGAAATTTGTCTCCACTTCATCTGAATGGAGAGCAATTACAAAATTATTATCACAGTATTGAGATTATCTTTTGAAAATAAACAAAGTTTAATCTAAAATGCATTAATTTTATGTGTCAGAAGTTATCAGAGTATTTAAAAACTAGATCTTTTTTCAAAATTTCACAGCATAGGCTGTGTTCGCATGAAATTCTGGGATAGCTGATCACTCGCTAGTAAAGAACTGAAGAATTAATCCTAACAAATCTAAGAAATTCAAAAAAAAAAAAAAAAAAAAGAATCTCAGGGTGGATTTGCTAAATTTCTGTTAATTTCTGAATGTGAATTTTGTCTTATTAAAGTCTTCAAATTGAGCAGCTGTTATAACTCTAATCTATATTTGAATTTGATAAGTATTAATAAGGCCATTAGCAAAAAGCATCGCAAAAAAATTAGTAAAGTTAACTCCAACTCAACAGCACTATATGGAGAAAAAATTTAGGGATCCTCACACCAATACCATCAAAGTTATTAATGACAGTTCTTTAGTACAAAACTCGGTAATCGTGGAGTTTAGCGTACCAAATTAAATAACAATGAAAAACCTACAACAGCAAGTTTCACAGTCATAAAATGTTTGGTTGGGTGGATGGCTAAGTGTCCCACCCCCGACCGACAATGGGCCCCTTGTCTATTGCCAAAGTGAAAAATCCGGTCTCTTATGGGGGGCAGGGACACCACACTTGGATGGGTGGATGGCCGCACGGATACCTAAGTGTCCCACCCCCAACTGACAACGGGCCTTTGTAAGCTCTGTTTTCATGCCACTGCGTCCGGTATCACCGGCCTCCTGTCGGACCTAGGTGCACCGTAAGTGGCAGAGACGGGACCAACACCAGCAAACTTCGGTGCCCAAAGGGCCCGGTGTCAGTCGGGGGTGGGACACTTAGGTATCCGTGCAGTCATACACCCACCCAAGTGTGGTATAAGAGAGCGGATTTTTCACTTTTGGCAATAGACAAGGGGGCCCGAGAAAGGGCCCTAAGTACGAGGGCCCGTTGTCGGTCGTGGGTGGGACACTTAGCCATCCATCCACCCAAACATTTTATGACTGTCATTTAATGTTGTATGGTTTTTATTGTTATTTAATTTGGGACACTAAACTCCACGATTACCCAAAACTCAATGTACTCAATGAAATACAAACAGAAATATTAAAGAAAGGAATAAAATTTAATATAGGAAATGAAAGAGTTATTATAACACATAATATCCAATATTAAATCCCAAATACGATTCATAAGTGATGCACAGGACCGTACAAATATATGGAAAAAAATAGGTCATATTATTAGACGATTAAAAACAAAAAATTATACAAAAGCATGTATAAGCAACATACAATACATTGAGCTTAAAAAGCTTATGACACAATGTAATGATATTGTTATTACGGAAGCAGACAAAGGTGGGGGGCTACTGTTTCACTAAATAAAGAAGACTACATAAAGATGGGCTACTCATTTCTTGAGAATAATGCAAGTTTTATGACACTTTTTATAAATGAAGAAAAATGCATTAAAGATATGCAGAAAATTATAAAACAAGGATATAACAAAATACAGTCGGACCTCTATTTAACGAACCTCTATTTTGCGAAATTTTCTTTGGAACCACGAACATTTTGCTAATTTCTTCATAAAATAACTTCCAAATAGCGAAGTGCATTTTCTATTTAATGAACTTTTTCATGGTATCTATTTTTTTTTTCTCCTTGAAATGTTTTTACAAGGTGCCAATCACTGTCATTCTTTGCATTTCAATCAATGATAATTCGGCAAGTATGGAGGACGAAGACGATATTGTCGTAGAGGAAATGAAAGAAATGTGGATACAGCTGAGAGAAAAAGAAGAAATTAATGATGATGTGCTGATTGATGATTATCTTTCACTTGATTTTGAAGTTGAGACCTCGAAACACTCACTGAATCAGATATTTTGGACAATGTGAAAAATAAAACAATACAGCAATGAATTGCGATAAAGATGAAGATGACGAAAATGGAGATGGAAATGATCATGATGCAGAAATAAAAAAAACCTTCGTATGATGAAATGCTAAAATCATTTGAAACAATCCGATGCAGATTACAATTTGAAGAAAATACTTCTGAAGGGGTTTTTGGTGCATTGCAAAGATGCGAGACCTCGGACAATCAGCAAAATATCAGCAAAAACACTTTTTCAAAAAAAAAAAAAAAAAAAAAAAAAACCTCGGACAAAATTAACAGACTTTATTAGTAAAATTTAAGTATTAGTTTAAAATTTAAGTCTGTGGTAATGTATGCTTTATGTCATTAAAAGCATTGCTTTTTTATTAATATTTATTGTTTATGTATTTTAAATCTGTTTTATGTAGTTTAAAGTCATTTTAAAAGGTGAATCTCTATTTAACGAATTTTCCATATAACGAACTTTTTTTCGGGATTTAGTGACTTCGTTAAATAGAGGTCCGACTGTATAGGATAACGAAACAATGGACAGTATAATAAATGATAATAAAGCACTACCCGAATGCAAGCGTTCCCCAAAACTCATTAAAGACAAAATGCATGGATTAAGGCCGCTAGACACTTAACTGCTTCAAGCATTGCAAGTTCAAGCGTTTTGTACAAGCATGCATGAGAGTGTGTAGGCGCAAAATTTATGATTGTACAAGCGGCTTGAGAATTGATAGAATTTTCATCTGCATGCTTGACAAGCCACGGCTTGCGCAAGTCAAATTGCAAGTGTGTAGGGTGTTTCTTCAAGCAAAGGTCATTTGCTACTCAGCTCTCGTCAAGATGCATCTCTCTTTAATTTCCATCACGGCAAGTGATCTGCGGAAAGGACGCAGAAATATTGGAGGAATTCATTCGGAATTCATTTCTTGACATCATGATCAAAAAAGATAGAAACAAAGATAATACTCAGGTTTATATATATATATATATATATATATATATATATATATATATATATATACTGTCTGACAAATGGTTCTTGATGATCGCGTTTGCGCGGGAATCACGAAAATCGCGAGATTTGGCCATTAGCCTCTTCAGCAGGTCTCAAGGAATGTAGTATTGTGAATGTCTGTCACTAGGAAAATGCTAGAGAAAAAATGTTAAAGTTGGAATTTTACCTTCAGCGTAGAGGCGATGGATGCAGCGGCGAATAAGGCATCGGTCAAAATCGTCGACATCAGTAATGGGGCTTGCTCGTGGCCGCTTCTTCCCCGGAGTCGATAAGCCTTCTTTCTCGCCATTTTGTGAGAAGACATGGACAGAGGCTATTCTCGCGACAATCACGTGAAATCGCGAAAATTCGGGATCGTCAAGAACGATCTGTCGGCCTATATATATATATATATATATAAACCAGATGCTCACATCACTATTAATTATAATAGTTCAGTGCCCAATAATTACAAGAGAAATAGAATAAATATGGCCTTCTAAAGAGAATATGATATATGCTCAACAAAAACAGCTCTTGAACAAGAAATATAATCCATAGTTAGAAGTAATGGCTTTTCACAAGAATATTTCAAAAAAAGCAAATAGCATATTCCATCAGTAAAATAAAACATAAACTCACATCTAAATATAATAATCACAATGCCAATGAAACCGATAAAAATAAAAAAAAGTAATTTTTAACAAATAATTATCTATTATATATAATGAAGAGTTACATGAAAATTAATATTGTCTCAATATGATATAGAAATAATAGGCTAACTAAGGAAATACAAAAAAACACCCAAAATATCCAAATTAGAGGAACCATATTAAATGCCATAATCCTAATTGTCATGGGGTATACATAGGCGAAACAAAAAAGAAGGCTTAAAAAACAGCTAAAAGAACACGAGTACGCCATAAAAAAAAAGAAATATGCTATGGTACAACATCATCAAAAAATAGGACAGATATAGATACAGTCAAACTTGGATAATTTGAAGTTGAAGGAACCAGAGAAAAAGTTCGAAATATCCAAAAATTCAAATTACATATATTCTCTCAAACAGTAGAGATAAATAAAAAAGAATAAAGATTTAATATGTAAACTTTATCTAAGAATACTGCTACATTTTTTTTCATTAAATCAAACATTTTTTACTAGCTTAATTATTCATCACTTAAAAAAAAAGGCAGATATTTTTATTTGCTTTATTGAATGCAATCTTTGAGTCATAGCATATGATTCCAACCTATCAATTGATACAAAAATATAAAAATATCCCTAGCTTTTGTTTTCCTTAGAAAGACCGTTAAAATAAATAATGCACCTTAGCTGAGAAAAGTCTCAGGAACAATTTTACCTTACAATACAATATTTTTAAAAATATAATCATTAAATTCCTTTTAAATTTATGGGGAAGCTGAGCTTATGAAGCTTCACTAGTTTGATTCATAAGCAGAACATTTCTATCTTCGAGGAATGATAATAGATAGTGCTGATACAACGCAAGGCTACACAACGGAATGGAAAAGCATCATACGATCGAAGAATCACTCACAATTCTGATGACTCTGTTAAGGACGATTATTATAAGCTCCACTTCCCTTTTAATTTGAGAAAGCGATCTCATTTAATAGTTGAGCCTCGAAACATCATTTTAGTAAGTCTTTTAATCTTATAACTTTTAATATTGTGCTTTAATGGTTGTTTATTATGTATTTATGATTATTCATATATTAAGGTGACCGATCCCACAATCTGCCCAATACACAGTTACTATTTTGAAGGCACAAACTATAGTATAGTATAGAAAAGCACTTCTGAGTAATCTCTCGAAAAGGGTCAGCTGATGTAAAAGAAATCCTACAGAATAAATTGAAATGAACAGAGTAACTCAATAATCCTTAAATGAATTTCAGGGAAAGTAGAATAAAGCTTCAGATGGCTGTCAGCTAGTAGGTGGTTAGCAGTGACTTAGCAAAATATGTCAACAAGAGAAACAGAAACTATAAACTATATTTACCAGAGATTAGCACCGTGAATAAGGGTACAATGATTTACAATACAAAAATGCTCAAAAGTAAAAAATGATAAATTCCAGTAATTTGTGTGAGTCTGAAGCTTCTGTATGTAATTTAACTTGCAAGGAGAGGGCGCACCCTATATATTGCCATTTTGCAAGATGAAAATACAACATGGATTACTTCAAAAATATATACAAGCCCTGGAGTCAATACTTAACCAATTTTGAGATATTTGACATTGTTTTCATCGATTTTCAAGTATTACCTTAATAGCTTCCAGTTGTTCAATTTCAAAGGAAGTGTTCATATGGCTTAATGCATACGCAATCAGGCGGATGACCTAAGGAGCTCGATTCTGCTGAGGGGCAAGTTTTTTTTTTTAATTGCATTTCTTTCTTTGTTTTTTTTTTTCTTCTTTCTTTAAGATAATTTAGGTCCCCCCCCCCACTAGTTATGTTATGAATATTAAGCAGAAAAAGAATATATGATTAGAAATAAATGAATAATATGCTCCCTTAACTTATTTTTATTAGAAGTATTTTAATTTATTAAGAATAAAATAAGACACAATTACGCAACTAAACTTTTTTTTTTTTTTTTAAATCTTTCCTATATTATTATGCTTTTTTTCTCTCAACAATTTTTTGTTATTATTAACTAGCATATACACCCAGTCAACAATAACGGGAGAACAATGTGACAGCTTTTAGTTGAGATAGAGTATTTTAAGCAGAAGTTTTTTCTGTTTAAATATTATTTTTAATTTCTTCATTCAAGTCGAGAAATATCTCTAAACGACTTCAGTTCATTGCTGAGGTCAAGCTTCTACATCTAATGCTCATCTAGCCTGTGCTTGTAGTAGGCTAAAAAAATGAACATTGAAATTTAAATTTTAATCTAGTAGGCTAAAATTAATGAGTTATTTATTTTCTCTGGGGCTCTTCTCCCATTGCATCACAAAATCGGAGGAAGTTATAACAGATATTTAACAACAATAATTTGAATGTAGTCCCTGTGGCCTAATGGATAAGATGTTTGACTTCAGATCAGAAGGTTGCATGTTTGATTCCTGTCGTAGACGTTTCATTGTAAGGCAAGAAGGAAAAAAAAAAAACCTCCCCCCTCAGCAGAACTGAACTGGCTCTTTAAATCTCAAGTCTGATTGCTTATGCATTACGTCACACGAACACTTCATTTGAAATTGAACAACAGGAAGTTAAGGTAATACTAAAAAAAAAATCGATAAAAACAATGTCAAATATCTCGAAATTAGTCGAGCGTTATTCTCAGAACCTAATATATTTTTGAAGTAATCCAAGTATACTTTCATCTCACGAACTGGCACTAATTTTGGCAATATACAGGGTGTGCACTCTCCTTGTTAGAGGATATTTTTTTTTTAATGTCAAAAGGATTCCAACTATATCGGATACATCTATTGTACAGATACATCAGTCCAACCGTTTTATGAGACAAATACATCTATAACACATTCTTCTGCATTCTTTGTTCTATAATGCTTATGAAATCTTGTAAATTCCCACTTAAATAACATAGTACAATACTATAGGACTTCTTAAGGGATTTAAGTATCTAACACAAATATTTATACACACCACTGGAAATAACAAATTGGATTAAAGGATTCAACCAAAAGCAATCAAGCTGTAGCCAGAGCCAATCACAAGAAAATTCTTTATTTGCCAATCAGATGCTACCATGGGCAAGATGCTGGATAATCAAGAATTAGAATAACTAGTGGAAGTCCTCAAGATGTTGGATATTAACATAAGAAAGGATGAAGAAGTAAAGCCTAACATTAAATAATTCTGCTAATGAAGAGTCCAGCTATGAAAGTCTCACAGCTATCATAAGATTAACAGAAATTAAATGAAAATAGCTCTGTGTCTTTGGAAGAAATAATAAGTATTGAAAAAAATAAAGTGATCCTACAGTAGCTAAGAAAGATGGCATCATATTAAGTAGTTAACTGTCATAGATCAAGTCTACGAGTGACCTATTCTAATTGTTTAAACAAAATTCACATAGGTGAGCCACTGGTGCAGAAGTGATGACCATACTGAAAAGAAGAAGCATTTTCACAATAAGAAATCTAACAACATAAGTTTTTACCTTCTCTGAAAATGTAGCTGGTTGAGGAAGAAGGAATTAATTTACAGGTCTGAAAGATTTGAATGCTTCTGGGAAAATAATTTAGTAATCTAGTAGCACTGCCTGGCCTTAGCAGATAGCATTACAAAGAAGGAAACATGGCAATGCCAGTTTGTTTCTACTGATGTAATTCATGAGCAATTTTCAGTCAAAGTCTCTTCAATGACTACAAACCTGATGGACCATAAGAAGAATTATCAAACTCAAATATAATAGCTACATATATTAGTACCCATAAATTCGGTGGAATTATCTATAATGTCACAATGATAAGAATCAGTAGAATGCCATTAAGTCAGAGTGGACTTGTGTTAAGCAAATTTTCAGGAATAAAAAATAATCAGATAATTCAACTGGGAAGAGGAAATGGTATGCAATTGTCAAAGGAGAGGGGTTTTGGCTAGAAAGAAAGTTGATATCCAAAGCGAAGGAATTATGAATAGTGTGTGTGCATAAATATACAGCTGGACCTCGATATAAGGTCACCCCTTGGGACCTCGCGAAAGTGACCTTATAAGCGGGGTGACCTTATAACCGATTCATACGCATTTGTCAATAAATAAGCATTATAAAAATACAGTATAATTTTTTGTAAAATTTAATACGTACAAAAATATCAGTTTATTAGGTTATAATTTTTTAATTTAGTTGAACCAATGAAAATTAATGGGATCAGAAAGAAATTATTTTTTAAAAAATTTAATTCGGAATAAAGTTGTATACAAATAGTACTAGTCTGCTCAGGCAAAGTACTGATGTACAACCGACCTTACTTAAAATAATCCATAATATAGGACTGTGGCGATTTTGGTTTCATCTTTTGTACAATGTTTTCTAAGTTTTGTAGTTTCTGAAAATTTATTGCTCTGAGTGCTTCTGCTTGTGTCACCACTTCACTTTCAGTATCACTGTCATTATCCTCACTTTCTAATGCATTGGAATCTAAAACTTGCGAAACAATTTCGGAAATCGAAGCTTGAGAAGTGGTAGCACTTCTCACATATCATGAATTCTTACATATTCACTTTCCCTTCTACAGCACAGCCACGATTTCTGAGATCTTGTATTAACACAGGTAAAGGAATATCGTCTTCATCATCTTTTTTTCTAGAATTTGAGGAGATGAAGTGCTTTGTGAAAAAACTATCCCCTCCGTCAGTAGGAGAAATGACGCCGATAAAAACACGGAAAAAATCCCATCGTACCCATGGAAAAATTCTTGGAATTGAATCAGTGACCTTATATGCGATTACAGTATTTAAGACCTGACCATATATCCGATAATCCATATCAAAGAATTCCTATTCAATGAGCCGGGACTTTAGAAAAGTGACCTTATACAAGGTTCGTACACATTTCCTTAGAAGAAAATCAAGGACTATCAAGGACTTTTAAGGACTAAAAAAACCAAAAAATAAGGACCTCTAAACGCCTTTGGGGGCCCGGAACGGGAGTTCAACAACCAAAAAAAAAAAAACGAAATCTCGGATTCATAGAACGCGACACGTGGGGCATAAAAATAAGGATTTATAAGGACTTTCAAGGACTAAATGTAAAAATCAAGGACTTTTAAGGACTTTCAAGGACGCATACGAACCTTGTTATATGCGGGGTGACCTTATATCGAGGTCCAACTGTATACATAGTCCTTAATTTAACTATGGTATTTTAACATTGTTTTTATTTTGACATGAAATGTGGCTAATTAATAATTAATCAAAGGCGTTGCACTGTTATGCAGCTAAAATTCCCTGAATCTGGCCACGCGCACATGTGTATGTGTGTTTGTTTCTTTCATTCTTTCTTTAAGTTTGCTTGAATGATGAAAGATATCAAATTGATTACATACTGGTAAAAGAAAGATATAGAAATCAAGTAAAATCTAGTCATAGCTACCCTGGCCCAGAGATTGATAGTGACCACAAGATAGTAATAGCAAAATGTAATATTAGGTTTAAGAAAACTAAGAAATTGGGACAGAAAAAGTGGTGTGTAGAGAAATTGAAAGATGAAAAAATATGTAAAGAATATCAGGAAAGGACTAACCAATTAATAGATGATTCTTCCTTGAATGACTGGGAAAATATAAAGATGGGAGTAAGAAAAGCATCAGAAGAAATATTAGGAGGAATGAAATTTATACCAAAAAAGCCTTGGATGACAGAGGAAATAATGCAGTTAATAATACAAAGAAATGAACTTAAAAAGAAAAAAGAGATAGTAAGTTATAAGAGAATTAAAAACGAAATAACTGATAAATGTAGGAATCAAAAAGAGAAATGGACAAAAGAAATTACTGAAAACATTGAAGATGATATAAGGAAAGGAAGGCAAGATAAAGTGTATTATAAAATTAAAAGATTAATACCTAATACAAAAACAAGATCAACTATGATCAAAGATAAACAAGGCAAAATTTTAGCAAGTACTGAGGAAGTCTGTGAAAGATGGAAAGAGTACATAGAAGAATTGTATGATGATAACATGGAAAAAAATGATAACAGATTTATTGAAAGTATAAACTGTGCAATTGGAAAAGATAATTTCTGTCCACCAATTATGATAGAAGAATTTGAACAGGCTCTTATAAATATAAAAAAGGGAAAGGCCACAGGAATTGATAATATACCTATTGAACTTTTGAAAAATGTGGGAAATAGGGCAAAAACACAATTGTTTAATGTAATCAATGATTGCTACGAATCCGGTGAATTACCGGAGGATTTTGTGAAAAGCAGAACTATTACACTACCAAAGAAAGGAAATGCACTGGAATGTTCCAACTATAGAACAATTTCACTACTATCGCATGCTTCCAAAATCCTCCTACATATAGTCAAAAACAGAATTAAAGGGAAAATTGATGAATATCTAGATGAAGATCAATTTGGCTTTCGCGCTGGTAGAGGATCTAGGGAAGCAATTTGCGCTTTGAGAATGATTCTGGAAAGAAGCATGGAAAGGAATAGGAGAATTTATATTACATTTATAGATTTAGAGAAAGCATTTGATACAGTGAGATGGGAATATTTGTTTAAAATTATGAAGGAGAAGGGATTCGACTGGAAAGATAGAAGATTTATCTATCAATTATATAAGGGCCAAAGTACACTCATTCACTTCAACAGGGCAACAACTGAAGCGAAAATTAAGAAAGGAGTAAGACAGGGATGCCCACTTTCTCCATATTTGTTTAACCTATACATCGAGGAGGCAATCAAACTATGAAAGCTAAAACTAAAGGAATTAGTATAAATGGAAAAAAGATACATTGCATAAGATTTGCAGATGATATTGCAGTATTGGGAAATTCAGAAAAAGAAATGAATAAAATGCTTGATTTACTACACAGAACTTTACAAAATTGGGGCTTAAAAATAAATACAAAGAAGACTAAAGTAATGATCGTTGAAAAAAATAAGGAGAAAACGAAAGCAATTATAAAAATAGGAGGAAATAACATTGAATAAGTAGCAAAATTTTGCTATTTGGGAAGCTACATAACAGATGATAACAGAAGTTCTGAGGAAATAAAAGAAGAATAGCTATCATGAAACAAGCATTCCAAAACAAAAGAAATATACTGACATCAAACCATCTGAATATTGAAACTAAAAAGGCCTTTGCAAAAACGTTTCTATGGAGCATCCTAATGTATGGCAGTGAAACCTGGACGTTAGGGAAACAAGATATTAATCACCTTCAGGCAGCTGAGATGTGGATATGGAGGAGAGTGATAAAAACTAGTTGGACTGATAAGAAGACAAATCAAAAAGTTTTGGAAGAGGTGGAAGAACAGAGAAAATTATTACAGGATATTGAGAAAAGAAAAACAAAATTTTTGGGACATATGATTAGACATAACAGTTTTCTAAAAATTATTCTGGAAGGGAAAATTGCAGGAAAAAAGGGAAGAGGAAGACCAAGAAGAAAATTCTTGGATGACACACAAAGGGTTCTGGAATTCCAAAGCTATTATGAATTAAAGAGAACGGCTGAGGACAGAAGAGCATGGTTGCAGCGACAAGGCGGAGCCTTTAGTACCTGATGATGATCTTGTTCCTGGCTAAGTTTACCTTAGCCAAAATTAATAGAATGGTGAAGTTTATAAAATGTACTTAAAAAACTTTTTTAAACAATATATTATCATTATAGAATTATAAAATCATAGTTGGTAGTTTTATACACCAAAGAAAACTTGCTATTGTGGGCACATACAGAGAGATGTAAAATATGAGATACCTAAATTGACACTTGAGGGAAAGATAGAAGGGAAGAGAAGCGTTGGGAGAAGAAGAAGATGGATGGATGACCTGCGTGAGTGGACTGGACTTGATGCTCAAGACATCATACATGTTTCAAGAGATAGAGATCTGTGGTACATGTTGATCGCCAACCTCCCTGTGGGAGAAGACACCTAAGGAAGGAAGGAAGTTGGTAGGAAAAACTACCCTTTATTTATTTTGCAATTCCTTTCAGAAAGTCCCAATCCTATAAGAAAACTGATCACTATGAAGTTATCCAAAAAACACCAATCTATTTGTGACATCATTTGTTCTATTGACTGCATTTGGCTCTACTTAAAAAAAGTATCACAAAAGAAAAAAAAATTAAATAAGAAACTGGATATTTATTTTTTCAAACTAAATACTTTCTGCATTCTAGTTTCAAATTTATATAGCAACACAGAATTTGGCTTTATCAAGACAATTTCAGATAACTATTAAATCTCTTATGATCTGCTGTGTTTCTTATGTCTCATCTGTGAAATTAAACCATTGAAAATTCAGGCAAATTTTCCATTTCTTTTCTTACTTATCCTATATTAAAATAGCAGTTTTAAATTAAATACTGAACCGTCAAAAATAGTGTTAAAGTATCCCACTATAGGTCTTTGTAGGCCATTGGGAGTCGCAGGATAAGGCTCCCAGCACTTCTTGATCAAAGGTCTTTTAATCCCCAGGAAAGAAACCCAATACCCATTCTACAGAGGGCTCAGTAGACCCTAGGACCTGTTTGGAGGAGCCTGGGAAAATCAAATCCGCCGCAGCCAAGCGCCCTTACCATTTGGCTACTGGGCCCATGTCCAAAATAGTGTATTTAATGAAAATTAATTATCTATTTTAAAAAATGTTTTTCAACCATATACAATCATGAGAGCAAAGAATAGGTCTAATGTCATTCTAGTTTTGATATTTTTAAGACCAAGTAAATTTATTTTAATCAGTTATTAAGTCTAGAACAGAAAAAGAAAGGTAGAAATGGTGTAATATGCGAACAATGCTTAGTTAGTGTTTCCAAAGAAATTCCTAGGATACTGGATTAATCCATGTCTTCATTCGGGCCAATGTTCTCTGAATTTTTGGGACAATGCACATTATACAGAAACAAGCAAGATGCAAATGTCTTTGCAAAACTAGGAAACTATGTTTACATTGTTTTTGCAAGCCTTTTTTTTTTTTTTTAACAACATTTGAAAACTTTTTCTCAAAATCTATTTCTCTAAATGGGAATTTTTGCATTCTTTATCCTTCTAATCTTACTTTATGTTGTTTTTTTTTTTTCTTTTTAATACCACTATTAGACTCTAATTATCAAATCTGGTTCAAAAAAAAAGAAATATTTCTGGATCCAAATACTGTTCGTTTTCAAAAGCGAGAACTAGCACTGGCGGACGATTCTCACCCGCAAAGGGATACGCTGAGATGGGTACTTTCATAAGACCTTTTTTTCTTTTAGTACCTGTTATTTTTGCAATAATATTTATTCTTTCCATAATTCTTTCCCGAAAAGCGCAAATAGAACGCAGCTACTGGTAAACTAACACTGATAAAAAGTAAACATCCCCTCTTTATTTCTTCTCACCCCTATTTTGAAGAAATCGAAGGAGACCTGACGCATGCGCAAAAGCATCGAAGGCTCTCGTAAACAAAACCGAACAGTATTACCTTGTACATAAATATAAACAATGGCATAGAAATCAATTATTATCTTTTTACAAAAAAAAAAGGAACTTTTACAATCAAGTAAATATGTAAACCATATATAGTTCAAATAAAATTTAAATTATTTTATTCTACATTATTAAAATTTGCATTACTAGTCTTTATCATCTTATTCATCATGCAAGTTAAAAATTTTATCGAAATGGAAAGCACGTTTTGAAATCATTTGGTATTTAAAAATTGTAAGTTAATTTTAGTGTTAGCAGATACAATACACAGAAGTGGTTTTTATTTTGGGATAAGCAAAGCTTAAAATTGATAAGATGGAATTAATATAAATTTAAATGTTTTAAACTTTATTTTGTAATTCTAAATACTTCATCCTGTGAAAATAATGGAGACAGCAATGGTTTCCAACCTTTTATGACTTGCAAACCCCTTCTGATATCATATTTAGTTTGTGAACCTATCAGCAATCCAATAAAGAAAACTAAGTCTACTTGGGTTGGCATGAAAACTTTCAAATATCAAAGGTAAAATCTCAAAAAAGAGACATCAAAAAACAGGAAAAAAATAGTTAAACAATGATAAAAAAAAGAAATTGAGAGAACACTAAATAAGAAGCTATTCGAGAACACTGAAAATTGAGAAGAAAGAAAGAGTAAGAAATTCTAGGATCAGCTGAGAAGCGAAAAAATCTAAACAATTTTACAGGAAAACTAACTCTTTCTTTGTTTTGTTTTTTCCTACAATATTGTAGGAGAAAACTAACTCTTTCTTTGTTTTGTTTTTTCCTAAAATATTGTAGTATTGGAATTGAATGCCAACATATTTTGGCAATTTTGAGTTCATAGCTCCTTACCTATTATTCTAACATGTACCAAAATCAATATGGACATTCCTAATAAGAAGTTAAACCTTCTATTGAAGTTTTAAGTTTGTAAGTCATATAGTTTTAAGCTATCTTAAACACAGATGATGGACAGTGGATGGGACAAACATGTATTTCAATTTAAAATTGCATTCTGAAACTTTATTCTATCCTTTTTTTTATTTTTGATGCATGTTAAGAAGAATAAACAATAAACCAACCTAGCTACATATAATGAGAAACAGCAGATCAATAACAACAAAAAAATACTATGGACAATTTACTATGGCTGGAAAGTATACAGTTTTTAACTTCATGGAGACACTTTTAAAGAAAATATTCGATATAAACCCCAGATAAGAAATTGCAAAAGGAAGTTTGCTGTGAAATTCCGTATGATGGCAAATGACTGCATAGATGAGCCTTCCATCTTTTGAAAGAGATCATATAACATATGCAAAATCTGTTGAGGATCATGAATTCCTCCAGAAGTTGAAAGATTTCGTAGAAATCAGGTGAAAGAATAGCCCAAGAATGAAGGCTAGTTGACCAAAGAATAAGAACCATTAGAAAAGATACACACAAAGGCAACTTAACAGCACTCAGAAGTCCTATTACACAAGAAAATATTGGTGAAAGCTTTACCTATAGACCTGACCACTAAAATGTGGTTGTGAATACCCCGTTGTTAATAAGCAATACAATAAAACAGTACAATTGAGACTGAAGTTTCAAGGAACTTGAAGCATTAGCTTAGAGAAAAGTGAAATTTTTCTTCACCAAAGATTCTTAAATGAAGAAATTATGAAAATAAAAAAGAATAATCATGGTATCTCAATGATAAGCAATCTAATAATATAAATATCAATATATTTTTAAAATATTAAACATTTACAAATATCATCCATCGTGCAGGAATCAAATGAGAAAAATCAGAATTGATAATGAAGACTATCATGAATATACTGTATTTAAATATGTGGAAAGTACAGAAAAATTGGGATTAATGTGAACTTCTTGGAGTAATGTTATTTGTCCAACAAAGATAGCAGTCATTGGTAAGCTAAAGAAAAAGCAATCAATTTGATATCTAATTGAAGTTTAGATAAAATGAAATTAAATATTTTATCTAAATATTAAATATTACTGGAGATAACAAGATTGTAGGTATAAAGCTTTTCCAAGATATCAAAACTGAAAACCAGATGAATAACAGAAAAATGCAAAACTGTTTAAGAGAGAAAACTGAAATTCAACTCAAAGAGTTGAAACAAAGTTAGTTTTTAACAAAGTAAGTAAATAAATGTAGTTACTGACAATCTACGCAATTATGTGCACATCAGTATGTGTGGGAAGGGGGAACAGACTATTTTGAGCTTACAATGCTGTCTCAAAGAAATATCCATTAAACATGATTTCAATATTCAGTAAAAAGAAATTGTCTGCAACTTAAGTATTAAGTCAATATTTGAACCTTCAGATTTTACACAACAACAATATATCAAAAATTACTTTCAAAAAATCTTCCAGATCTGTAAACAGCAAAGCAGAGCCTTTCTCTAGTTTTTATGTATAGTTTAATTAAAATTAAAACAACGTAGTTATATCTGACTAAACATAAGAATGCATTAGAAGTTACAACAAATTTCTACAAAACTGCAAATAATAAATTCATATTTTCCTAAACACTTTTTAAAATAATAATAAAATTGCTATTACCTATTGCACATTTGTATGGAATCACAAGATCAACATTAACTGGCTCTTCTTCAGGACTTGAAGATTCTGGATGTTTCTTACAGATATGAACACCGCTGATGGAATCGGGATGTCTCTTCTGTTGATGAAGAAGTACATATGAATTCATCGCTGCTCTATAAAAGCAATATTTACACTGAAAAGTACAATGCCCATGCATCTTTCTTATGTGTTCAACTAGACTGTTAGCTAATGTAAACTCCATAAGACAGTAACAACAAACAACTCGAGAACAGCACTGCCCTTCAGATAAATGGGAAATGAAAGTCTCTTCTGCCTCAGTAGTAAAAGAACATTTCGAACCCATGCACTTAAAAAGATCTTTTAACTTCTCTGCAGTTAACATGGTATTTAGAGCTTCAGTGGTTTTAAATGACAGACTAGCTACTGATGGATCCCTCTGTCTACAGACATCTAATGGAAGCAGTTTTGAAGAAGGACTAGACTCAACATTTTCTGCATTTTCAGAAGTAGGATTTAATCGGTTGCTTTTATCTCCTTTCAAGTCTCTATTTGCAGAAGAGTGACTACCCACCTGCCAAATGCGAAGTACTTCTGAATCTTCTCCCCAGTCAGAATTAGTTAAGCTGACAACATTAACAATTTTAGGTAACATGCAAACATCTGAAATACTATCAGTCTTATCAGAAGTTTCCTGTGGTTCAGAAATATCTATTGGTAATTCATCACTCTTTGATTCTGGCAGTTCATCAGGCTTACTTTTAGAATTTTCTTCTGTTTCCAATAAATCCTTACTTTCTGATGACTGTCTAAGACTTAAATCTGAACAACGCTTAACTATACTTGAAGGGCCTAGAATACTGCCACTAGTACGATTCCAACCTTCATCTTTGTGATTGGATTCTATATGATTCATTAGATCATCCAATGAATTTTGTTCACATTCACAGTACAGGCATATCATTGAACAATTTTTATGGCAGTCAACAACATGACTTTTGAAAACTTCCTGTTCTAAGGATTTGTGATCGCAGCCTGCAGCTGGGCATCTATAAACAACCTGCAAAGAAGGCATAATAACTGAATCATTGCTCTCCTCTTCACATGAAAATTCGACATCATCATTATCTTTCAATGCTTGAAGTACTTGCTTTCTGCGACTGCTGTTACCAGCTGCAGTTATGTTTTTAACAGGATTTTTAGTTTGTGGTATAATATTAGCACGTTCAGTACCAATAGCTGGACAGAATGATTTAATATGGCTAATTAAACTGACAATTAAAGACAATTTCTTATCACAATGATAACAAGGAAGTTGTGTTTCTCGAGCATGCATTTTATTAGTATGCAGAAAAAAAATTTCTTCACTTGATGTATAAAATGTACACGTCTTTGAAAATCCACAACGGAACTTTGGAGGTTTTTTTTGAATTTCACAATCATTTTTTATATGTTTCATTAAGAGGGACCAAACAGCAAATGAGCTTCCACACTCACTACAAGGTCCTTCACGGGGATAGTGGTTTGATTCAAGATGCTGTAAAAACAGTTTTTCTTTTGCTGCAAAAAATCCACATTGTTTAGCTCCACATTTGAAAATGAAAGGAAGTTCACCTTCATGGGTATCCATGCCAGTTAAATTATCACTTTCTAGCTCTGAAGTATGAGCTACATCTATCAATGGTGGTGTACTATTGCTATCCCTATTTTCAGTAGAATCTGGAGAAACACTTGCTTTACTATCAGAGCCAGAAAATTTGCCAGTTGTTCCAGACTTCTGCAGTGTAGCTTGAAGACGAGAAATAGTTTCAGCTATAGATGGAGCTAAACATGAGGTTGATGTATCAAGGTCATTTATATTAGTACTACTATCCTCTATAGGCACTAAATGAGGTGGACTTTTATCTACACTGTCACTGTTATCATTATCACTAAATAAAGCAACAGCAGGTTGATCCATACTTGGCATTGGATTATCATCACATTCAGCTTCATTAATATCAGGAGATACAATTTTTAAAGTATGATCTGCACCATTATCAGAACTATATGAATCAAAAAGGGATACAACTGGTTTCTTCAACTCTATCTTCAAGTTACTATGTTTTGTCTCATGGTTTTCATACTCTTTTGTAATCGTGGTTGAGTAAATTTTGGGAATTTTATCTTCTGTTGATTCATGAGGAATGGTAATATTTGAGGTTTTATCTTCTGACTTTTCCTTTATGGATTTCTTTTCTAAACTTTTAAGCTTTTTTAAAGCAAGGGGTTCATTATCAGACGAATCATCAGAAGAATAGGTTCTCTTGGGTTGTGAAACAGACAATTCTTTAGTAGAAACTTTATCTGACAAAGTTTCAGTATTAGCATCAATATCAGGTGATTCTCCTTCAACTTTTACTGTTATCTCACTTTGTTTCTTGAGTTGTGTTTTGGTTCTTGTTTTCCTTGTAGTTTTTGTTTTGTCCGTCACAGTTACAGTTTTCTTTTCCTTGAATTTTGAAGCACAACTTTCATTAGGTTGACTTTTGTTTGAATGTTGAATACTAGTAGCAGTGAGATTACTACTTTTGGAAGGCTTCTCTACTTCTTTTTTCTTATTTTCCTTCAAATTCTTTACTTCAGATTTCTTCATATCATTTCCTTTTCTCTTAATAATTACTTCCTTTTCTTTTGTAATATCTATTACATCACTAACCACATCAGTTCCTTTTTTTCGTAGTGTGTTTTTTTCTGAGCTTTTATTTGATGATGTTTTGTCTTGAAAATGTTTTGTTTTGATTGTTGTCATTTCATCTTCCTTTAAAGGTTTCTCAAAATTATCAGGATTTTCCTTACATCCTTGTTTCTTCTGTTTAATTTCAGTTTTACTTAATACCAAGTTACTAACTGCTTCTTTTCCAGTTTCTTTCACATTTTCATTATCTTTGTTTTTCAATGATGGTTTTTCTGTTTCAGGATGCAGTTCAGTTTTACAGTCATTATTTTCAATTTTCTTTAAATTTTCGACATCTTTAACAGGCTTATTTCTCCCTTTAGGCTCATTATCCGAATCTGTGTCAATGATCAGACAATCCTCAGATGAACTGTCTCGTTCACGAGAACTTTTCCGTGAAATTTCTTTTTTAGACGACTCCGATTCATCTTTGTTTTTTCTTAGAGATTTTAAATTTTGAGATCGTGACATATTTATTTTTATAATTTCTGCAGAAGTTTTTGAATGTTTAATCTCTATGTGCTTCTGTACTGTACCTTCGGACAACTGAATAAATCTGCATTCACTACAAACATAACCAATTAACCAGGAACCTTTTTGTTTGCATTCAGGATCCCGCTTAACAAAAGGCACCTTCCCTGCATGTGTGTAAGAGATATGGGAACGAACTGATTTACTGGAAAAACCACGAAAACGACAATAGCCACATGAATAAAAAAATTCTCCTGTATGTGCCGTAACATGATCTCTGAAATCTTGTGCATTTGACACAGAAAATTCACAGAATCTGCAATGCATTTGCAGAGGAGAGGCAAACTGAAGACCCAGAGAATTTTTCTCTGATTTTTTATGTGCTTTTATATGATGAACTAAATTTGCTTTAACTATAGTAGTATAACAACCACAGATTCTACAATCAACTGGGCGAACAAAAATGCTACGCTCTGGAATCCAATTTATATCATCTAAAATGGATTTATCAGCAGTGTCACCAGAACTATCATCTTTGGTTAAATTTTTTATTGTAGATGGTGTTGTATTTTGTTCATCGATAGCTATCTTTAAGTTTTCCTCAGGAATTCGGATAGGTACTTCATGTTGTGGATGGCGACTTACATAGTGAGACACAATTTTTTTCCCAACATAAGAACAGTATTCACATGAAAACACCTGTTTTTCTTCAAATACAGCAGCATTTTCATCATCTGATTGTAAACAATCATCTGAAGGAAGTTTCTTTTCAGAGTCATTACCAGTATCAACAGAAACAGAGTCTTTCGGCTGTGCAGAATGAGGTGGCGATACCTGCGGCTCTGTAGGTGACAGAGGGGATTTTAATAACGATCTTGGATGTTTTGTCTTTGCTAACGTAGCTGTCTTTGCTTTATTTTTATCATTAGCAATTATTTTATTTGCAATTGCTGAATTAGAGGGCCCATTTGGTTTATTAGGTACATTGATTTTCGGTGGCACAAGAGGTCTACTACTGGACTGGGGCGAAGGATTCACACGACCAAATAAAAGACGTGGATCTCGCTGTGATTTACCACTCGGATTTGGATGATTTTCATATTCTAATTTTGAAGGAGCAGGATAGGAGGGAGATTTAATATTCGAGGTTAAAGGAAATGTTTCACTTCTGGAGGAACCAGGAATGCCGTGATTGTAATCATAAACCTGAGGTACTAAATCCTTGTTCCAAGTACTACTTGGGTTAACAAGACTATCACAGGAACTTCGATACCGAGAATCATCCTTTTCGCAAAGATTAGATGTGTAAACATCCTTATAATTATCATTATTGCTAGATGGCAGTGATCTTCGGCTCCAACCACTTTTTGATTTTCCCCAATACACAGTTTTATCGTCTAAATCAGAAATTGGAGTTAAATTCCACTCTTTGTTTCCTTTTGATTGTGGATCATGAATAGGCTGACTGGTTCTTCTATCATCAACTGCCCAATCATTGCCTTTTGAATCCTCCTTAGGCTTTGGAGAATGAGGTTGCTCAGATCCATAATTATGTTCCAAAGCGCTTTCTTCAAATAATGAACTAGTAATTACAGGAGGATATCTAGTATCCTGAATCTTGCGAAAGTCTTTCCTATCATATCTTTGACCACTAGAAAGAGAACTTCTACAATTCGATCTAACATCTGAAAGCGGCTCACACTCTGAACCTGCTTTGTGTGTTGAATCAACATACTGCATATTTGTTTTAAAATTAGCCGATTTTAAACTGCCAAGCTGTGAAGATGAGTAACTACTGATGTGTCCTTTTGCATCATATCTTCGAGTTGTAAATACACAATTTTATCGGACAAGCAATGATTTCTTTTGATTCTTCTGCTTTATTTTCAGAGGATCCAGCACGATAACACCATCATTCTGTAAAGATACAAACATTAGAATAAGAGAATAAAAACATCTGTTTGCTCATAGAAATATGATTCAATTAAAAATAATTGCTTTTTAATTAAAAGAATATAAAAATGGTAACACAGAAAACTGAACTTTTGGAAAAAAATAACTAGATACACTAATCCCACAATTAAATTAAATTCTTTACAACAGGAGTTCTCAATCTTATGCTTACAAGCTCCTTAGTGCTCTTAATATTAACCCTTTGTGATCCTATGTCAAACTCAGTCCAACATTTTTTATTTTCATTACTGGCCCAAATCTTGGACTGAAAAGCTAACATAAGTAGTAAAGTGTATGTTTTATTGTGATCTTCTAGTATACTGTAACAACTTGTGCTTTTCTCTTGTTTTGCTGCCTTCTGTTAGTTATTCTGACAATTTTTAATCTTTTTTAAGGTAGTTTTGAAGTTCAGTATTACACTGACAAAGGCTGCCAATGAGTCATAAAGTACTATCCAAGGAGGACTACTTAAGATTACATTAAAATTTAAGGTATTTTTTAGTGACTGAATGATTGCATTCATTTGTAAACTTTGAAGATAATTTCAAATGATTAATTTTAAAACAATTTGTATAGGGAAGAAGTGAGAAAATGTTCAATTCTTGATATAGATAGTACTAACAGTTTCAATTAATGATTCACTTAAACTGTCAAAATGCAGCATAATATTACAGGTTATATCTCTTTAATCCAGCATTCTGTAGTCAGGAATGTTTTAAATCTGTCGCAATTAGTTTGTTGATCTGCCAGCAGGCTGGGCACCGTTAGCAGAGCCAATGCACCAATTTTGTTTACACTGAAGCCTAATGTTTTGATGACACAATTTGTTAATTTCATATATTTAGCTTTTGTTATGATGATGATATTATCGAAAAGAATAAAAGATGCAGAAGATGGTGATAGTGCTAAAAAGAGTAAGCATAAAACTTTATTATTTCTGTAGTCCAGCAATGACCAGATCTCAAGTTTGCTGGATTAAAGGAGGTTCAACCTGTATTAGCATTTATAAAATATAATAAAAATTCATAATAGTTCATAATAAAAATTTCAACAATACAAATTTTATTCTTGTCTTGGCCTTGAAATAAATTGAACTCTGTGAGGGTGGAGCAGGGAAAAAAAAAATGGACTGCAAAGGGTTATGAATACTCTCTATTCGTGATCCAGCATGTTTTAAAATCTGTCACCATTAGGTTGTGGATCTAATATATTGTGATGTTATACAATATCATCCATTTCCAAGTCATCATACAGCATATGCACACTTTAAAAATTTGAAAATTTAGAAATTTTTTTTGAGCTTTTATATATGAACAAGGTAGCAAACATTCAAACTATTAGTGCTTGTTGATGCAAATAAATTGACAACCCCTGTTCTAGACTCTTCCCAAAAATGAATAAACACAGACTAATTTATTTCTATGCGAGTTTTTGTTTTAAACAAAAACAATGCTGTAAAAGCTTCTTAGCATGTAAACAATGTAAAACTTCATTTTCAAATTCATAATTAATATATTTAAAAAAAATGTAGGTTAAAAAATAATATGAAGTGTAATTTTTTTAAACGTCTGTCCAATTTTTTTTCTTTACCATCGAAATAAGTAAGACAATGTCACAGCTTTTAATGAAGTGACAGCAGAAAATATATATGACATAATAACTAAATCATACTAAAGTTGTCATGTTTTATCTTTCATTTTATACACTCTTTTACAAAAAAAAACAAAGCACACAGAGAAAATTGCCCAATCCCTTAACTTAAAAAACTTGACATGCAAATATACTACAGGACCAAATATGCAAATGATTAGAATATCACGGCTAATGACTAAATAGTAGTCTACTATTATTTTGCACATAGGAACCACGCATCGAGGAGGATATATCAATAACAAAGCTTGCATGCAGGGGGGATAATTGTGACAGCAGATTATGGTTGCATTAGCTTCCATGGATTGTGAGAATGCCTCGACATTGGATCCATGGACATTCTGGCTTTACCATGGAACGACACATGGCTCAAACACTGGGCGTGACTATCTGCAGAGCCATTTCGTACGATAGGTGGACACCCTTGGTAGTCTTCTGTACCACACTCATGCCACAAAGACAACATTCTACGACCTGTTGTGTTGCCATTCTTATCCCAGCATCCCCAGGTCTTTTTTTTAACAGGATAATGTCCAGCAACACAAACAGCATGGCTCTCCCACGACTGCCTCCGAAATGTTGACACCTTGCCATGACTAACCTGATCACCAATCTCTCACCAACTGAACATGATTGCATCATGATGAGACGCCGCCTAAGTCCATCCTGAAATGTTGCCGAACTGGCCCGCCAATTGGATACCATCTGGCATGTTATACCTCAAGACACTTATCTGTGAACTGTATGCATCTATGCCATGCAGGGAAACCACTTATGTATATACCAGAGGTGGATACAAAGTAATGACTTGGTCCATTCATTAGCTGTTTTATCCAAATAAATGGCCCAACTGCTCTGGAAATGTAATAATCTCCTTTCCTATACATGAACATTGCACCTACCAATTGGTATCTCGATTGGGTGATTACTTCCGGGGGCTTAATTTTTTTTTTTTTTTTTTTGTCAAAGAGTGTAAAAAGATCATTCTCCAACTTAGCAATTTTATTATTTTTTTTAATTTTCTTAAATTCAAAAACAATTGAGGAGGCAGTTTATATAATTTTCCATATAACATTAACAAAGTACTTCTTTCTGAGAAATAAATCAAAAGCCAATCAGTAAGTATATGGCTATGTAGGCTTATATTTGAATTATTATATATATATAAAAAGAAATTCAGAAATTTCGGATTTTCATAAAGTCAAGATAAACATAATATTTAAACTATGAAAGGAAGGGAGCAATGGAACTTTAAAGGAAACCTATACCAATAAAAAGATGCAAGGTCTTAATTTTTGGAAATACACAAGAAATCAAGAAAAGTCAAGAAAAAAATGTACAAAAATTTTGTCTCCAGTCTAAAAAATACGACTTTATGCTCCAATACAGAAATTGGGAAACAGCCCTAAATATTTTGGGTTGCTAGAAGATTGCACAGAAATTACAGTAATTACAAAATATTTTATTTCTTACTATAATTATAGTATGAAAGCATCAAGAGGAGGAGGGTTTTTTTGGTTTGTTTTTTATGCTTCAGGACTAATCACTTACTAGCCTTCGTGGACACCCTGACATGGAGCGGTTGGCGAAGTTGCAGTTTCCCTTTAGGCTACATGAATGAGGTTAGCGCGAGCAACTGCGAGGGTGTAGCTATTGAAGCTGTTTCAACATCTTTTCAACAGCGTCGCTTTAGCCCAAGGCAAGGAGGGAGACATGCTTTTACCGCGTTTTCAGTCGCAATGGATTCTTTTGATCTGGTGACAATATTTTTCTTAATTTCTTAATTACTTCACACCAATGTATTAATGGCTTTGCCGGGAACGTCAAAACAAAATGGACAAAGGAAAACTTTTCTAGGAAATTCACATCTGTAAAATTAGGAAAATTGGAAAAAAATTCTCAAAGAGCATGAATGAAACATAAGAAAAATGATATTAATATTTTTATTCTTGCGCTACCTTCTAAAATAAAAAAAAAAATTGCAGATGCAATAGAAATTATGCCTCTTTTTTTTTTCAAAATGTGGCTTTCTTTATGTGACTTCCCAATAGAAATTACATTTTATAGGAAAGGAAGGAAATTTAATTTTAATTGAAAATGTTACATTAAAACTTTAATTCTAATGAAATTTATAAAAATTTAAACCCACATTAAAAAGCTAATATTTTAAAATATATTTAATGCAAGCTACCATGAAATAATTTTATAATCTTCATTATCAGTTCTTTTTAAGTATTTAGGTTTTCTTTGAATATTCCAGTATGATTCTATTTCTCAGAATTAACATGAAATTATTTTTTTTTAAAAATAGAAAGTTTTCTTGTATTACTCCATTATAAAACTAAAAAAAAAATCAAGTTCTCAAACATAAATTCATATCATAATTAAATTGTCCTGAATATTAACTTAAAGGTCAAACATATTTTCAAAACAATAAGTTTAAAGAAATTACAATAATAATACATGATTTATATCAATAAATTCAATAAAATAACCTATATTTTAATTGCATTTCCTTATTTTTATAAATTTCTGTAATAAGTGTCAACTTGTATTTACTTTGTTTTCAAAAAAAGAATTCAAAACACGATTTATTTCGATATTTTGGCTATATTCAGCTACACAAACTAGACTCGGCAGTCTCCAGCAGTCGGCTTATACTGGTCTCCCTTCCTGTAGCCCTGCGTCTGTACTTTCGTGGTTGGGAGAAGCACGGCTTTACTACCCTCATTTACAACAAAAGCCTGCCGTCCCTACTGTAAATTCAAGGCCGGTGGCTGTAAGGGGTGGAGAGGGCTGTAATTGAGGCCAGAGCAGCCGACTGCGAATGCCCGCAATGGAATCCCACCTTTAAATGCATGCACACTGTAATGATGCCAGAATCCATTTAAAACTGAAAGGCTTAAAAGCTTGTAAGAAATAAACAAATTCCTTTAGAGCACTGGCCTGTAGAAAAAAGAAAAAATACTGAATAGTATAAACGTTACCCACTGAACATAACCAGTGAAGCTGTTTCATAAAAGTTCTCTTCAATGAGTAATTCTGATAGGAAGCACTAAAGATGAAGGAAGACCACGTAATATTGGTTTTGGTGCTTTTCATTCTTAAGTTTAACTCCAAAGACAAGGTTAATTTAAATCAGTGCTGGAAAACACTATGTCTAGCAAAACGAAATAATAGAATGATTTTTGACTAATTTAATGAAAAACGTAAATGAAAATTTTTCAAATAGCAGTTACAGAAAATGTAGCAAAAATGAAAAATGTTTTTTTTTTTTTTTTATCTTCGTTAAAAGGTTTAAAGGAATGATACATAGTTTCTACTTTAGTAATGTTGGCATTTTAAAAAAAAGTAGCTTAACCCTCCCTTTCCTGTGCATTTTATCACCTTTCACAAAAATTACACTGTCGATTTTTCTCCAATTTTTGAAAATTGGTGTTGTAGAAGGAGACTTGATCGAAAAAGGTAAAATGACAATTTCAATAAATTACGCATGAATCATCAATATTAATTTAATTAAAGTAATATTATTGCAACAACAACCTTAATAATAGTTAATTGTTAATGTCTAAACATGAATGAGGAAATTTATGTACTTATTTATACTACTACTACAATTCTACTACTACTACTACTACTACTACTACTAATAATAATAATAATAATAAAAAAATAATAGTAATTGGTTGGCAAGTATTATAAATATTTAGAATTCTTACAGGCCCCAGTCATAAATCATACAGAGTTAAAACACACATCAAAAACAAATTTTAAAAACAGATTAGAAAAAATATTCAAAACTGACAAAGTAGTAAAAATACAATAACGGCTATAAATCCATATGCTACCCCACTTGTAACTTATTGTTTTGGCATAATCAAATGCACTGAAACTGATCAGAGATCATTCCTTAAATGCACTAGTAGAGTTACATGCAGTAAATACAGAATTCATCGTGAACATTCAGCCTCTGAAAGATTTACTTTACCTAGATGGAAAAGGTTGCATACATATTAAAAATCTATATTATAAACCAATTCCAAACCTCAGACAATATTGCCACTTAAGAATAGATAGTATATACATCAAATTTTTAATTTCAATAGATAATAATAATTCACCACTTAAATTAAGCAACTCATAAGAGTTCAATCCCAATGATCATGTAACTTTAAAACGGAGACATAGAAATACAAAACCTTGCACTCTCAGCTACATATTGATAAACAAGCTTCTAATAAATGGCTTGAAAAAGGTGAACTCTATGCCAAAAGAGAAGGTTTTATTATTGCAATACAGGAGCACATAATAAAAATTAGGAATTACATGAAACATATCTTAAAGGATTCTTCAGTGACAGATGATAAATGCCAATATGACATGCTCAAAAAGAAACAATAGATCAAATTATAAGTGTAATGTCCTTTCATCCACAGAATATACTCGAAGACATGACAATATCTGCTAACAAATACACCAAGCCCTAGCTATAAAACACAACCTAGCAGAAAAAACTGTACCGTGGTATATGTACAAACCTAACACAATAATAGAAAATAGCCAAGTTAAACCATACTGAAATAGAGATATAATAACAGACAGAACTATACCACATATTACATTCAGTCTCAAATCCTACAAACAATCTTATAGATATTGCTATCCATTACACTCCCAACATAGATAAAACGCATTCTGAAAAAAAAAATCAGAAGTATTTACAACTCTCCAAGGAAATCAAAGAAACAAAAACCAGAATAAAGTAAAAAGAATAAAGTAAATAATAACCTATTATTATTTATCAAATGGTGTCATACCACACAATTGCATAAAAGCATAGATGAATTGGGTCCAAACAAAAACTTTATTTCAAGTTACAAAAGATTATTAATTCATGCTCAATAAGATAAAACTTTCTTAATAGCACTTTTTAATAGTAAAATAATACACATTTAGCTTCAGTTACTCTGATATACATGTTAAAAACAGGACATTTAATCCAAGAAGAGATAAGATAATAACAATAATAAATACATTTTTAATTTACAAATTTAAATATTTATATTGTAATATAGATATATCTGCTATACAGTTATATGTTAAATAAATTATTTATATTAAATAAATAATTTGTCATACTTCTTGCATAATTATCTCATATATAAGTTTTGCAGATCTGTCTGTGTCTAAAGCACTTCCTCAGTTTTTGGAAAATAATTTTAATCTCCTGTGAAAATAGAAATAATTTCTACAATAAAACATCCACGACAGGAATTGAACCTGCAACCTTCTGATCTGAAGTCAGACATCTTATCCATTAGGCCACGTGGACTAGATTCAAATTATTGTTGTTAAATATCTATTATCACTCCCTCTGTGTGTGACGCAATGAGAGAAGAGCCAGAGAAAAAAAAAACAACTCATTAATCTATATTTAGGCTAAAAAATTAAAATTTAAATTTCAATGTTCATTTTTTTGGCCTATTACAATTGCAGGTCAGACAAGTATTAGATGCAGAAGCTCACACTCACCAACGAATTGAAGAGTCCTTAAAACTTTACTTGACATGAATGAAGAAATTAGAAACAGGAAAAAACTTCTACTTAAAAATCTTTAACTTCAAAAAAAGGCCCTCACATTGTTCTCCCGTCATTGTTGATCGGGCGTATACGTTAGTTTTGTTATCGTGTTAAATATAACAAAAACCAAAATTTACATTTTAGAGTAACAAAAAATGAAATCACTTTTTTGCCTGAAATGAAAAATGTAACAAATTATTTTTTACTTTGTTTGCCAGCTCCAATTTAAAACAAACATTTTCCAAAGTAATAACAAATTTTACGTGCCTAACAATTCAACAAAATGGTAATTACAAAAGGCACAAAGGAACCAAAAAGCACCTAGAGCTGTCAGCAGGTAGAGTCTGGGATGGCCGTTTTGTCCTCTTTAGGACTCATAAGCCAGACAAACTCTACAGATGATAGGCTCAGATGGTGCAAACATACAAGAATCCTACTCTCGCTTAGCGGGACACCACAAAAGCAAATGACAACCAAACATAAACAATAATAGAGAAAATGTCAAATCCTTGGCCTGCATTCCACTAGGCTCAAAGGAATTTGTCTATAACATAAAAGAAAGCTTTTAAACTAATCTGTTTAAGTGATACAAATTTTATGTGCCTAATAATTCAACAAAATGATAACTATGGAAGGCACAAAGGAATCAAAAAGACGTCGAGCTGTCATCGAGGAGAGTCTGGGACGGCCATTTCATTCTCTTGGGATTCTTAAATGTTCACACTTTCTGAGCCTGTCATTGGTGGAGTTTGTCTGGCTGATGAGTCCTAAAGAGGACGAAACAGCCGTCTCAGACTCTCTCCAGTGACGGCTCGAAGTGCGAAATCTTTTTGGTTCGTTTGTGCCTTCCATAGTTACCATTTTCCAGAGTAATTTGAATTCTTAAATAGACACCTAAGAATGCTTATCATTATAAACAGTAATATCCAGGTGATAAAATAAATTTAAATTAATCTGACAAAATGTAACTTCAAAAACTTTTGATCTTATGGAATTTAGAACTCACTATCTATTTACAAGGAAAGAAGCAAGAGCTGGAAAAAAAACGACATACTAGGTTGACATTATAAAGTTTTCTATGATAGTGAGGCAAGGACACTGCATAAAGTAGATAAAAAAAGACTAACGGCTGCAGAAATGAGTTTCATATGCAAAACACTCTCCTTGACAAGAAGTCAGAAAATATCTTAAAAAGAACTTCGTATGGAACATGTTCTAAATTATGTTCATCGATATAGAACATCCTAGAAAGAAAATGTTCTCCGGATGAATAATAGCAGACTACCCATGAAGATGCTCAAGTATGTTGCTTCTGGCAAAAAAAGTGAGAGAATCCAGAAAGACAATGGATTGAGACCATAACAGACCAATGAGGATTACATGCTAATAATATAATGACTATTTAAAAAATTCATGTACAATGGAATTTTAATACTATCTTCCATCAAACTTTGAAGATGTTCATATCCCAAAGGAAAGAGCAAATATTTATGTAAAATAATCTTCAAAAAAACAAACAATCATGCAATATTTTAATGAATGTTATTTTTGTGAACGAAGAGAAAGTATCTGCCAAATATATAGCAATGTACATATATCATATAAAAAAATAAGAAATAAAGAAATCAAAAAGTTTCTATTGGGTTGTCAGGAAAGTTCTGGGCATTTTTGACGGGTAGAAATGAAACAAATATATGCATTTAAGAAACAATATTTATTCATCAAAGTATCCTCCATTTTTTCCCCATGACCATCTTTTTGGCAATTTTAAAATTCTGTTCGCAAAGAATTGGGCCAGCAAGGAAGCAAAGAAGTCTTCCAAGTGATTTTAACAGCTTTGAAATCACTGAATAATTTCTCGTTCAAAGCATTCTGCAGAAACCGAAACAAGTGGGAAGACGGATGATGCAATATCATGGTGAGTGTGGTAAGACATCCCAGCCAATCTAGTGAAACTTTTTGCGGGTGACCAAAGACACACGAGGTCTCGCATTGTCTTGCTGGAACACAACACCCTTTCTAATCACTAGTTCTGGCTTCTTCTGTTGAATGTTGGTGCAATTTCTGCAACTGGTTGCAGTACATATCCGAATTGATTGTCTGATTGTGTGAGAGTAGCTCATTGTAAAGAATGCCTTTCAAATCCTACCAGACACAGAGCATAACCTTCTTTGCATGAATATTCTGCTTCGGTGTGTGTTTTAGTTGGTTCATTAGCCTGAAACTAGGATCGTTTCCGCACTACATTGTCGTGGACAATCCATTTTTCATCTCCAGTCACTATTCATTTCAAAACTAGTCCATTTTGTTGTTGATTCTACAAAATATGAATATTTATTTATTTTTAAAATATTCTCCCATGTTCACTTTGCAACTTCGCTTTCTTTTTAATATTTCTTTATTAGTGAAAGACCATGTCCAGATTAAATGAGTTAAAACAATTATTAAACATAATCACACCTTGAAATTTGACTTCTCGAAATAAAATGAATTTCAATAATCATAAAGAATTATAATTACTCCACATTTAATACTTCCACAGTTATAGCTTCATATTTTGATCTGCATTAGTAAAAAATGATATGATGATCTGAAATGACCTTAACTGGTAATGATTAGAAATGATCTCGATTCCAGCTTCACCTTAAAGTAAAGTTATCAATGGAACTTAACTACTTCTTGTAATGCTGATCACAAGAAGGGCTCAGCTACTAATAGAAAAGATAGATTTAAAGCAGTTCAAGCTTTTGGAATTCTTATGACATATAATTATTTTTAAGCAAGCTAACATGTGTAAGTACTATTGTTTTAAAAAATACATTATAGGGTGATTTCCCAAACAAACTACTTCTTTAAAATTTCTTATTTCTTCCCCTTTGGCATCATTAAAGAACTTCCCATATTACTGTGCATTCTTGATCAGCGGATGTTCTCTTTTATATTGCTAAGCAGATAAATAATGTGAATCTTTAAATAAATAGTTTTTAAATAATGTGAATGAGAAATCAGCATGAATACAAAAGAAGAGGTTAGTACTATTTAGATTATACCTTTTAGAATATGTCAATTGTATACAAGGAATTATAAATTTGCTGTTTGTAACTTGGGTTCATCAATATTTTGAATTCATGCAAGCAAACAGTTTCCAAATAGAGTCATTCCTACCACAGTACAGAAAAGCATTAAAATCTCCTAAATCTCACACTGATTCTTTCAAATTCTATTTTCTGTTTCAAAGATAATAAATAGAAAATGAAAAGAACTTAGTAGAATTAACATAAACAGCTTAAACAAGGTGAGTATATTCTTACAGTTTTGAAATACTTGCCATATTCCATCCTCAGGGACAGCACAAAAATTTAGGACAACCCAAGACATGGGGTGGTTTAAAAGTAGTGATAGATGTTTTGCCAGCCGGTGATGCGATTATAAGCATTAAGTAGGATTATGTGGAAAGATTTAGCGAGAAGGCGATGGGATAGTTTATTGTGGTGGGAGAGGGGTTTGACATCTGTGAAGTACAGGGTGTGTACAGTTTCGTTGTAGTATGTTACTGTATGTGAAGGTGTGGGGTCTTAGTAGTGAACCAAGAAAGTGCATTTCATTTTCTATTTAATGTAATAATAATTTATTGCCTATAAAAATATTTATAACAATATGTATTGATTACAATTTTGACATCCCAGTTGCCTTAAGAGGGATCCCGTCGAGAGGACAAAATTTTCAATTGGCAAAATTTTTATTTTTCAATTTAACAACAACAGATTTAAAATATATCAAAAATTTCTTTAATCTAATTTAATTGCAATTTTAAAAAAGCACTATAAATAAATATTAAGGAATTTGGACTATGGCTTATTTTTCATCTGCTTTAATGCAAGAATACAGTTACCAGCACTTTGATTTCAGCATTATGATGCTCATATCTTAAAGAAACCCTAAAATTTTCTTTCTTTTAATCAACTTTTCCGACTTCTTTTATACTGTCCTGCAAGAAGATAGGCGATTCTTGAAGTTTTGGTTTCAGAGGGGAAAAAAAAAATATTCCAAATTTGTGTAAAAATTGAGTATAAAATTGTTAAAGTTTGAAAACTAAGCAAAACATTTGCGATTTCTAGCCCTTCTGCTTATATTGATTAAATAATGTGCTTGTTGACTTCCATTTTGATAAAATTCTTAGAATATGAATTGCTTTGTGTAAATTCAACAATTTCTTTTCAATTTTAAGACTATATTGTTACAATTTCTTGCCGATTAGTGAAATTCATAGTAGTATTTACAAGAAACACAAATAACAGCAGCCATTTTGGAACAATAGCAGAAGTACTAAGTAATAATTTAGAAATATTTTATTTCTATTACAGTTGAACTTCCCTAAGTCGACAAAGTCCTCTAAAGTTGTTAATGCACGGTACACTTCGTCCATAACACTCTCTTTAGAACACAAATATTCACTACACTTGCTTAAATAATACTGAATTTCTTTGTTTGAAGGTGGAATTGGCACTGTCGGAGTGGTTTTGTTATCAGATAAGACATCTTCATCTTCGCATTCTTTAATTTTGTTTAAAATTTCGGCATCTTTTTGCATAGTCCACTACAACCCTATCGTCATCACACACAAATATTGACCAAGAGACACTGGTTTACCCTCGATTTGTTGATTATAAATGTCAAACATGGACTTCAATTCTGATAGGGGAGTATCATCTTCTTCACTCCAATTGGTTTTTGCCTTGTTTTATGAAGCCAGCCTTTGCAAAGCAATTTTTTTTATGGTTGCTGGCTGTACATCAATGTCCCACGCTTTAGACAAGTTTGTAATGGCATCCCATTGAGTAATCTGGTCTGTTTGACTCTCGTCTTCTAGAGCAACTAAAGTTTTTTTCAGAATTCTTCTTCTATAGTGCAATTTTATTTTGTTGATAATTCCTTGGTTCATAGGTTGCAGCTTTGACATCCTGTTGGGTGGGATGGACAGTTATCCACAAACAGCAAGATTTTACGTTTTTCGGCATAGAATTTTTGTCTAAACTAGAAAGCCATTCTTCATACAGTTCGCTCATCATCCAAGCTTTCTGTTGCTTCTGTATATCACTAGTAAAAAATTGTTACCTTTAAAAATAAACGTGGATTTTTTGATTTGCCAATCACCAGCAGCTTTAATTTTTCGTTACCAAACATATTGGCTCTCACTATGACTGTAATTCTTTCTTTGCTGTGTTTTCCACCCAAACACTTTTCGGCCTTAAAAGTTAGTGTTTTATCTGGCAAACATTTAAAAAAAAGCTTGTCTCGTTAGCCTTAAAAATGTCTTTTTCATGATATGGCACTAAAAGTTCTGGTAAAAATATTGTTTCACCACTCTTCACGGTCATATTCATTAACGTCTACACTTTCACCACACATCATCTTTTGAATAATATTATGCCTTTCCTTAAACTTATCGAGCCATCCTACAAGAGCAACAAAATCAGTGTGGTCTAAAGATTCAGCAAAAGAAAGAGCCTTTTCTGTAATAAGTGGCCCAGAAGTTGAGACATTCCTATTGCGAGTCATTTTAAACCATTCCAGAATAGCTTAGTCAATATCTTCGTAGGTACAGGTTTTGAAATGTTTGCGATCATTGGTTACACCATTTTCGGATTTCTTCAGAATTTCTTCGCGGTTCTTTATAATTATCGAAAGTGTACTTGGAGGAATCCGAAAATCTGCGGCAACCTCCTTTTTCTTCTTTACGCTTTGTCAATTTCACTTATCAACCTCACTTTGTCCGATAACGATAGCGTATTTAAGCTTTCTTTTCTGGTCACTCATATTCACAACTGCTATTAGAGCGATCAGAAGAAAGAATGGGTTTAAACTTTTAAAATTTCTTTAATTTATAGACCATTTATTATGGCAGATTTTAGAAACAGGGTTCCTGTGAAAATTACATAAGCTATAAACTTCCATCTTAAAGCATGCCTGCGATAGTCCAGTCATTAGCAAACATTGACTAGGTACGCAGGATTAGCCAAAACTCGCAAAAATCCCCTAAATGTGTACCTAGCTATTAAGAGGAATGCTAAAATTAGAATGGGACATTGATAAACACAAAATACGAGGAAAATATGTACAGTATACTCAAAAAGAAAAATATGAAATACAAAAATTCAAGTAGAGGAACTTCACCGGCTTCAAAACTCCCAAATTTTACTTCGAGTTACAGAAAAATTCGACTTATAGATGTTAAAGAGTTATGGAAGTTTGGCTGTATATCAATATAGTATTAAAAATACTCATTTTGTATTTTTATATACAAGTTTGGAGTTGTATTGTACTTCACAAAATATTTAAATAACAATTCTGTGATTCCTTATGAATACATAGATAATGAGTGTAATTGCAGAATTATTACTCCCTAAAGTGGGATAAAACACGTTGTTACAATTTACATGCTTTTTTTTTTTTTTTTTAAAGGCAAAAAAATATTTATAATGTTAAGTAATACAACAAAACTTTTCTCAATTATTTTTTTAACATAAAGAAATCAAATTCTTAAACAGTGCGATTTGAAATATTACTTCATCCCTAAATTACATATATGCACCTGAAATGAGTCAAAACAATTCAGAAAGTGTTGTCATTACTCAAACATAAAAATAAAAAATCACTTTGTATAACTTGAGTTACTAACATACATTTCCAGTTTATATTTAGCAGAAACTATACAAATATAATTAGCAGTTTAGTTCCAAAATGATCTAAAAGCTCCAGATTAGAATTTTCACAGATAAAATTTTATTGCATGCAGTAATGGTTACCCCAACTGAGTGTTCCAATACAGCATTGCCACATGCACTAATAATGCATTTGTGACATGACAAGTATATGTTGTATCTTATAGACATCTACAAAACAGGAAATATGGAACAGTCCTTACAAATGTACATATTTGTTGTGTTGAATGACAGTTTGTCATTAATTCATCATAACTCAGTCAGTATCTTTTCCTTTCAGTGTCTGAGAGATGTTCATCAGACCTCAAGAATTTTTTTTTCTTTCTTTTTTTTTTTTTTAATCTCTAAATTTTCAACTTATAAAAAAAGTTATGAAAATGAGAACTTGAAAGAATAATCACAAATGAACCAATCGAGCTAATTTTTTCATAGTTTTTGATTTTTTTTAAGCATTTTTGCTAGATGTTGTACTTATGGAGACGGGAAAATAAATACAAATTTAATAATTTTTAAAAACACTTTTTTTTTTAAAAAATTTTTTTTTTTGTTTTGTTAAAAACAAATCTTGCAACTGTTTTCTTATTATGTGTATTTAAAACAGCTTTAACTTGTTATAAACTGACTTTTTTTTTACAACCATGGACTGCAAGAGAAATCATAATAGGCTGATATAGACTAAGAATGAAAATTTTATTAAAACTAACCTTGCAACGCATCATTGCTTTTTTTATTTCATTTTATACACAAATTAAACGATTCAACACTTCATAAAACATTTATAGAATAAATGAAAAGCAAAAAAAAAATGAAAGAATATTATATCATATTGATAGTAAGAATTAAATTTTGTTGTTTTTTTAAGTTTAATGTAGTGAGCATGTGAATAATAAAATCATGATTTAAAATAGAAGCGCATGAATAAGAAAAAACACACATGCACACATACAAAAAAAAAAATCAAATAAATAAGAGATTAAAATTAACCAATTCCAACTCAGTATTGAGTTATCATCAGGTTAATTACATTATTAATTTTTGTCTTTAAATAAATATGAACATATGATTAGTAAGCTACTGATTTACAATTGGGTTATTGGCATTAATGCAAGTGAGAGAAAAGATAGATTTGACGAATCCAAAATTTCTATTTCTTGAAAAGTGGGGGTGTGGCCTTTTTATTATGTGTATAATGTAGATTTAATTTCATCTTTATTATAATAAGCTGCCAAACAGTGGGAGGAATGTTTTCGTAACAAATTTTCAGGAAATAAAAATTCACATTGTAAGTAACCCAACTGTAAAGCTCTCTAACCAATAATGACTATTTATGATGAAGATTATTAACATGCGGAAAGTAACAATAATAAAATGACTAATACACTACAATACATATAAAAAGCTATTTAATAAAATGATATGTTTCGAGATGCTCAAAGTAAACGGCTCTCTTCCTCAGATACAAAAGACCAACAAAGGAATTGAAAGAAACAATTTAAACATTTTTTATACTTTAATTTTATTAATTCTATTATATGATTTTTTTTTTTTTTTTTTGAGAGAGAGAGAGAGAGCGAGCAAATTACATAGGTCGTTCAATAAGTAATGCAACACATTTTTTTTTTTTTTTCAAAGTAGATTTGTTTTATTACAGTTTGAAATATATCACCTTCTTCCTCAATTCTTTAGCTACAAAAAACTATTTTCAACATAATGCATGTTCAAGTCTATGGCCTTATGTCACCGAGATGTCAGAGCTTGTATGCCTTGACAGTACCACTCTATTGGTCTGTGTCTCAGCCAACTTCTTACTGCATCAAGAACTTCCTGATCATCGCCACATCGCTTCCCGCAGATTACATCCTTTAGTGGACTGAAGGTGTGACATCAGGGCTGTAGGGTTGATGAGGGAGAACAGTCCAGTGAAGTTTTGTGATCTCCTCGCGGGTATACAAACTCATGTGGTCTGCTGTTGTCGTGTAGCAGAAGTTTGTTCACATCTTTGTGGCCACGAACACACTGGAATCGTTTCCTCAGTTTCTTACAAGTCTTCACATAGGCTTCTCAGTTGTTCCTTGCAAAATGCAACATTGCAGGAGTCACAGCTGTATGCGGCCGGCCACAGCACAGGAGATCAGCTTCCCTTTTCCATCTTCCAACGACGACAGATGGCTTGCCCAATGACTCACAGTGCTTTTATCAACTGCCTAGTTTCCGAAGACATTTTGTAAGCGTTTGTGAATATTTGTCACGGTCTCCTGTTCCACCAAAAGGAATTCAATAACTGCTCTTTGAACTGTTCAAGAAGCCATCTTGAACGCTACCTACAGTGCTGCCGCACAGTGGAGAATGATGAAACAATTTGAGAAAGTGCGGAATGTCTGAAGATAGAGAAAATTTCATGTTTTTTCATCAAATATTAGCCGAGAAAAAAAAAATATGTTGCATCACTTATTGCACAGCCCTCCTACTTAGTAATTTGGACATTTTAGTATTCATGCACTTCTACTTTGCACTGTAAGTTTAATGTTTCAGTTTTTCCGCACTAAAATGCCTTAAGAGACACTAATTTCCTGACTTTCAGGTCACAGTTTGGCTTCTCAGCTTTGAATGTACAATGTCAAAGTTGAAAAGTCTTTCTACTGCCATGAACAACTGAGTCAACAGTTTCTTTGTAGTGGGATTTATTTTTCACTCCAGGCTTTCCACCAATTTAATGACGCTATTTCTCTATTTTTTATTATTCCTGTTTTAAACACTGTTTAAAACCAAGTTTTTTATTGTTAGTATTTAAAACATTACCAACCCTGCTCAAAATGAAATGTAAATCAGGAAACTGTCAGAAAATAACATTAAATATTTTTTTAAAAAAATTCCAAGAACTTCAAATTTTTTGCTTACTTTTCAACTAACTAACTTTAATAATTTTGCACAAATTTGAATTTTTATTCCTCTGAAACCAAAGTTTTAGAAAATCTCAAACTGATCTTTGTTTGTTCTCCCTCCATATGTTTACAAAAACTTTCAAAAAAAAAAAATTAAATTTTATAAATTTTGTAATAAATGCCACAAATTAAAAAATTAGAAGCCTTTGCACATTTTCTATAATTATATAAATTTATTATTATTATTTTGATTGAAAATAAATACTTAAAAATTTATTCTGATTTTGGGCAGGTTACATTAGATGCTCTGACATACACCTTTTGCCTTCTTCAAGCTTGAAGTCAATGCAGCATGTGTCAACATTTCATGTATGTCGTAAAAAAGACATCAGCAATTAATCAACAGCATTAATCAAAGACAATGTTACGATTTCAAGCTATAAATCAATAACATTATGTAATACAGTGAATAGTGGAATGAATCCCTTGAATAAGACTATTGGAAACTGCTATTTCGACAATGACTTCACACTACATCCCAGATGGAGCTGTTAACATTCACTATAATATAGTAAATAATGCAGTGGTTGTATATTTAACTGGCTTATTAAGATCTCTTCATATTGTTGTTTTAAACAATCAAATTAACACAAATTTCAGGAATTTATGAAACTAAAAGTTAAATGCGAGTTTGTGGCCCTGACAATTCTAAAGCTTCACTATATGATTTGTACTGAAATGAATTCTTCATTTCCACTGAAAAGCAATGAATAGAGAAAATACTACTTATTATTAAAAAAAAAAAAAAAGACTGAAGGATTTTTAATGGAGATAACTAATCGGGGACAATTTCTGAATTAACCATTCTTCATATGTGAAATTAAAGTAACAATTTTTTAAAAATCTATTTTTCCTTTTACCAAGTTTTAGCAATTACTGTATACAAAGACTGTAGTAATTATTTATTTTATTTTAAACACAAGTTTATATGCCAATTGAGCTGCTCTTTTTTAAATTACTACAACTTTTATGACTGATTTCTACATAATATTTAAAAAATGCAATAATAATAATGATGGTTTATAAAGGGAAATTTCTGTTTTAATTGCTTAAAGATAAAATAAATTGTACATAGCAATGAAACCACTGTAAAACTTTCTCTAAAGCATAAGCATTTTCTTGGGTTTCTGAACACATCTTTCAGTTAAACTATAAATCTACCAAATTTGGCCCCTGAGCAATCTCCACAATTTTACTAACAGAGTATGATCATTGGGCCCTTAAATAAAGAAACCCTTAAAACTAGTGGTTAAGCACCAATAGTCAGCTTTAGACCTTAAGACTTAAATTCTTAATTCTTTGAGCTACTTCACTGTACAGTGTTGTGGCTTTTAATTTAAAATTGCCTATATTACAGGCCAGCAAATATAATGATCTTATCAAGGATAAACAATAAAGAGAAACTTAAAAATATGAAGTTTGATGCTGCATTATTATTTATTATAATAAATTGATAACATTATTATCATTGCATTATTATTTTATTTCAAACTTACTCTAACAGCCCACACATTTTTTTTTTCAAAAATATGTTAAAAAAATTTGGGTATGCATTATGTGGAGAAAATTGCTATACTAATGCATCATATGCAGAGAAAATTGTTCCCAGAAGTTTACATTATTGCTTGCTTGCTTATCACTGGGGGGAGGGGGGGGGGTGAAAAAAAACCAAAAATAACAAAAGATGAGAAAACTGAAATTGGAAAATGACAAGAAAATGTAATTTAAGTGAAATCTTTCAAAACCTTAAATCTACAAGAAACTAATGCTGTGTATAAGACATTTTGAAGGTAGACACTGAAATAGAATATTATTATGCGAATGCAAGTGACAAATGAAATAGCTAACTTAAATAAATTAATATTTAATTGCCTTACAAATTCAAAGGAAATTTCATTTTATCAAGATGTCATTAAGTTGGAAGCAACAGAAAAAATAAGAGACTTCGAAGCAAGCTTCGAAGATGGTTAACAATTCTTTCTGTAAAATATTTGCAAAACAAATACTATCTTTATAGTACTTCCAAGCAATTATAAAAGCAAACTTTTTTCATAATATTTAAATTTTATATTTAAATTGTTTAATAAAAGTAAAGAAGTTTCAAGATAACTTTTTTTTTCAAATTCTATTGCATAATTTAACAGTGTATGGATTATTTGTAAACAAACACTGTATGGTGTCAGAGTGATTAGCTCTTGCATATCATTAATCTTTCAACATTTGTTTAACATCTATTCTGTGTATTAAACTGAAACTTTTTACATGTAATGCAACAACGTTGCAATTTACCAAATGTTTGAGAGGGAAGGCAGATTTAATTAAAAGGATAGATTTAATGGAGAAACAGTCAATTTCGAGGAACTTAGATCAGCAAAGGTGAGATCTATTGCAAGCAATAAGGCTGTGAGCAATGATTTTGAGCATAATACTTTTTCCACTTACTGACTGGTAACAAAACCATTTGAAGACAAATTTACAGCTCTAAGACATAACTAAAAAACTAAGTTCAACTGCACTTTAAAATTCCTTCAGTCAACTAGTACTCTTTGTTTTGTTTATTATCTCTATCATTTAATTGAAAATACACAAAGGTAGTGTCTCTGTATTTCAAAAACAGTAGATTGCATGCTTCATATTTCTTATCATAATGAAGGAGGGAGAAATTAAAATGCACCAAAGAATGTAAAACTGAACCAAGGGTTCTTTACTGAAGAGGTGTTATGACTGTAATGGCTGAAATGGAAAAGGAAATATTTGTCAACAACCAAGATAACTGAAATACACCTGATGAAACTAAGTGATTCCTACACAATTGTAATATAATGCTAAATCAAGACGAAGTTTCAGTTCTCCATATGGGAGGCATTTTATTTTTAAGAAGGATAAATCATATTTCAATAGAGCTTGAATTACTACTATTATTCAAGTCAAAGATTATTACTATTGTCGTATGAAGTGGCAAGCAGATTCTACTGATCTTAATTCAGAAAGCAATTAGCATTTATATCTCTCTCCTCAGGTCCTTCATAACGTGCAAATGGCCAGTGAATGTGAATGGATCCTATACAAACTACACTTTGTATCACATCATATACTTCATTCCTGTGAAGCTGCTATTCTCAAATACATCACATACTTCTGTTAGCTCATCATGTGTCTAAATAGGATTAAAATTCTAATCAAGAATCAAAGAAGTGAAGATTTCCAACAAAAACATGCAATCTATAAAATGAATGCTATTCTGTTTATATTTGACTTATTTCAACTTCTTTAACTTAGTCTATCAAAATTCTGCAATTGTCTGTATTATTGTTCTGATCTTTCCTTATTTCTAAATATTATATTCAAAATAATTTACTAAGTGAGCAAGTTACATGCCTGATTTTATTAATAATATTTTAGCAATACTGGTATGACAACATTTACAAAAAGCCTTCTCACTGTTTTACACAGTTGCAGAAAAGAATGTTTAATCGAGTACCATGTCTTCTCAAACAACTTTTAATATAAACAGAGGCTTATTTTTAAAAAAAAATCAAAAACAATGTTTAGTCAGCCTATTTCTTTGCTCAAATGGACTTTTTAATTACAAACAATGCTTTTAAAGGGATTGTTGAATAGATGGATTTGATTCACTCAGACCAACAGGATCTAGATCTAAAGATTTAGAGATTATATAAAACGATAGGATGCATTAAAATACAAAAGAATCTTTCTATTTTCTAAAGAAATTTTTATCCATCAACAAATTGTAAATTAATGTCAGAATTAAATCTGCTAGATTTTCTTTAGAAGTAAGACCCATGATAAGTCAGCATCATTGGAACAGATAAGGAATCAGCAAGATTGGTTCAGTTTTTACCTTGAATTGAACTCAAACTGTCACTACAACAGTATATTATAGACAAATATTTCTAATTTAATTTAATAACACTGAGAACTTGAAATGAATTCTTTGATTTGATAAATCAACCTGTTAAAAAAAAAAAGAGTAAAAATTCTAAATTTTTGATTAATGGCAAAACTTGTTATTACGCAAGTTTCCATAATTAAAAAGGAGGTGTTCAAAGCTCTGTAGCGAAAAATTTAGTGGGCAAAATTCAACCAACTTTTTCGGTAATATTTGACATGCAGCAGCTTATTCTGAAGTCATATTAAAATATTTCCTGGTATTAGGAGTGATTTGTTTTTCCTATCAAGTAATATTTGTAAGCAGAATTTTTTTTTTTTTTTTTCATGCAAGAAGTTACTGGCCAGTTTTTACTAATAACACTGGTCAACAGCCATTTTGTATCTGGTGTATAATACATCATTTTTTATTTTGGCATGTAGAATCTGAAATCTCCTATCACGTAAGGTTTTTAAGATACTACAATTTTTTTGTTTATTTTTACCCCTTTTCGGCCTTCCAATTTAATAATGACAAAATTGTATGTTCCTGTGCAGGTTATACTGTTTATAAGCTTTATTTGGTTGTAATAATCTAAGTAAATGAATAAGTATTGGAATTAGTTCCAAAACAATCACTAGAAGACAGGATGATCTACTGCGTGATTCAACAAGTAGAACTGGCTCAGCATTGCAGTCAGACAGTGCTTTGCAGGTTGAATCGTGATTAGTGTCAGTTATAAATAGAAACATTCAACAAAGTAAGTTTGTGACCTTCTGTGTTGTTGATTTTCCTGTGTGTGGTAATCAGATATTTTGGAACTCTTTTTGTTGATAATAGTATCAACAGTCTAATGGCAATTGCTGAATTTTGTGGGTTGTGTAAACCATTCTGATAACTTTTATTATGCCTGTGGCAAATTTACTCCAAAAAGACAAAGAAACTTCCTTGACTTAGTTAAGAAGACTTATAAACTGTACTTTGAGCGTGCTCTTGATGATCAGGATAAAGCCTGGGCATTTCATATTTCTTGCATGTTTCTAATCTGTAAGTACATTAACCAAATGGATGAAAGGAAACAGCCATATAATGACACGCTGTGCCTTTTCTGTTCCAATGGTTTGGCATGAGCCAAAAGATCACATCACTGACTGTTATTTTTGGCTTACTAATATTGCAGAATATTCGAGTAGAACTAACCATAGTATCAAATATCCAGATATGTTTTCAGCACTTAAAGCTGTTCCTTATTGTCAGTTGAAAACTTCTGAATCAGGTGATCAGAGGCTGCTGTGGAAGAATACATTCCCGAATTTCATGGCAGATTGCCTTACATTATAGAACAGGAGGAATTGAACTATTCGGTCCTTGATTTGAAACTTTCTAAACAACAAGCGGAACTGCTGGGTTCTGGGCTGCACCAATGGAACCTAATAGCTTTACGCGACGATTTCAACTTTTAGAACAAGAAATTACTATTTATCAGATTTTTTTAAAATTAAAAATTCAGTGTGTGTGTGTGCAAAGACGTGAATGGTTTAATGATGGAGATGGGTGGCGAATCTTCGTTGTTTTTAAGCTAGCTTTAAATGGAACAAGTATTATTGTATAAAGGCAACAAACACTCATCAGTGCCTTTATTTCTTGCACCAAATTACTGTTAGCTCCTGTTTAGGAAGACTGATGGGAAGCAGTACAAAAGGAAGGCATCATCATCGTATTTTGCAAAAGGAACATTAAAATTATTTTTTATAACAAAAATTAGGTAAATCCACCCACTTACAAACCAGATATTGAAAAAAAAAAAAAAAAAAAAAGTTTAAATTTGTTGAGTAGTGTAATCTATGTAGGAGTTATTCTCACATTTGTTGTTTTTTCACTCTGCAGAATTTTGCTTCTTACACATTTACAAGTTAAACTATAAGATGGCCATAATTCAAAAGGTGGTATTCAGAGTCTATAGTGAAAAATATGGGGGACAAAATTCAACTAAACTTGATGCAAATATACTCTCTGGAAAATAAGATTTTAATTTATAATATATATATATATATATAAATAAATTATAAAAAAAAGTGCATCAGAGGAAATTTGACACTAGAAGAGCTTGATTTGGGATTACTGAAATAGTAGTGGCTAGAAGAGACACTACAAACTCAAAGCAATTTAAGTTTTTACTGCATTCATAAGCTGTTTTGCAACAGATATATTAGCAGCTACAACCATCAGGATTTAAGAAAAACTTCATTCAAAATGAATAAAATCTACTAGATAACTTCCATTTTTCAGATTAGTAAATTAAAATGTTATTTCTAATATGGCAAGGAATATTAGATATAAAACATGACCCAATATAATTCTCCATATGTTGCATACTGTATATTTATGAGCCAGTTAAAATATTATCTTATTTTTATGAATTTTCAGTTTATTATAAATAGTTAATTATAACCAATACAGAAAATTTGCTTCTTGTGAAAATGTAGGTATAGTTCCAATTTTGGATGTCTGTTTCACAAAGATAATAATACACTCAAAGAATGAAAAATCACCTCAACATAAATAGAAGCAAATTGCTAAATTACAATTCTTCACACAATTACTTTATTAAGAAGAAACATGATTAATTTAAGAAGACTAGACATTACTACTGAGGACACACAGAAGAAATAAAATGGATTCATGCTGACCTTCACATGTGATGGACATGGATAATAAAGCACAATTTATCAGTAAAAATATAACAGACTGGAAGAACAGTGTTGTTTTGCTTTCACAGTCAATTTAAATCAAAAACTTTTTTTAAATTCATTCCCAGTAATTTATAGCTGGAATTTTAAAATTCATAATTTAGTTTAGTACATGAATAAAGACAATGTTAGTATATAAGTAGGCAGATAACTACTTTCAAAACCTCAATTCCACTTTAGAAGCAATTATACAAATGAAAAAAAAAATGTTGAAATGTTTATTCATAACTCAAAATAATTTAATGGATGCCAAAGTTTAGAATGAGAGAAAGCTATTAATATAAGAATAGCTCTCATTATCATTCCCAGTATAAATAAGACTGGGAGTCTCATTATGTCACGAGACTAAAACATTGCTGACAATTTACAGTAAATGTTAATTGCCACAAAATATTAAATTGCAAATACATTAGTTTCACGAGAGCAAATTCTCCAGCAGCTTACACACAAGATTATTTAGAATTCAAATCCTTGATATAAAATAACATCAACATTAAGTGCAATACAATAAAACATCCAAATCACTACATCCATATCAAAATAACAGTTTAATGAAAAAAATCTATAGTTCTAAATAAACAGCAAAGTTTTAATTACAAGCTAATTTTGAAAAATGGAAGCAAAGCTGAATATGTGTATGACAACTTTCATTTTCCAAGATTTCATATGAGATCACATTATTATTAGAATAGTCAACTGATTTCTGTCTCTCTCTCACACAGCACATTAAAAAGCTCAGTCATTTTCATGAGCAAAAAAAAAAAAAAAAAAAATATTTCTCAGCAGAAACCAACAATTCATGCCTATCATAGTCTTCATATTGATATGTTTTAGCTGTGTCTATATGTCTTCTGTTAACTGTATGGGAAACTGAATTTTGCAGGAAGAAAAAAAAAAATGACAAAGCATAATCAATAGCACATTTGGAAACAGAATTTGAAAATTAAACAAGTGTCTTTTTTCAAGAACACAATGGACTTTTTTTTTCAGTATATCAGTGCAGTCAGTTTTTGAATAATTAAATAATTAACTAATATATTTACAAGTTCAGAAAGCTTGAAAAGAAAAAATACTAAAAAGGATTGAAGAATGGCTAAAAGACCTTGCACATTGCTTCAATACTTACACAATAGCAGCACTACATTTGCATCCAAAGTCTTATCAGTATCAAGGTAATGTCGCAGATATTATACATTCTTATACTTCATATGTAAATAAAAACATAGCTTTTGATGATGTGATTCCATAGTGCAACATTATTGTTATATAAATTATTATAATGATAATTTGAAATTTATTCTGATAAACTGATATATAAGTTAAAGCTGAATTAATATAATCTGAACTTCAGAAAACACTAAGTAGTTCATGTAGAAGGTAATTATGATTTTAATAAAATTGATGAAAGGAGTTTGACAGAATGAAAAATATTGAAAAACAAATGCACAAAATGAATTATGATAAAACAGAGATCAAGTAATTTTCATATCTAAATGTAATGAATGTTATAACTTTACTAACCCACTTCTCAATTTCTTTTAGGAGCACTATATCTATTCAATTATTAAGCATGAATATGAAAGGACAAAATGAAGCTTAATCTAGAAAATTAATTTTTTAAAGGAAATTTTACTTGCCAGAAAATCAGTCACAACAGCTTTGGTTTCACTTCTTGATTAAAAATTCCATACTTTCAATGGACTTTACATCTTCAATCGAATTCTAAATTATAAACAAACCCCATTATTGATGTTAGTACGAGTTAAATTTTAAAATGGCTGAGAAAAATGTAAATTTAGGTTTTAATAGATGAACTAAATTTAGTTTATCTATTAAAAAAAATAATAATAATTTTAGATAAACTAAATCTGAATGTAACATCAACTGGGTCTGTAAAGGTAAAGTTACTTATTTCCCCACTGACTCAATAAATTGTTTCAATTTGAAGACCTTAATTAAATAAAGGGGAATTATTAGTTTATTATGGAAATTTTGAACTAATAGGTGGAATAACAACTCAGTTTGCAAAAAGCCTTGGAAACAGTTCACTGTTACATTGAGGATCTTTGAGCTGAAACATTTAACTAGGTTTGACAAACTTTCTCAAGGTTTTAATGCACTAGTTTCTAATAAAAAGTATTTATTTTTTAGCTAAAATAAAGCAAATTAAAATGTAAACTATAATCTTTATATCAGAAATTTAAGAGCACCAGAAATTACTTTAATGGTTCAGTTTTTTTTAACTAAAGAATAGTAACAACAAACAAGTTTGACAAGACTGAATGAAACTGTAAAATTCCTTAAACACTTGAAACAATTTACATTAATAACTAAATTTTAGAAATTTAAATTCTAAAGTAATTGTCAACACAAACCATGGGGGGGAAAAAATCCAATATAAAAAACTTTTTTTTAAAAAAAAAAAATTTTAAGTATTAATTTTTAGAACAAGAAAGTCAGAATTACAAAATTTCATAACTGAAAATTTTCATTTTTTTATGTTTATATATTTTGTATCAGCAAAATAAATTTTGTTCCTATGAAATCTGTCAATTTCTGGTCATGGCATACTAATTAATTTAGTATGTTAGTTACTTACAGGTGACAAGTCAGTCAAAATTACTGAAATTTTGTTTCTTTTTTGTAAGTTCAAAACAAATACCAAGTTCTTTGACTGAAAACACCATATAAAAAATCTTCATTTTTTTAGGCCTCAGGCAATGTAACTTTTCTTAGGGGGGAAAAAAAAAAAAAAAAAGCAGTGTTTCCAAAACCATTAGGATGAGACCAAATATTTTTGTACTTCCAAAAGAAATGGAGTTTCTTTTTGCCCAAGAACAACTTTTAGTAAAAAACAAAAAACAAAATGCAAAGCCAGATTTTTAGTAATTATAGCATTAAAATCAACACAATTGCTAGTACAACTGACAACAAGACAATGTTTAGAAATTTAACAAACTGTTTTTGCTGTTATTACACGAATCGATAACATCAATTTTTAGGGTGGATTACTCTACTGGATAATTGATGAAAACAAAATACATTTCCACTTACATTTCATTAATAAATTTTAATTTAACAATAGATATGTTTACAATCAAAGAAAAGACAATAGGACCTTCAAGAAATTAAAGAGAGAAAAAAGAAAATCCTGAAAAAGTGAGGCAGCCAATTCATGTGCCAATATTCACACTGACCACAAATGAACGAATAGATATGCTTACAATTCTTCCATGAAATTTGAAAATCTTAAGTAAAAAACATTGATGCACATTACTAAAAATATATATCAAAATGGCTTTTTTTTTATGTTAAATAACATGTAAACTCAAAAAACTCAAATCTTATTAGTAACAATAAATTGTTGGTAAAATCAAGCACTTATTTTTATCCAATTCATCATAATTATTAGCATTACTTAAAGCGGATATTATTACAATAGTAAATTCAAATAATAATTATATCAGTAACTGGTATTAAATTGCAAAATTATAATTTAAGAATCCTTCATTCTCCCCCAAGCAAAATACTGTATGAGAAATGAATACAGCAATGAAAGTAGTCAATATTTGAATAATGCTTACAAAATATTGAAAGATGATGTCTAAAATGTAGCTACATCAATTTAGTTAAAAGATGTAACCAATAAGAAAGTTATCCTGAATATAATGAAGTGAAAGATGTTAATACTTCAAATTATATTGTTTTCTAATAAACTTATGTAAGATATTTAATGGCTCCATATTTTCTTTTAAAATTTATTCATTTTAATTCTAGTAATTTCTTGCAAGCAAAAACGCAGTATTGCAGCAATTACTCGTATTCCAAAAATAAATCAATCATTCAACAGAAAAATTGCTAAAGATGCATGTGTTTTTAATTTCCAAAAAAAGTAGATCCACACAAAATTCTAAAGTTATAGTTTCTAATAAGATTTTATGCTACTGTAGCATGAACTCTTGTAATCTATATTAGTTACTCATCAAGAAATAAAGTTTCAGATCTAAGAGGCTAAAAAAAGGTTACAACAAAGCTAGTAATACCAGTCCTGATAGTTTTCTATTTCTAATTTAGAAATAATCTTTGATACAGTACTCTGACCACTAATAATAATAAAACTTTATTTTCTCAAACCTCTCATTAAGTTGAACATGAGTTACTGGTAAATGACAGAATTATGCTCCTGTGATATAAATGTATATTCTCAAATATTTCTTGGAATTTTAAATTTCTGAATATAAATTCACCTAATTTTACTACTTTTGATCTTTCTTCTTGAAATCTATATAACTTTCTTGCTGTTAAATTTTCAAAGCAGAGCATATAGTTCTTTAAGTGTACCCAATTTTAATTATTAGCCTAATCTTCAGAAGTAGCAGTACATTAATTCAAAATGATTTTAAATAAAGGTAAACAAAATAAAGCAGTTTTAGTAAATGTTCAATATTATCAAATGTGTTTTCAAATTTGAAAATTTTACCAGTTATCACAATAAATTAAAACTTGAGGTTTCAAAATCAGAAAGAATCTGGAATATATATATATTTTCAGGAAGAGTTAATGAAACATTTAAAAATTTACAGAAATTATTATCTGTTGAATGTATGAACATATAAATGAAAATGTTTTGTGTAATATTTAAAAACAAAATACACTCCAAACTAACTCATTTCTTCTGAACATCTTCAAACTCATTCAATTACACCAATATCTGACAGATTATTCATAAACTTATTGTGTAATTATGTTCATAATATTAAGCCAAATATTTGATTTTAAAAAAAAACTTCAATTATAATACATAAAATAACCACTAATTAACAGAAGCTTAAAGCAGCTGTTGTAATATAACTGTTTGGACAGTTTATGTCAAATGCTTTGTTTATCACAGTAATCATCTAATTTAAATCTGACTCACTCTGTTCTTATAATTACTCAATGAGGTGACAATACAGAGAAATTATAAGAATTTTACATTTTACCATCAAAACATCAGAAAATTATAAATTATTTATCCAGAATAATAAATATTTGTATGATGAATCATCTAAAACAACTCACGCCTTAATTTAAGGAAAGTTCAATTCTATAAATGTTTGTATGAAGGTTTGCCTTAATAAAACAAAGTGATTACCTAATTAAAAGTTATTTCAATTATCTTTAGTTAAGATTTTTAGTCACCTTCTAACAAAAGTGATTTGGTAATTTTCAGAAATACGAAAATATATATATATATATTTTCCTTAAAAGCTATTTAGAAAGATTTTTTTTTTTTAATTGCTGAATACAATATATAATTACTGAATAACGGATTTTACAGTACATTAACAAATTATTTCTTCCTGGAAAACTGATTCCGTTTTCTTTTTTACCCTCTACTGAAAATTAATATATTTTAACGATTCAAACTAATATAAATAAATTGTGAATTAATCAACATTTGATTCAAAACAAATTGAAAATCAAGTAACAATCAACGAAATGCAAAATTATTACTAATAAATAAGCAAAATTATTACTAATAAATAAAACTTAAAAAGAAATTACTACTGAACAACTAAGCAGTAATTTATAACAATATCTTGATAATCAACACTAAAATAATGCATTAGGTCTATCTATAAAAATTTTAAATTCAAAAAGATAGGCCTAATTCTTCTCGTTCTTAATCTCACAAACACATTTATGGATCTATTTTGCTATACATTGATTTTGATGATCAGCTTTAAAAAAACTAAAATCCTAATTTTGATGTAATATGGAATTATTTAAACACTCAAGTTTTGTAATTCTATTCATTTCTGATAAATTAATTACCTATTTAACCGTCCTCTTATCAATTGATATCGGAACTTGTCCCTGACTCACCGCAACGGATTCCTCTCAATAAAAAGTATCTACGAAATATTGATTTACAAAGCATTCACCAAAATGAAAACGCATCGGTAACATCTGTTATCCTATAATAACATCCACAGATACTTCAAGTTTTACGAAAAAAAAAACCCACCTTATCCTTTACAGAACCATTTAATGTTAATCTAAGATGACACTTAAATTGGCTATACAAGCAACGAGATTCTGTACATTAAAAATAACTTCAATAAAAGATTACAGTAACCGAAAATGCATATTAAGAACTTTAAATAATCAAGAATGTATTCACAAAAAAAGTCTTCAAACTCCTTAGAAACTAAGGAACTGTAAATGCCCTTAGTTTCTGAGCAAACCTCAAATCGAAGTAACACCCAAATTTTCAGAAATAATGAAATGATCTACATTCTTGATGAAAACTTTCTCCGTCTCTTAGAGATCGCCAAAAGCGAACATTGTACGACAGAAAATCAATATTGTCTTACCAGCAACTACTTCAATTTACTTGGAAAGTATACGAGGGGGCCTTTAATCTGCAAAACATTTCCCTATTATAAGATCTTCTATTTATCAAAATGGCGTCATTGAAAAACGGTCCAAAAAGACCGAATGCTTAGATGGCATCTTTTTGTTCACCGCGGATAGAACCTAAAGACAATAGCAGGACGTGCAACAAAATAATGATAACCTTTAAGAGATATGGGTCATTAGCCCTACCTGGGGCTTCAATAATCCGATCTCCACAAGTGTAAAGGGGACTTGTGATCGATTCACAAGTTGGCTCTCGTCTCGTACACTGTGGACCAAGATGGCTGATTCAGTTCAGGGAGGATTAGCAAGGGGTTGTCTTCAAATTCAAATTGGGGGTTTGGACATATTTCACTGATTCAGTTATTTCGAAGTTCACCCCATGAGCAAACTTGACATCTTCAATAAATCTCAAATAATCGTTTTATAAAGGCGTTGATTGGGATGGAGTTCTGTTTTACATCCTTTTATATCTTCGTGCACTTTACAGATCTTCTTCGCTGGCTTCAGAGTCTGGCGGGAAACGCAATACGTACAGCATGCAGCGCCCTCTCTGTCGCCATTTTAGCTAAGCAGGGTTCAGTATTTCTCAATTTAAATATTTATGAGTTACATTGTAGTTAATATTTTAATTTACCTGAAATACTTCATTTTCGAAGAAATTCCGTTGTATATAATAGAGTAGTAGAAATGTATTAGAAAATTAAAACCTTGCTGTTTGATGAGCGGAATTCCATGAGTTCCCTTACAATACAAGAAAATTGTATAGTAACATCAGAACATTTAACTATACATAAATCTGTAGTTTCAGAATTTACTTTTAATAAAAATAGTGAGGTCTTATATTTTTAACATTTGTAAAGCATACCTTGAAAGAAATTCCCCAAATCCTGAACAGCCAGTAGGCCTACATAAATAATTTGTTTTCCGAAAAGGCTTCCAAGCGTGTCCATGTACAACGTATGTCTGGCTTTTGTATGTTATGGAATCACCTTACAGGGAATGATCAGGCGAAAGTCGTCAACCCTTAAGATAGATCATAAATATACACCATAAATCAGAAAAGGAAACTAGAACACGTAAGCTTTTCTCATAATCCACACCATATGTTAGGATAGTTTTTTCACGTAATGAACTCCTCTTCTGTTTTCAATACAAATTTTGAGAATGTCTATGAATTTAAAGAGTTATATTTATTATTAGCTTTAATCAACATATTGTTATAAAGTTCAGTTTTCAAAACATGCGCAAAGTAAAATTTTCGACGCCATTTATAGTTAATACGAAACATAGCTATTATAGCTTGACCTTGGCCTAGGAACCCAAAACCTTAAATTTATTAATCGTCATTAAAGATATGAAAGAATGTTACATGGTTATGTTTGAAAGCTAAACCTGTGCAGTTAGCGACGAAAATTGAAGCTTTTTGTTTGAAGGTTAACGTTGCGGAAATTCAATCTCACTTGTCAGATGACTGCTGTTATATTTAGTCGTCTTTAAAAATAAGTATGATAACCTCTGTCGAATAAAATCGAATTTCTGACTCGATCAACTATAAAGCCAAAGCAATGTATTTTAAATTACAAATCATTTATCGGGGGCAAAAAAATTTAAACGTTTTTTCAGATAAGAGGGATCAAGCATATCTTAATCAAACCAAATAATCTTTATCTGTCTGTCTGTCTGTTACTCAAAATGCGAGAGATCGTAAGGAAATACTAAGGTAAATTTTTAATCTAAATTTATGTAATTATGGAAAAGTAAGTCAATAATCTGCCTAAATTTAAATAAAGATTATACACAAAAAAATCGACTGAATGCAAACAAAAAGAAAAAAATAATAAATAAATAAATCAAATGTAATTGCTAGATTAGTCAATTACGACGATCACACCGTTTACAAAAAGAAAGACTTTTTCTTTTGCTATAGATTCTAATTGACGTTATTTATAATTTCTGTGTATACATTATTTTATTTTTAATGTTCTGAGTACAGGCAGGTTTACACTTTCACGAGTGTGCAATTCCCACTGCTTCCAGAGATTGATACTACGATGATTCTCACTACCTTCCACAGGAATATAGGTATATGGAAAGAAAATAAAAATGCCAAGATAAATTATAAGAGAATTCCACAGCCTTATTAAATAAATAAAATTAAAGGAAACACCCACACCTTGTATGTGATTCGAAACCAGATCCATATTATAAAAAAGTCCATTTTACTCGCTCACTCAGGGGTGTGGGTGGGCCCGGTAGCCGAGTGGGTAAGGGCGCTTGGCTGCGGGTTGGAGGTGGCGGGTTCGGTTCCCGGCCTCGGCGGAGGGCGGGAATTTTTCCACGCTGCTTTCTCCTCCAAACGGGTCCTAGGGTCTACCCAGCCCTCTGTAGAATGGGTACCGGGTTTCTTTCCCGGGAAGTTAAGGCGGCCGGACGTCGGGCTGACCACCCGACCTCAATCTACTCCCTTTGGTCTCGAAACGCTGGGAGCCTTACCTCCCGCGCTCCCGTGGGCCTGCATGGCCTGTTTATGGGATTGCTTAACTTTAACTCAGGGGTGTGACTCCCTCCCTCAAAATTCCCTAAATTCAACTTTTTATTACCTGTTTTTTATTTATCTATCTATACTCTGTCCAAAGGACTGTGAGCCCTGGATATCCAAAGGACAGCGTATATCTATCTATGTGGATCATTAGACGATCCCGGGCACCCCACGCCCACATACAATCACGGGCGGGGGGCTACCTGCCCCAATGGTTTTTCCCTGAGGCATCTATTAGGCCTTTTTCTATCAAACTACGTTTTTTAAACTATTACCTTTACTTAATTTTTATTGCAATTATTAAATTCTACATATCATTCCTTGCAAAATGAGTCTAAACACGATGCAATTGTGATACTTCTAAGCATTTTAATGGTCGTTTATATTTTTTAACCCACTGACCATTAAAATGCTTAGAAGTATCACAATTGCACCGTGTTTGGACTAGTTTTGCAAGGAATGATTTATAGAATTTAATAATTGCAATAAAAATTAAGTAAATGTAACAGTTTAAGAAACGTAGTTTTGTAGTAAAAGGCCTAATAGATGCCTCAGGGAAGAACCATTGAGGCAGGTAGGCCCGCCCCGCCTGTGATTGTTTGTGGGCGTCGGGGTGCCTGGGGTCGTCTAATGATCCACATAGATAGATATACGCTGTCCTTTGGATATCTATCTATCTATCTCGGTTCCTCTGTCTGTTCTCTAACCCAACATCTACGCAATGTATCTTAGCAAAAGTGCTTAGAGGAGTGAGGACCAACAATTTTCACCAACCACAATCCATGAAAAATCTTCATTATTAACACTGAATCCTAAAAAAATAATTGTGAGAACCAAAAATATCCGTCAGAAAAAATAAACCTCAGCAGCAATGTTCTGTTCTTTCTTCATTCGAATGTCTTTCTGTTTCCCACTCTGTCCAAACCACATATCATCCTATTAATAGGCAAAAGTTGTACGGATCTTTGTAAATTTGTAATTTGAAATAACCAACCAGTGCTGCGTTGGAACACGTCAGGCATGACGTCACGCCCATGTTTAAACATGGCGCCTCGAATATTCTTCCCACTCCACCTCGACGGATCGCGATTACACAATTATTATCAGCGTATTGGAATTTTCTTTCCCACATAAATGAAGTTTACACTGAAATGCATGAAGTTAATGCGTCAAAATTTATCAGAGTTTTTGTAAAACCTCGGTTTTTACATAATTTCGGCTGTGTAGCCGCTCGCTCACTACTCAACAAGTAGGGGACAATGACGAAGCACGTGCCGTCATTGTTGTCAACCAGGATTATTAGTATTGGCTGTTGGACATTCGTTATTGTTATTGTTGAAACTGGTAAATCAATTTTTTATTTTCTTTTATTTTAACAAAATTTGGTTTAGTCATTCAAATTACATGTGGGCTGTTGCGGAAGTCATGGCTTTTAGAACTTAGAACATCTTTTTCAATCTTCTGTTTCTCAAAAATTTCAGGGCATTTAAAAAATGTGGCATTTGTTTTACTTCCGTTAATATTGCCTCAATTTCGACGAGCCTATTCTTTTAGGGCAGAAGGTTGCCATTATGTTTCATAATGAGAAACCGCAGCACTGGCTACTACGAAAGTGTTAAATCAATTTTTTATTTTTTTTTTATTTTAACAAATAAGCCGATATTCAAATTACATGTGGGCTGTTATGGAAGTCATGGCTTCTAAAAAAAATTAGCTTAGAACATCTTTTTCAATCTTGTGTTTTTCAAAAATGTTGAATTTTTTTTACTTCCGTGAATATTTCACGGGTCGCAACTAGTATATTGTATTAAGAGTGCGTTATAATTCCATTATAATTATTTGTTGGTCATAAATAATTATAATGACAAACAATATTCCTCTAAAAATTAACCTCACTGACAATGTTCATTCTGTATTATTCCATTATTCTGTCTGTCTCTCGTTCTGCTCAAAACTGAGATATGTTATTGCTCTAAAACAGTGCGTCCTACGAAAATAGTTGTTATGACAAAAAATATTCATCTCTAAATATCAACCTCAGTAACAATGTTCATTCTGTATTATTCCGTTATTCTGTCTGTCTGTCTGTCTGCTCAAAACTGAGATATCATATTCCTCTAAAACAGCACGTCCTACGAAAATAATTGTTATAACAAAAAATATTCATCTCTAAATATCAACCTCAGTAACAATGTTTATTCTGTCTGTCTGTCTGCTCAAAATTGAGATATGGTATTGCTCTAAAACAGCGCGTCCTACGAAAATAATTGTTATGACAAAAAATATTCATCTCTAGACATCATCCTCAGTAACAATGTTCATTCTGTATTATTCCGTTATTCTTTCTGTCTGTCTGTCTGCTCAAAACTGAGATATGGTATTGCTCTAAAACAGCGC
>JAFIDM010009631.1:35259589-35341876 GCA_023159025.1 Thereuonema tuberculata
TTTTTTTTTTTTGGTTGTTGAATTGGAAATTCCTGGGCACCGCGGCAACGGCAAAAATAAAAAAAAAAATTTGAAATTCCGGTTTTTTTTTTGGTTGTAGATTTTTGGGATGGTGGGGAGAGGGCGCAAATATCAAGTGTAGGGCGCCTGACGAAATCTTGCCCCGGGCGCCAACAAACCACGCGACGGCCCTGCCTCCCAATGCAAAACTTTGTTTGTATAATTTGCCTCTGTCTAATATCTAACGACAAATACTAGTCCCATGCTTATCGTTCACGCCTTCACAAAAATCACAGTGCTTTGTGTTTTGTTTATTGTTTTTTCCAGTTTCTTGCAGACCCTACAGAACAACTTTCTCAAGACCATAACCACCCTTTAGTTAATTAAAGGATTATCCAAGACGTGTAATTTTCAGGAGCGCTGGAATATTTTCACGAACGGGGAAGGAGCAATTATTAAAAAAATAATAATTATTGATCATCAGTTAATAATTTATAATTATTAATAAATTGATAATAAGTGATTTATTAAATTTAATAAATTTATTTATTTATTAAATTTAATAAATTTATTTATTTATTTATTTTATGAATTTGTTATTTATTAATAATGATAGTAATAATAATTCAATTAGTACAGTCGAATAATAAATATTTTAGTCTTTTCATCTGTTTAGCCCATGTTTATTCTCATAAATTAATTCCCGGGTTTAGTGGAGATCAAAACGTAGTTTTCACTTCCTCCCACCATGAAAATTATTGGAGCAAGTCACCGATTTCCCCACCCATTCAAATTGACCATAACCACGATGTGTTCTGTATTACATCTTACTTTGATTTTTTTTTCTTTTTCCCACTGACATAGAATTATTTCTTAAGTTCTTAGGGGCCGTTCATAAATCATGTCCATTTTTGGGCCACTTTTTTACTTCCCTCTATGTGTGTCACAGACAGTCACATTTCCATAATCCCCCCCCCCATCTCTTTTCCAATTTTTATATTGACACATTAGTAAATTATTTCTGCATTAAAAAACTTTAAATATTATTTATATGATTCAAAAATTATAAAAATAATTAAAGTTCTAAATGTTACAATAATATGCAGGGTTGTCCCAGGTTTCTACGAACGATTTGGCAGCAATCAGTCATAAAAAAATCACCCAACCACTAATGATTGTGTTTTATTTGATTCATGGGTGTCCGCATATACGGGAAAAAGGGGCCCCTCCCTCCGCAGTGGAAATTTCAAAAATGTAATTCATATAATTTCTTTCTCGTAAGACGACTAACAGATATTTAGAAAATGGTAAATTCTTATTTAAGATACGTTATTATTATTATTATTACTTCAATTAATTTATAGGATTTTTACAGTGTAAAAATACATTGCCAAAATATTTTGCTCCCCTTCCCATATGCAAAAATTTCTACAGGCGCTCATGATTTGCTTTCTTTGCATTCTGACTATCGCCCGACATCGCGTTTTCCACTGAAGGAGGTTTCATTGAAACCGTTATTAATGGAATTTTGTTGTCCCATTCCTCGTGGCAGGCTTTCCAGAGTCCATCACCAGTTCTAGATCGTCTCTTTTCATTCAACCAAATCCACATAAGTCCACGGGAGATGCATCTGGTGATTTACACAAGTATGGATCGCTACGGAATAGCCTCAATTCCCGTTTCGTGAGTCATTCGATTCATGTCGCCAATGGCAATGACCAACCACTATCATGAACCTTTTGGAAAAACTTTCCTTATACTGAAAGACCTTTGGCATTCCGTGGACAATAGTAAATTGCCCGTGGCTTATTACAATCATTTAATTACATCTAGGCTTCATCAAGAGTTACAATATTTTCCCACTGATTACCTGCCAAAAAAAAAAAAAAAAAAGTTGTGGAAGAATGGTTAGGGATGTGTGCTTGTGTCCATAAATTTCCTAACTATGCGTGTTGTGTTGAGTATCACAGCCTTCTGGAGTTGTGCATAAGTGTTTTTGTGAAATCCTAGTGTGCTGAGGCTGTGGTGCAATGCATGAGGCACCAGACAGGACGACAGGTACAACACGTACTCGGTCCTGCCTCCACTGCTTCTGGAGCTCGTATGCTAGGTCGGTGTATTTACTGATCTCGTCTGCGTGAGAGGTCTGTTTGTTGACCTTATCAACAAGTGTGATGTCAGGTCGGTTGTGATGTATAGTTTTGTCTGTGTGAATGGGGCGGTCCCAATACAGCTTATATGAGGATGACTCTAATACTCTTTGAGTGTTCTTAATAAGTGAGTGTTTGTGTGCTAGCTGTTGATGAACGATCGACGCTACCTGATTGTGTCGGTGGAGGTAATCTGTCTGGGAGAGAAGGGGGCAGCCTGATATTATGTGGTCGATCGTCTCATGCGTAGTGTGGCATTTCCTGCATTTGTCGTCATGCGTGTTTCCATCGTGTAGAATATGTTTCTTGTAGTTGCGTGTGGGGATGACTTGGTCCTGTATCGCGATCATGAACCCTTCGGTCTCCCCAAACAGCTCGTCACTCGTCAGCCATCTGTTCGACGCTTCCATTTCGACATGAGGTTGGCTGAGTTCGTGGTGATGTCTGCCATGGAGTTCCTTACGATTATTATTATTATTATTATTATTATTATTATTATTATTATTATTGTTTTATGCTACTTTAAATATTATACATTCGTACAGTAGATAATGATCTTTGTATCAGGATGTACTGTAGATATTGATGTATCACGATAAAATTGTTCTTGGAATTTATTCTAAAAATATATATTATCATTAATTTAAAATGAAAGAATTTTACATTGTTAATAAATGGTAAAAGGTTAATAAAACAGTGAGAAAAAAATAAAAAATATAAAAAAAAAAAAAAGAAAAATATTCGATTTAAAAAATTCTTTGATTCCTCGTTAGTCGGAGAATTCTCCTTCAAAAATTGATTAAGTTCGCTTTTTCCTGTTATTTTTCTTTTTTTTTTTATTATTATTTTTATTTTCAATTTTTTTTTCTGTTACTTGATTTAAGTCAATTTATTTTATATAATTTTGTACGCTTTATCTCTCACTTTTTTAATTTTTTTTTTTCATTAACTTTTCAACCATTTTATTTTTCATTTTAATTTGCTTTTTTTTTCTTTTATTGGGTAATTTAAGCTTCATTTATATACAGCTAGCTGTACCCGGCATGCGTTGCAATGCCACTCAAAGGTTGAAAGTGCCCGGTGTCGATAAATTCGCTCTCTTATGGGGGGGGGGGGGGCGGGGACGCCATACTTGGGTGGGTGGAAGGCGACATGGCTACCTCGCCTTCCCTCCCGCCCAAGTGAGGTGTCCCTGCATCCCAAACGAGAGCGAATTTTTCACTTTACACAATATTTGTGTAGTTCTCATTGTCACCACCAGGTGCATATTTGACCCCGTTTCAACCCCGGGGGGGGGGGGGCAGGTTCTAAGGTAGCCTATCTTTTTTGCAGGGTCCTAAAGAGTAATTCTGCAAAATTTGGTCCAGATAGGTCAAAGGGCCTAGGAGTTTATACGGGATATACAAAGAAACATTCATTTATATATATATAGATGTATATGTTATTGTTTTTGTTTTTTTATAATTTACCTTTTTAATTTTTTTATTAAATTACACAATAGTATTTATTAACCTTTTAAAAATTACATTTACTTGTTTTTATTTTTATTCTCTTTTTTGCGTATAACTTATGAAGAACGTACTGTCAAATCCATGAGTAGAATTTCTGGAACAAGACCAACAAATTGAGAGTTCTGCTCGCTCTATTCGTTGTATTCGGGTTGTTTGTACTATTCTGTTCGTTCAACAAAAAAAAGTTTTCGGTATGGGCGCAACCTAATATATCAATTAAAAATACAAAAAATAAACTTCGTTCAAAACAATTCGAAAGTAATTAAATATGAAATTGTGTATATAATTTTATTTTGAAAATAATTCTGCACAATTTTTCAATAAGCGCTCTTTCACACTAAGCGATCATGATTTATTCGTCGCACCAATAAATTTTGGCCTCGCAGCTATGATCGCTTGCCTTTACACACGAAGCGACCATGGTCGCGCAGCCATACACGCCATCCGTCGAAGCTCATTAAGCAAAATGGATTTTGAAGAACCACTAAACTAATTGATAGTGCTGTTATCTCAGTTACGAAAACTGCAAAAAACGATCAAGCTTAACGGACATATCTAAATAAATTTTACAATATACTACATAATACCTACATAATAAATCGTCATATTTCAATTATCTATAAATATCAAACTTACAAAATTCATTTATTTCTGCAGCCGTAGCATCTTTGTTTATAAATATTCACTGAACTTCTAATATGAATTTTTCAGTGTCAAAGTCGTATGAAAAGGATCTAATTCATCATTTACAAATTACACTACTTCCTGTCAACAGCTTCTAGATATGCAAGTATATTTATTTAGTTATATTTCAATTATTATTATTAAAAGTAATAAATTGGAGATCAATAGATATAAAAAATTTAATAATTTAAATAATAATAAATTAATAATTTTTTAATTTGTAGTCATGGTTATATCAATTAACGAAATTAATTAAGGTCTTCACAATACAGCTGACAAACGAAAAATAATTTTTTTTAATGATTCGTTATTTTTTCGTTTCAGGAAAATTTTTTTCTTTACGTTTAACGTCGTAACGAAATAATTAGGCATGAAATAACACAGGTTATTATTTATTTATTTATTTATTTATTATAAATAACTTACTTGAATAATTTATTGAAAATTATATACCAATTTACATTAGATATATTTATATCTAGGGAATTAAATTATACTTATGATATAAATTAAAAATAAGTTATTATTATTATAATTATTGTTGTTGTTGAAAATGTCTGTTAAGCCCAGCACAAGAATAAACAAAACAATTGCCTTTTCCGATTCATTTTACGGGATGGATTAGGGAACAGCTGTTTCACCCTTGTACGGGATCATCAGCCCTAACCCCGTAAAATGAATCGGAAAAGGCAATTGTTTTGTTTATTCTGTGCTGGGCTTAACAGACATTTTCAGTGAAATTTGTCAGCACGTTAACCCTTTCTTTTGCTTATTGTTGTTGTTGTTGGTTTTCTTAGTTTTTGACTGGTGGTTTTAACATGACTTCTCATGGGAGTTTTATTTCTCAAGAAGGTCATATGGTGTTCTGTGGTGTATAATGAATTAGGTTCCAATGTGCGAACTACACTGGTCAAAATAATCAGGGGATCAAAAGAGGAACAGTAGAAGAGATCTATCAATCATATAAAAGTGATCTTAGTGAAATATCATTCGGATATCAGATACAGTAGAGTATGCTGTGGTAGGGATAAGAGAAACGCCCTAGGGGCTCTTTATACAGTGTTCACATGACATGCGACACAGTAGGGCAATGTGTACACCAGTAGAACAGCTCAAAAACAGAACATGGCCACAACAGTAACTGCCCTCAAGTACGATGTGTGGTCTCCTAGAACGACCAACACCGCTGTACACGTGTGTGGAGTGAGCTCAATGAGGTGCGATGAGATCTTGGGGAATGCTTCGCCACTCATCCAGAAAGGACAAACTTTAGCTCTGGAAGAGTTGAGGGAGGTGCCGTCCCAGCTGCAGTGCGTCTGCCAAGCGTATCCCAGACATGCTCAATGGGATTTAAGTCTGGTGAACAAGATGGCCATTCCATACACTTGATGTCCTCTTCTTGCAGGATGTTGTCCACTAACTCTGTGAGAACGAGAATTATCATCCATGAAAAGAAAAGAATCACTATATGCTCTAGCATATAGCATGATAATAGGTTGGAGGATCTCGTCTCTATATCTCAGGGCTGTCAAACTGCCATTTCGGATGACATGGAGGTCCGTATGTCCATCAATTCCTGCCCACATCATCAGTCCACCACCACCATATTGGATGTTTCTTGCACAAAAGCGGGGTTATTTCGTGTTCCACGTTCCGTCCAGATGAGGACTCGTCGATTATCAGGCTGGAAACTGAATCGCGACTCATCAGAGAACACAACCCGCCACCATTCGAAGTGCCCATAATCGCGATATCCCTCCTCCCAGTTTCTATTGGCTGTACGATGTTGCGGGTAATGAGACACACACCGTGGGCCTACGTTCAAAGTAGCCACCTTCACGAAGGCGATTGCCGACAGCTTGAAGTGACACCTTACGTCCTGTTGCCGTTTGAAGGGCATTTTGCAGTCCCATTACATTCTGTCGTCTGTTCCGGCGGTCTGTTAACATGATGTAACTATATATATGCATCAAATGATAACCAGGCACAAGGATAGGTAAAAGGATTTCGCACCCCTAGGTGTCACCGGGGAGAGACTGGGACGGCCGTTTCGTCCTCTTTAGGACTCGTCAGTCAGCCAAACTCCACCGATTCAGAAGGTGCGAAAGATTAAGGATCTCGGGTCTGGCTCGCGAAAGCGGGACCTACCCCAGAAGAAACCCGAACTAAAAATTTTACAACAACAGAAAAAATGTCGATTCCTTGTCCTGCGTTCCGCTAAGCTCAAAAGGAATTTAATAAAAGCATAAAAGAAAGCATTAAAATTAAGCAGTGTAAGTAATATATGCATTTTGTATGGTTAACAGAATCTGCTTGTAAGCATTTCAATTCATTATATAAAATAAAATAAATCACAGCTAGGTTCTTTTTCGGATTTATCAGTAGTTTCGTTTTGTTTCCATTTATGATAAGTTAATGATTGTCTTTAGATGCTTTTAAAAATGTTTTGGATTGCTTTTTGTGCTACTTTAATAATAATAATTTTTTCAAAAAAACAACAACACAAAACATAGAAAAAATAAAAAGGGAGTAGGCTGGTGGTCGCACTCGTTCGAACCCTCCCTTCCCCATGTCAGACATGTTCAATTTCTAAACCCCCTCTCACAGACACGTCGGAACTTCTTCATGAAGGGGAGGATACTTGCATTAATTAATTAATTAATAATTATAGTTATTAGTAATTAATAAACCAATCTTAACTTTAATTGAATGTTAATTATTAATAATATAATTATTAAATATTATATTAATTATAATATTGCATTAAAACAATAATTAGAGGACTTCTGAAAACAGAAGAAGAATTATTTATATTTTAAATAATTTTATCTAAGTTTATAAGTGGACGAAACTTATCTTCTGCTTTCTCATGTATGTCTGTTTTTCTCCCTCTTCTGATTTTCCTATAGTCTTTATACTAAAATAATCATCAGTTTTATTTGTGATATTTGATTTCAATAACAATATGAATAACATTACATTTAACTTTATATAAAATATTTATATATAATAATATGAAGAAAAAGAAATTAATAAGAAGAAAATGTAGTTATTGTATAAATCACCTGTCGAATATTCTTAGGGTAGATTGCAAAATCAATTGGTCAGAAATTAAAACAAAAAAAAACTTCACAATTGGCACAGATTCTACGTAGGGCTGCGATAAAATGAAGTTGTTTGTTGGTGTTTTTAAGCAAAATAGATTTGAGAAAATTCGATATTATACACATTCACTTTTTTATATTAACTCTCAATTACTTAAATCGTCTATTATACTGATAGTTTAGTAGGGAAGGCGAAAGATAGTTTTTGCTCCCCCATTCAGAAAAGTGGAGGCTCCACCCCCCCATATACATACTTCTTTTATTTACTTTTATTTCTTACTTGAAAACCTATTAAATGCTAGTCTAAATTTCACGACAGTTCATGTTTCACAACACAGGCGTAAGGGGATAACCCCCACCCCCCAACATCCGAAATTTGTATACGACAGTATTTTTTTTTTTGGTTGAGGTCTGCTCTTTAACATGGCCCTCCCTGTTTCATGATCACCTGTCGTTACTCATGACATGAAAGGATATGTTCAAGGTCATTTTTAAGGATGGTTTATAGGCGCAACACTGCCCGCGCCCTGACATCATCAACACATTGGTTAATTGAATTGAGCCAAAAGCTTTTGTCTTGATAATAGAAACGAAAGGAATACGCCTTTGCTAAAACCATGGCTTATCTAAAATACTATAGCACGAAATCCGGGAATCTATGAATAATTACCCCTACTTGAAATATGAAAGAATTTGAATTTATTCTTTTATGTAGAAACCGGAAACATTATTTAATAAAAACAGAACGAGTAATAGCATTTATCACTTTGTAAAAAGGAAACAGGAAATTTATTATTTTTTGGTTACATCCTACCGGAACATAATAAAACATTCGTCATTCAGAGGTTTTGTTATGGTACTACATTTTTTTTTCTTTTCAGATCCGAAACCGCTCTAGGTTGTCCACTAATTTGTAAATTTGCTGCACTCACAAATTAATGTATTAGAAAACTTCGCTTTTAAAAGCTGATAATAACTGTATCGGGAACGTCACTAAGATGGTCTTTGACGTTCAACCAAAAAAAAAAGCTACATTTTTCTCCATTTTCGGATACAATGCACGGAAGGGGGGGGGGTTACATTCCTATCAACTCCTCATTATGTCAATGGAGGGACATGCATTATTAGACAATTAATATCAGTAAAATGCGACATTGTATTAATGTGACCACAAGATCTCATTAAGAAAAAAGCTGGCACAATAATTATTTAAATTATTATTTTCAGTTTTAAAAATTTCTGTTTTACATTTAGGTTTTGTAGATGACACTTTATCTTTATCGAATAAAAATATTTATTAATGAGGAAAATAGAAATTTTTCAAATTTGGCAAGATTTCCATAGCCACCAAATGCCGTTAAAAAAAAACGCATTTATATAAATTATTGATTTTTTTTTTTTTTTTTGTCAATTAGTACTAAATATTGCCAATATTCAAGTCATAACTTTGGGAAAATCTCGCCAAAGGATTTACCCATCATTGGATTTATTATAGATTGTGCCTCCATCTGTTGAGTTTTATGCAAAGTATTTTATCACGTATGAAACATTCAAACCTTCATGTTACTAAATCAGTCACTATTTATTTTACCTCCCCCCCAAAAAAAATAAAATAAAAAGTAAAATGGCTTTGCTTTGAAACTTGTTTTATCAGAAAACAAGCATTCAAAATTTTTTGGTGGAAGTATCATTGAACATTTTAAGCAACATAATTATTTTGATTTTTTCCAGAACAAGTCTAATTATGAATAAAATTAGGATGCCTTTTTGAGTGAAGCTGAGACCCTGGAAATTGTTTCCATCTCCAATTCTAATTATTGTTTTATATCATTCAGTGGCTTATTTAAGGGAGAGGAGATAAGATTTGGAAATTTTCTTTACCATCCAAAAAAATTATTAGCTAACATAGCCCTCCCCCTACAAAAAAAAATAAGAAATTCTCTAAAATGTCTATAAATTTAGCTTATCAGATCTTCATCAACCCTCACAATGAACTAAAGGGACCTATGGTTAAATAAGTTTCAGTCCTGAAAATAATATATTTGTTTTTATTAGTTTATATTATTTATTTATTGTTATATATATTTATTATTGTTTTTATTTTGGAAGTCATGAGCCTCTGGTGATCCTAGACTCCCTATGCATTGGGTCATACACTCATGCTGTAAGGCAACTTTGTGGAAGGCACACACGATGTCTCATTCTGAAAAATTTCCAAGTTCACTCCTTCCAAATGAGAAATGAAGTTCAATTCTTTTTTGAGATATACATACAAAAAACTGAGGATGGTTGTTGCATAGTCTCATTTGTTTTTTATATAATTTTGTGGAGATATGAAGTTACAGATTTTACTGATTTTAATAGAAAAAAAAAAAAGAATTGCAAAGTTGCAAATTCCTTGCACAAATTGTGAAAATAGGCATTGCATCTTTTTTTATGGAAAGTCTATTCTAATTAAACCAGTGATTTTTATATATTAAGAAGAGAAATTGAAAGTTACATGTTTTTATATAAACATGTTAGAATATATATATATATATATATATATAACCTAACATATTTAAGTAAATTTTAATTAAAGAAATTATCAGAAAATAAGTACAGTAAAACCCTGTTATTGCGCTCATCAAGGGACTGTGATCTAAAAGCATAATAAGCGGGACAGCGCTATATCGAAGTTTTATTGTACATAAAACGTCCATGGACCGTATAAAAGGAGCATAAAGAACGGGATAGTGCTATAAGTGGGAGCGCTATATCAAGGTTTTACTGTATTTTAAAAAAAAGTTCCTAAAATTAAAGAAATTTTGCTGTTTTCAAATTGTAGCAATTTATTTTTACCCCTTAGTCAATCCCATTAACCTCTTCTTTTTTTTAATTAATGTCCTAATGCTAATTATTTAACTTAAAAAATGTAACTCTGGCTTCATATCCATACCAATAGCTCTCACCAATAGCCTGCTGGACACTAGGGTCCCAAAAAATCAAATGGTTAACTTTACAGGGGAACTACTCTGTGTTCTGAAGAATGACTCCTTTTGACAGAAGCTGAGTCATTCCACATAGGAATATTTCTATCTAAATTATGTTTGTTGGCTGTCGTACAGTTTTGCTATATTATTTACAAATATATACTAGTTTGCTGCTCATATTGTGCATTTGTTTTTCATTCCATGGATGATTTTAGAGACCAACAGCTTTATTCTCAATTGTTTCTGATAACTTTGTGTTCAGAAACATTGTTGAGAATGTTTCCAACATCACACCAAATTTAAATGTAAAAAACTACATTTAATACTAAAAAGCAAATTTTCAAAAAGATTACGTCTTTTCTTTTTCAAGCCTAAAATAACAATAAGTTGAAGAACAATACTCCAAATTACATTAAATTCCTCGAGAAAATATTAACAATATCATTTACTTACAATCTTTGTTTTCTTTAACATAATATATGATACAGCTTAACAATTTAGTTCCTTGATTGTAACCTTATTATTACATTTTGTGGACATTTTATCTACAAAACTTTTAGCTAATCTTATGAAATATTTCTCTATTTTAATACCATCATTCCTATTCATATTTTTTCTTTTTGTGTTCCGGATAAACATACTTTCTATTATCTTCAACTTATTGTTATTTTAGGCTTGAAAAAGAAAAGACGTAATCTTTTTGAAAATTTGCTTTTTAGTATTAAATGTAGTTTTTTACATTTAAATTTGGTGTGATGTTGGAAATATTTAATGGTAGAGGCTGTAGAAGGAGGGATCTACAAAAGAAATATGGGAACTTTACATTGTTGAGAATGCTCTAATTATTTATTCCAGTTCATCAATTTCTTAGGTTTGGTGAAGTAGATTATTCTTTAGCCAAATATAGTGGCAAGACGTTAGGTCTGAGTTGAAAAGAGATTCATCAGTGAAACCTTATCTTTCAGTTCATTCTTCTCAAAATTCTTCTTGAACTTTACGTTCTTAGAAACTTGAGGTGCCTCTTTCTGCAAGAAATGAATGTAATAGTGATAATTTATTCCAAGATTACTAAACTTTTACTTTTTTTTAACATTTATCTGTAAGCATTTAGAGTTCTGATTGAAAAAGATCTCTAATGTTTACTGGTTCATCTCATGCTTGTAAATGGCAGTTATGGAAAATTTGGAAAGCAATTTCATTAGTGTTATCATATAATTGTGACTACTAATTCTCTCAAAACAGTTTGATTTCTTCACACTTGCACGTGGGTTCTTCTAACAACTGCAGAGTATAATGCAACAGATTCTCATTTTATTGTAGAGGTTCACTGAATCTACTGTTATAGCAAATAGGATATCTCATACAGATTCATGAACAACTGATTATCAGTTATAGAATATCTTTTTTCCTACATGGTTTGTATACTACAGGTAAACATAGTGAATATCCATGGTGAAACAAAATGCATAAGTTTTAGAAAAGAAACAAATTAATATTTATTTGAATATTCACACTGTTTTTCTCCAGCCATTTTATGTCTGACATTCAAATATTTAAATTTCTCTTTTAGAACATGAAAGATTGATTGTGAGATAGACGAAAAATGGACAAGTTTAGGCTTATTATTGGAGTTCAAATTCAAAAACATTCTTTTAAAGCAAAATAATAGGGCATTGTAATTATACAGTTAGGATTTATTGACTCCATTTTTCCTAAAGATATTTAGCATGAAAAACAATATTTTGCAATTATTTGTATCATTCCTTTTTTTTAAAAAAAAATAAATGAAGAAAGAAATCAAGGCACATTTATAATAAATACAATACATTTATAATAAGTTTATAAATTAAAAATAACTGTATGAACTTTCCTATCAAGATACTGTCTGACATCATATTTCATAAATTAGAAAAAGTGATTTTTAATTTATAAACTTATTATAAATGTATTTGTATGGTGGCCTTGATTTCTTGCTATGAACATTTTACGCATTTAAACTATTTAATATTTAAATGAAGAAATTGAACAGTCAACAATGTTTCATACATCTGTAATTTTTACTCTGCAATTCTACAGTTATATTTTGTCAATTTAAGAATTATGAGTAAACATTGATTCATATTTTTTTTATTTTATTTAAAGAATACTATTTTCAGTGAATAAATTAAAACACAATTGACTTCAATGAAATGTTTCTTAAAAATACTGATAGTGAATTGATGAGCAGATTATATGTAAAGATTTATCAGCAACTAATTAGTTGTATAATTAACTGTGAAGTCACAGTCTTACTGTGTGTAGCAATATTTGATATTCATTGAAATATTGAGCTTAAACAAATGATTAAGATAGTCAATATTTTTTAAAATATTTAAAAATTATAAAACAAATAAAATCTGAGCTGAGAGAGTTATACTTCATTTCTTTTTTTTTTTTTTTTCTTTAATGTGGACTATTTGTTAAATGTCGTTAACTAATGCTTAACATAAAAATTACTATTAAATTACATCTTTACTATACACTGACAAGTTCTTTAGACACCTACAATAAATCTTTAAAAATATTGATTGAATTAGTTGCTGGAAAATCAAGGTGTGAAGAGTAATGTAGACATAAAAACAGGTAAGGAATCAGAAATTGTGGATATTTTCCTAAATAAGTGTCTTCGTTTCTTTATTTGAACAGAGTTTCAGTGAATTAGTAAATTAAATATAAAAATTGGAAGCAAAAGTAATCAGCAAATATTATGGACATTCAATTAAATAATGTCTGGAATTAAAGTTGGAAAAAAAAATGAAGCTATTCCCAAAACTCAATTGGCTCCTTATATGATTCATTCTAAATTTCATATGAATCTGGATATTAAAATTTTTTAGCTATTGGTCAAGAATGAGCTAAAAAAAAATGGATGAGTAGGAAATCAGGAGAATAAATAGATGGGGACAGTGTCCTTAGAATCAAATTTCAAACAAAGAAATAAGAAAAAAAATAGTATTTAATGTTTTATGACTAAATCGAGATGGTGCAGACATTTGCTTGTAATGAGGAAACTAGATTAGAAAAAACAGTATTTTAAACTACAATTAATTAGTTATCTAGAAGGAAAACCAATAAAAATGTAAAATTTGCTTTTATGATATATATAGCACAACTGTATATACTGTTCCCATGTTAGGATATTCCTAAGGAATGTTATTTTGAATATTTTCAGTGAAAAAGAAATGTAATGATAATTTTACTATTAAAATGAAATTATATAGGCTATCTTATTTTGTGTGAAAACAAAATTTTGCATAAAAAGATTGTTTAAATATAAATAGGAAGTTGTTAATAAATGAACTCGAAATTATTTTAGGGTAGCTATAAAACAAAATAAAAAAAATAATTGAATATTTTTAATGCTAGATTTATGAGAAGATCTCGTCATTTTATGAAATACTATTAAGCTGATAATGCTTTGAGTAGATTCAGTTTTGATTGCTAACAATACTAAAACCTCTATGCAACACTATTTAGAATAAGTCTTGAGTTATTATAATATATAAACCTATTATTTATGGGTTCTTGCATGAAAAGGGTTGAGAATCACTAGCTTCCTAAAAATTGACATTATAACCAGCGTATACTTATCAACATAATTTTAAATTATAAACCTTCAATCACAAAAACATAAATCAGAGCTGGGTGAGAGTTGCCAAGCACCCTGTTCAAATAATGACATTTCCAAAAACATTATTTTTTAGTATCTGTAACAAAGCTTTTGTAATAATCACTATTAAGAATGATATATATTTTAGTTTGGATTTAATTTAATAAACTATAACTATATGCCTTTTTTTATGTTGTGTATGTTATATATTAACCAATCAAATTGAAATTAACAATATTCATGAGAGATGAAAACATATAATGATTGGAAAAAGAAAAGGAGGAATGATAATGAAATGTTTGAAACTATATTAGATAAAAGGAAACAGAAATACATTTATAAATAACCTTGAACAATATATAGCCAGTAGCAATGACATTGTACAAGGTGGCGCACATAATCCAATAGGCCGGCAAAACGTTTTGTGGCCGATTTTATGTATGCCACCCTGTATGTATTGAATTATGCCTAAAACTTCAAAGCAGAATTCTTTTGGAGTATTTATTGTAATAAGTCATGGGGATGGATTGAAACATTAGCTCATACGACAGATATAAAATCCAGTGCTAGCTTTGTTTCATTATTGGAGAAGAAAGATTTTCCATATTTATTATAAGTAAAAAAAAAAAAAAAACCTTTTCTTCTGCCTAATATATATTGCTAACAACAACTGGAACTGAGAATAAAACATTATTATTGCTATAGTGCTTAGAAAATGACATTTTTTTTAGATACTAAAAAAGCTAATTTAATGTTTTTTAACAGCAATCACTTTAAAAAAAAACATTACCCCATCCTACTACAAAAGTAGTGTTCCTTTACTACAGACATTGCAAATTAAGCCAAATATGTAATCCACTTTTTCAAATTTACAAGCCCAAACTGAATATCTTGCAGTGGCGTCACTAGGGGGGTGCAGGGGGTGCGGACCGCACCGGGTGACACCAAAATGCTTTTACAAGGTTTTCCTTTTTTTTTGGTTGAACAGATAATTTTGAGGTTTTCCTTTTTTTTTTCAGATAGTTTCAGAATTTTTTTTTTTTTTTGGGAGGGGGTGACACCATGAGCTACCGCACTGGGTGACACCAACCCTAGTGACGCCTCTGATATCTTGTTAATATTTTCAGACTAAAAACTTTACATTAGCTTATTAAATGGACATTACACATTTATTATTCTAGAATAATCTAGTAAAATGTTAAGTTTTAGATGAATGAGAATTTCAGTCCATTGTTTAATTGGAATAGTAGTTACTCATCTCTTTTCATATAAAAACAAGGCAGTGAATACAAAATAAACTAAGTAGTAATTGAATATAAGGCAAACTATTTTAATTGCAACAAAACAATATCAAGTATACATCTGCCCTTTCTACCTTCAGTTTCACAAAATTTTAATATTTCTTAAATGCATAAATTCTCAATAAATGAAACTTTAAAAAGATGTACCATTCACTTCTGTCATTTATTTTCTTAATTTCCAGTGTAGGACCTTTTTCTGCAGAAAAAGAAATAATTTAAAATACTATCTTTGAAATTCAGTTCTATAAAAATACACAAAGTAATGTTACATTTTAATATATTTAATTATTTTTTGAATTTATTCAGACAAGTTACTGCATCACATTTAATAATATTTAGGTTTTAAACACATTACCTTGATGTGGAATTTATATTAATATTGTCGATGTAATAGCCAAGAAACTGATGTGCAACTAAATTCCATACAACAATTCAGTCCTTTTTTAATTCTGGTACAGCAATATGTTACTCATAAAAGAAGAAAAAATTATCTAGTCTAAATGTCCAAACAAAGCTTAAGAATTTAGTACAATATTATCTCAATTTCTAAGGATAAGAAACCTTAATCTTATTCAAACACCAAAATTATTACCAATATTTAATGTTCTTATTTATTTATTTAAGAAAATTAATTCATATGAGCCACTCTGGTGACTATACATTACTTTATAATTAAATTATAATGTCAGTATTTCTATTTCAAGTGTGTGTGTTTTTAAGTCAGTTGCTTAGGAGATGTTTAGCAAAACACTTGAGTATGCAGTATCAGCATAATTAAATTTCCAAGAGTTAATGATTTTGAGTAATAGTTAATTAATTTCATAGATTTTCCTTATAATGCAATTATTTATATTAAAATAAATCTGCATCGTTTGTGTCGAAGTTACTAAAAATAACATCTGAAAGTTTTTCACTTAAACTGATTTATTTCAGACATAAACTAGTTGAAGTTAACAAGAACCTTTCATTATGTGAATTACCAAGAGGAGTTTAGAAGTAAATTGAAACTGCAGGAAAAGACTTTAACCACTCTCATAATTTTGAATTCAAAAGTCCTCCTTCAAGAACTTTTGAGTTTATTTTATTCAATGTGAAAAGTTTCCACTTTCTTTAAAAAGCAGACTCAAGTTTGTTATTAACAGAATAAAATCAAAAGACCTTTTCCTGATAAAGGAAATAAAATTCAGTCTATAATTTAATGTCCTTAACTTTTGAGCGCTTAATGATAACTAAATAATACAACAAGAAACTTTATGTTTCAAAGCAGAGAGAAAAGGGTTTATTTTAATTTTTAAAATTATGCCGAGACTACCACTGGTGTGCAGAGGAAGGAAATGATGGAGATTGTTAAGTTCACTTTCCTTCCCAACACTGCATCAGAAATCACCCTTTCCATTCTTTGGTTGAATGCATCCCAAATAATATTTAAACCCTTATTCTTCCTTTCCAAATTCCTGGCAGTATTAGTGGGATTCTACATTCAAATCTATTCAGTAAATACTTATAAATGATCTTGTAATGAAAAGTAACTCTTAATATATCAATATATTACATCTAATTTTAACTTACAGATTATCCTTCTGAATAGTTCTTTAGTTAGAAGCATGTCTAATGAATATAATTGAACCTCTATAAATCCATTTACCTTTTTAAGCTTTATTTCTTTTTTGTTATTTTGCAACAATTAAAAAGTAATAAGCACTTAAGACAATATATGTATCGTTGTTTGTTTGTTTCAAGGGAATTATTTTTAGTGTTTATTTTTACAATGTTACTTTCATATACAGAGACATCTCAAAAGTAAATAGACACACTGATATGTTTTTCAATAGTTATTTAGTCTTCATTTCATTATCATGGTGTCTGTTTACTTTTGAGATATCTCTGTGTAATATTGATTAAACGTTAACAATGAATGTACTGTGTATAAAGTAAAATAATAATAAAAAATTCCTAAATAAAAAAAAAGAATTAAATTTCTATGTATGTATTTTTACAAACATTTTCAATCATAATTACTACATTGCTTTTGAGAAAAGAAACCATTGTGTAAATTAAGGATCAGATGATAATTTTTCAACAATCTGAAATGGAACAGTCTTTGAATAAGTGTCAAATCTAAGACTTGTTCAAAAGGTAAATTCACAAAATGTCTTTATATTTTTAAAGAAATCCGTGGTTAAAGGATGGGATCCAAAAACTAGTTTATTATGAATAATGTTTAGTAAATAATCTGAACCTGTAAAAGTTGAAATCTTTTAAATTAAAATTTGAAATGTCATTTTTTTAAATAAACTTTGTAGAGCACTTGTTAATTTATGGATAAAATTGTAGCTCAAGCCTTATGTATATTTAATAGAATGTTCATTGCTTTTTAAATACGCTTACATGTAATAAAAGACTGATTTTTGTTAACAATCTTTTATGAGTCATTTTTTTAAAAATTTTTAATGATATTTTTTAATCAAAGATTATTTAAATTTAAATAATCTAACTAATATGTTAAACTATCACTTGTTTGTTTTGATTTCCCATTCTCCAATTGTTTTCCTGTTTCAAATAAATGAAACAGGAGGAAGGACTGTATCTTAGTCTGACACAGCAATAAATAACGGTTATTTTAATAACAAGCAAAACCCACTAAGTGTGTGCTGATTTGGAACTCAATGTATTTTTAAAACTTTCACTTTCCAATCGGTTAGTCCTTTGTTTTACATGTAAACTTTATCAGAAATTAGTTTTTTTGATAATGTATTGACTGCTGAATATTGTCATACATGAGTTTGTAATCTTTATTATAATCTGGTATTGACATGCTGCCTGTTTTACTACTCACCACATTTACCTGAATATTGAATACTTTAAAAAAAATAAAGAGAAAAAGAGTTTAAAGATCACATTGTAATTTTCCATTAAATAATAGTAATAAGAATAAACTAACATAAGTGTTCAAAATGGTGATTTAATTTTTTTTTTTAAATTTTTAAGGCCTTAGAAATGCTTATAATACTTTATATTTTTAAAAATAAACATTGACAAATGAATAAAAATATCTGTTACTACTAATTAATATTTTTATAAATGGAATTATAAGCTTTTATAAGTTTATTTAATTTTTTTAAAAGTGTGAATCCATATCTGTAGCTGATGTCATTATAAATTTCCCTTGACACTATGCATCCACAATATCAGAAATACCATACGCAACTTGAGCAAACATTTAAAAAAAAAAATCTTAAGCTTTACGATTTACAGTGCTTGAGAAGTACCTGAAAGTAACATATTTAAAGTGGCCTATACTTTTAATCAAGTATTCTTGTTATGATGCTATTCATTTTATTTATTATTTTTCATTTTAAATTATCAATCAATCTTATATGTACATTTTCATGTAAGCATTCAAATCCTCCATGCAGCATACCACAATAATGTTTACCTAGTTTTTAGTTAGTTACAATTTACTCTTTATTTTGGTCTAGCTTATATTTTTCAAATTTTAATTATTTCCTCAACTGGGTAGCGTCATGCTGATTTTATTTGAGAAATATTAAACTCTTTAATAGCACTTTATGAGTTGAGCATTTCCCAAGTAGTCAGTTTTAACATTATTAAAATTAAGGATATTTTTTAATTTCATTACATTTAACAGATTTTTACTTTAAATTAATTATTGTCAATGAATACAAAAGCAGCTCAGTTTTACCTTAAGCTTCAATCTTGATTCATTCCAGTAGAAAATTTCATGAACTTGAAAAATTAGAACATTGATTAGAAAATAAAATTTTTTTTTACTGAGATCTTTTAGATTTTTCAATTATATATATGTTGATGGCAAGTTAATAGCTAATATAACAGCAGATTATATTTGATTGTTTTAAGTAATTGTAATTGAAAGATCTGAATGACCATCCACTGTCAGATAAGACCTTACAGTATTTCTCATGGACTATTAATATTATTAAATGTATGCATTATGTTTATCATCATCATTTTCAATCCAATGCAGAATGAAGATTTCTCCAAGTTTTTTGTTTTTTGAGTTCTTTCAATTGATTCAATTCCTATGAAATCCAACAAGGCTTTTAATTTTAATTACCCATTTTCTTGATCTCCTATCATCTCCAGGAATTGAAGTTTGGAATATCTCTTGCCATCTACAGTTGCTTCTTTGTGCTACATGTCCTGCCCATTCCAATTTGTTTTTGTTTTTTTTTGTAGATAGTATGTCTACAACTCTGGTTTGCTCTCATAAGTATATAATTACTGTTTGTTTTCAAAAGCCAGAAACACCACTGGCGGACGATTTTACTCCGCAGAGGGGTGATACGCTGAGATGGGCACTTTCCTAAGAAATTCTTTTGGACATTTTCGCTTTTAAGAAAAAAATAACAGAGGAGTATTTTTGCAATAGTATTTATTCTTTCCATAATTCTTTCCCAAAAACCGCAAAAAGAAAGCAGCTACTAGTAAACTAACACTGATAAAAAGTAAACATCCCCTCTTTATTTCTCCTCACCACTATTTTGATGAAATCGACGGAGATCTGACGCATGCACAAAAGAGGTGAAGGTTCTCGTAAACAAAAACGAACAATAACAGATTTTAAACTAAAAATTTAAAATAAGTAAAAACACTCATACAAAGCATTTGGAAACACAGTGATTTACTTGCTTTCTTTAAAAGTAACACTTACTCACCTTGACTGTGAAATGTATTTTTTTCCTTTTGATATATACTTGGAAGTTATTTTGAAATTACAATAGAATTATTTAATATACATTATTATTTAGCTTTTGAATTATGACCATTGAAATTGACTACTCCATAATTTAATCTTTACTTAGTAATATCTTTCCTCTCTTATCTTTTTGGTGGGACTTAAGGATCTTCTTCATTTTGATGGGAGACTTATTGTCTACTGTGCTGTGATTGTATAAAGTTCAATGAATGCTACTGAAGCCTAGCAACATTCCTTGGACTTCAGTTGATTTGTTTTATGATAAATAACAAAGCTTTATGAATCAAGGAAATCTTTCTTTTCTATTACTAATTATTTTCAGAAATAATAAAGTAACTTTAAGTTATTAATTTTCTAAATATTTGCAAAAATTTAATGGAAAATTTATGTAATGCACAAATAATGTTTAATGGTAAACAATCATCATTCCACAAATTAAAAAGTTTGATTATTATAAAGCCATTACTATTCATTAAAATTTCAGACATTAGAATTATTTGTGCATTAAAAAGATATTTTGTAATATCTGTTGCAGGATATTTTATTAAGTAAAGAATAAACATTTTTCTTGTTTTAACCCTGTGTTAGTGTGGCACGGTCATCGTCACATACAATTGCTTTAATTATATCTTTAAACAATAGATGACAGGATCAGTTCTTTACTGTAGCTTCCTGAAATAGTTTCAACTATTTGCCAGTAGGTGATTCAGTTTCATAGCATCCTTTGTTTAGGAAATAAGCAACAATTCGGTCTCTGACATAGACCATATTAATCTCATTGTGCATTGGTTTGTCTTCATTCTGCTAAATTTTGATCATTAATTTCAATGTTTACTTAATATTCTATATATTGCCACTTAACTACTGATTTGTATTGACATAAATTATAGGTATTCATTACTTTACTGATTTTCTAAAATATTTATTGTATTTAAAAAAAAGAAAATGAAATTTATCTTCATGTGAAATCAATGAACAAATGACAAGTATTACAAAACAATGTGTTTTGCAGGTAAAAATAGGTAGTTTCTAAATGTAATTAACAGTTAAGTTTAACAAATGTTCAAACTAAATATAAAGTACTTAGGTCTCAAGAGACAGACCATGTACTAAAATCTCATCACACTTCCCCAGGGTTAAATAAGAGACACCAAACACAACCTTTTGAATAACTGACACAATGGAAATAAATGTTGTTTAATTATTCATTCATAACTTATGAAGACTTTTATTAAATGAATCTCAGTTCCTTTTATTCATAATTCACATTTGTCTATATATAGAAAAATCTCATAATTAAAAGAGCAAATACATATAAATTATAATGTCTTCACTGTCAAATCAAATAGGGACAATGAACGAAGTTTTCACTATATAATTAAAAACAAAGGACAATAAATCTGTCTGCATGTTTCCAACTGATCAGGAATCATATTTTACATATGAACATATTCCTGCATTTCTTAAGTCAATGATATTTTAAACCTTATTATATAGGCATTATTAAACTCTTTTCTTTTAATCACATTTCTTACATCTATTGATCATTAATAAGTGGAATTACTGGACTGAACAGAGTTCGTTGTAAGCATTGCTGAATAATTCATTCATCTGGCACGTTTCTTGAAATTGATTGCAAAGTTAAGAATTTACAGTATGTGAATTTAATGTATCAACTTTTTAAGTAATTAACCATTTATATTTACTTTCATAAAGACAGGAGAAGTGACAATTTCAGAAGTTTAAAATAAAAATAATATTGGGATTAACATACAATCTACAAAAAAATAATGTGCCAATGGGAACTTAGTTGTTTTATTTCTTTGTTGCCCTATATAAAAAATATTACATAAAATCATCTTTAAACTCAGCTGTGGTAAAATAATATTTTAAATGAAAGTTACATTAATTTTTGAAAAGAAATAGGAATTAATAGAAAGCTTCTCATGTCAATTAAAATAGTAAATATACAAAATTGAAAAACAATTATTTTATCACAGTGAAGTGTAATATCAACTGGATCCAATATTTTTTACAGAACATTTGGCATAATTCAACATTTGTATATTTGCTAATAGGAATACATTTCAACAATTTCATACACATTAATAAGCTGCAACTTTTTTAAGCACTGTTCATTGTAAGCTTTGTATTTTTAAGTTGAAAGCTAAAGGAAAATATGAATATAAATACAGTACCTGATTTACATCACATTTACATCAATGAGAAGAAAAGTAATTGCACCCCTTTTCAAGAATAACATTTCAATAATTTTAAAGATTTATGATGAATGGCATCTAATGTTTTTAGCACAGGCAATTCTAATGATTAGAAACAAAAATTAGAAATAATCCTTACAATCAGGATGGAGATCCACAAGGACCCATTTGTTGTTCTAAAAATAGAGATTAATATTAAACTATCTTTGAAAATTATACTTTTTGACTATCTTGTATAAAGCTCACAATGGGATGTTACAGATCAGTGGGTGTACCTCTCCCCACCACTTTACTGTCCATATATTGCATCTTAATGATAACTGGTTGCATCGGACTACTTGATGTTTTACGCCATTCTTCTAAGTGACGGCAGTGTAGCAGTGTATGTAATGGCAGACCAAAGCTGAATAGAGACAATATTAGAAGGCCGACATTTACCTAAAAGAAACAATAAAAAAATGCAATTGCTTAAAGAAAAATTAAGATACTGGAACCATATGCATTATTTTTATTTATTAAAACAACTATGTCTGCTGTGATTACTAGAATATGAAAAAAAGACCATTCAAACATATCGTAAAAGTATGAGCAGTGGTATCTGAAAAACACAACTGAACTGAATACTAGTTTCCTTCTACTCTTCATCTCTACGGAAATACCTAATCCTTGTGCAACAGATTGTACTGGACTGAAATTAGCATATTTCACAATGACTAATTCAAGTACTATTACATTTCAAAAGTTTTAATCTTTGAACTGATTTTTGACTACAGTAAACTCCCGATTATCCACAGACCTCTCCTATTTCCATTTTTTTTTTACTGCACAATAAATTACGGAATCAACAAACATTTTTTAAATCTAGAATAAGGTAAACAATAAAAGAGGCACATTTAGCGACGTCCAAGTACGGGGGTTTTCGTGTTTCGACATGAAAAAACAAAAACAATTAACCAATTTTTTTTTTTGTTAAAAAGTAAGAAAATAAAGTAAAATAAAATAAAATAAAAAAAAAAATAATTGGTTATAATGTATGTACTGCCATTTTAATGTAAATAAAACATGTTAAAAGCATTTTTGTGTTGATTTTCGTCCTTTTTCGTCCCATTTCGGATTATCTGCGAAATTCGCTTATCCGTGGTTGCCGCGCCACCCAACTCCGCGGATAATCGGGAGTTTAATGTATTTTGAGACTAAAAATTCAAAATTAAATACTTACAGAATGATCTCCATTTAAAATTAAGAAAAAAAAAATTCTAAGGCAATATTATTTTCTAAAATAATTTTACTAAGCCTGATTTGTTTTGTTAATAGTATTTATTTTTTCTTTGTTTAAAGTTTAAGAAAGGGATAATTTCTTTGTTAAAGTAGTCTTGAATGGTATCTCCAGCGGCATCTAGCATTGAGATAATCAATTTGTTTGGCCTAATGGTTGATTCCAAATTGCATCAGCACATACCAAATATCTTTTGTTATATTCTGATAGACAACAGAAATTGTTACATAAATGTCTGTTATAATAAATTATGTTGTTTAATAAGATTTTCCCTATGACCTGTGATAAATAAATTCTCAAGCCATATTATGTTTCCATCTCCTACTATTTTAAAGTTTCTCTTCTGGAGTTTCAAAACTATTACAATCGGTAGAGAAAAAGAAAACTGATTAATCAGCACTTACTGTAAAACAGTTACTATTTCTTTATAAAATGAAATTTTTTATGTCGTGAGTTTATTTGTATAGAACATGTTTTAGCTATTTGAAACAAACATTATAATGGTTATGAAGCAGATGATTAAAGTATATTAGAAATGATTATAAAGATCATTTTATATTTCACAAATTTTATTTTGTGAAATATAAAAATTTAATATATAAATATACAATCTAAAAATTTGATTTTGTAACACTTTCAAACAAAAAATTATCTTTTTTTTTTCTTAGTAAATTAAAATAAAAATAAAATAAATATCATATTTAAAAATCTCAGCTTATTGTATTGCATTTAAAAATATGTTCTATCTAACTGAACACTGATGAATAATGAAAAAGAATTCAAAAGTTTCTTTTTATTATGTTGATTTATGTTTTAAAAAAACATGTAGCTCATTGATTCAGAAAACTATTAACATTATCAACTAATGAGGTTTCAATGAATACATTGTGATCAGTGAAGAGTTAATACAGGTAATATTTACACAAAAGAAAATTTCTATTCCACAATCTTACTGCACTGAAATGGCAAAGGAATTCCATAATGTTGAATGAAAATATGGAAATGACCCAATGCATGGAGAGGCAGGAGAATATCATGCTAGCATCTGTAGAATATCTTGATATGCCTATGCCAACTGTGAGTCCTAAAATATGTAAACATGGAGGTGAAATACCATGAGAATGGTTGAGAGTCTGGAATAAAGTCAAATTGTTAGCTAAGGACATAGCTAAATGATGAACTGTTTATATCTCCTCTATGTTTTTTTCTTTTTTATTATTGTGCATAGGGCCGTGGGCTCATCCCATGTGTGCTTTCATCCTTGCAGATCTATCGCACTAACCCGACAATGGTCAGAAATTGTGAAGATAATTGTTTTCCATTTTCAATTCTGACAATTTTTTCACACCCTTCAATGCCATAGACAGAGGAGAGAAAAAGAAGAAGAAGAAGCAGACAAACACCGGAAAGAAAGTAAACGTGCAAGCCGACGCCAGGATTCAAATCCAGGTGCCGATGTATCGGCCTCGTGGGAGATGCCGTCTAATCCACTAATATCTCTTCTACTTTAAGCAGTAGAAGAGAATTTGAATAAGCTAAGCTATGATTAAATATAAGAGTCTGTCTTTAAAAGGCCTACAACCGTCTCCAAAAAAATAGTGTTTTTGTGTTAGTATTGAAATAGGAATCCTGAAGAACTTAATAACTTTTATGGATTATGATGTGAATGAGTAAAACAGCACTGCCTATAATGTAATGTATTATTATATTTTTTTTTATACTTATAAAAACTATTCAACTTAATAAGTATCTAATTAATAAAGGATTATTGGCTAACCCCCTAGAATAAAAACCATTAAAATAATCAGTTCATCTTATACCCATCCCCGCCCCACACACACACAGACTTTGATGGAACCTGGTCCCATCATAAAATGAGAATTACCTGTACTTCTCTGTTACTACCATTTTTTTTTAAATGGATTATCTTTATAACAACTTTACATACTAACGTCAATAAATGTTTTCTTAGTAAAACATTATTTAAAAGGTTACATTATAATCCTTAAATTTGATATTCATACTAATAATAAATCAACTTAAACTTTTTCAAGTCCATCCAATTAAACTTTACTTACCCAATAAGGATCACCATGAAAATTATTCAACACAAGAACAAATAATGGATGCTGCAGTACTGAAAAAAATGCAGAGGTAAGAAATGCTAATCCAATCAAAGCCTGATGATGAATGGGATGAAAGGCAACTGAATAAAGACGTCCAATAGCACAAGGGACAAATCCTCGAATGAGCGTATAACAGACGAAAGTAGATACCTGAAATAAAATATTTTTCAAAAATATTAAGAGATAAAACGAATTTCATAATTTACAAGATAATTTGTACAATCATTCATACATTGTGCACATAAACGTATAATTTATTATTTCACATAACTTCTCCATTACCTACTAGATTCACAATAACAAGATTGGGAAATTCTTGATTTTTTTTCCTTTCAAATTTTCCAAAATATATTAAAGCAACTAAATTAATAAATAAATTTATCCTGGGAAAAAAGATAAAAGAAATTATATATAATGCAATCACATAATCTCCAAAATGAGCTCATAAATCAACTGCTTTCTCTGATTTTTAGACAACATTCAAATTTTCCAACTAACTTTACTATGAACAATGTTCCAAACTTTATGACAAACCTTAAATATTTTGACTTATTGAAAATGGCATTATTTTTTTAAATTTAAAAACGTAAAAGCATTTATAAATGCTTTTCCTCGAACTGATACTGTTCTGATTAGAAGTTGATGATGCAACTGACTTACTATAGCTGTATGGTATAAAACCTTTTTTACTTCAGCTTAATGTGATTGCTTCTACTGAACAAGCAGCCAGAAATGGAGCCTGAATCCAAAGAAGTCAGAAGAACACTTCTCTAATCATTTCCCTGTTGACATTAGAAGTGAACATTATTAACTGTTTCAGGTCTGAACTTAAGATGTTTTGATCTGTATTAGGTAATGACTGGAGAACATCAGTTTAAAAGTTGACTTAATATCAAATAATGAAAATTAAACCAATAAATGGGAATAACTCAGTTAGGGAAATATTTCAGTTATCTTAAAATCTAATTCTGTAAATTATTACAGTGCAGTAGTACTTGTTATTTACCACACATTGAAAGTAATTAAATTATAGAAATATATCCATCCATAATTTCAAAGTAATGGCCTGTTCTTAAATAAGTTGTTATTGGTTTCTTTTTTATATGTTGTTTTATTGAATGGCCTCACTCTGAAGAATTCTCAGATGTGCAATATTTGCTACGTCTAACAATAACACAAATTACTGTAATGGCAGGATTCACTTACACATATACAAAACTATATCAGTTTCCCAACTTTCATACTCCCTAAATAAATTATAAATCATTCTCTCACTTATTACAGAATATCAAATATTAACATTTTTCATATGATTTACCTTAATATCTCTACACAGTTTTTTTGATATAAATTGTTATGAATTCACAAAATATTTTTCCACTGCAAAATGTACTACAAATTCTGACAATTCTTTCATTATCATCTCAAGTGCCTTAGGATATTATAAAAACAAAACTGTTAAGTCATTAAGAGAAACCTACTGTTCGGTTTTGTTTACGAGAGCCTTCAATGCTTTTGCGCATGCGTCAGGTCTCCTTCGATTTCAGCAAAATAGGGATGAGGAGAAACAAAGAGGGGATGTTTACTTTTTATAGTGTTAGTTTACTAGTAGCTACGTTTTATTTGTGCTTTTCGGGAAAGAATTATGGAAAGAATAAATACTATTGCAAAAATAACAGGTACTAAAAGAAAAAAAACTGGTCTTAAGAAAGTGCCCATCTCAGCGTATCACGCCCTTTGCGGAGTAGAATCGTCCGCCAGTGGTAGTTCTCGCTTTTAAAAACAAACAGTACAGTGATCCATACAATAAAAAACAAACCTAAATAGTGATTATTTAATACAGTTTAATAAATAATATGTTTAATGAAACACATTTTGAAAGGATACAATTAAACATTTGAATATCCTAACACTATCAATAAATAAAACGTGTATAATCAAAACATATTGTAATGCACTACAGTAATGCCATGCCATATAAACCTTACTGATGTGAACTCATTCAGTGTTAACTTGTAACTATAAGCAGTAAAATATACCGATAAGCATGATTTCTTGTTAAGCTTGAGTGCCACTGCTTTTCTAGACGTGACAACCAAGATGTTCGTTCCCCTCACCCCCTGGAGCGCTTGTCCTTTGCCCCTCAATAGGGGTGGAAATAGTAAACTGCCGAAACAATAAACTTTCACCCCATTGAAAAGCAATGGTCAGGGGCTCTGGGGATAAGGGGGAGCATCTTGGACATTGCGTCTAGAGAAGCCAGACACACTAGCTTTAGCTATCGATAACAATTTCAGACTTATTTGTTGTAAAGGTTTTGTATATTCTAAATGTTTTATATATTGGACTTTAAAATAATCTTATTACACTCATTAAAATAAGGACACTCAGCTTGAAATAAACTGTGTATTGAATAGCAACAATGGTAAATGTTATTAGAAAATTAAAGAACTGCTGGAAAACTTAAATAAAATAATTACTTATTTTGGAAGCAAGAGCAAACAGTATGAATGTTAAGGATCATAATGCATAAAGATGATGTACAAGATTTTTAGGTAACAAGAAATGTTAACATAAGCTAAGATTACACAGGACTAAAATTATCTTAGAACAGAAAATAATTGATTATTTTTAAAAATAACAAATGATATTACTTTCAGGAATTTTTAACTAAGATTTGAATTTATGATTTAAAATTCAGATGATAACATAGGTGTTCAGGGTAAATGACACACACAGAAATGTATGTGACATTTTTCAGTATTATGAAATGTTGGTGCTATTTGAAAACAGTGACATTGTTCGTTTGTGATACATTTCTGAATGAATATATATATTAATAGGAAAAAAAAATCATCACATCAATTTACATTAGGGTCTTTAAAAAGATATATAAGAGCATTTATGCATTCTTTAAAAAAAAAACAAAAAAAAAAAACTGAACAACTTTTATATCTAGATTTTGCTAATCTAGATAATATAATCATTATGCATATAAGAAAGAACAGTTGGTTTCAATCAGTTAAAGACATTTTGATTCTACAAAACATTATCAATTTTCAAATACCTTTTATGTGCTATTCATAAATTTGCCCATTAGTTAAAGTTATTTAGATTTTGTGAAACACAAATGCTTATTAATAAAATCCTTTAATGTTTTTAAATGAATTTAATTTTTTGTTAGAACAACCTATTTTAAAGGATGTTTCAGAATCTTTTCTGATTCCATTTTCACCTATACTTGTATATGTTTACTCTCACCTATATTTGCATTAAAATCTTATGAAGTAGATTACAGAATCATGTATACAAGTTTAAATGGCAGTAGAACCTGGAAAGGTTTTGAAACATCCTTTTATGTAAGCTTTTTTAATTAATTTTCCCTGGTTATTTTCTTTGGGATCAAAGATGGGAGATGTTGGTCTAACCTACTAACTCCAACTTCCACGGGCGGATCTAGGATTTTTCAAAGGGGGGGGCTAACTTTTCTGAAGAGCTGACTATACCTGTGTGTCTGAAATGCACGTTAAACGCCAGCTTTTTATTAGCAATTGAAATCGTCATCATGGCAATATTAATGTTTATTAGGCAGCAGCCTTTGGATACCACATTTTATCCAATCTATATTCACAGCTAAAGGGAGGGGCTATAGCCCCCATTAGCCCCCCCCCCCTGGATCCGCCTATGCCAACTTCATATTAATGGTTGTAAATTGCTGGAGCCTTTATCTCCAATACCTGAATGGATCTGGTATGAGGTCCTTTAAGGATCAGTCCATACGAAGTGGTCCAGGAAAAAATAAAACGGTTGCTTGATTATTTTTAAAAAAATCTGATTTTTTTTTTATCCAATGACTAACATGTTAGTAATTCAAAATGGCTAATAGTTTAATTTTATTGTTTTTTGTTTTTGCATGGTGGCCAGATTTGGATGGTGCATTTTTTGCAATTTTAAGGGTTAACAGAAACTTAAATATCTCGGCCTCTATTGGCTCTAAAAACATGAGGAAAAAAAGCAATTTGTTCAGAAAATTAAGGGCTACTTATATTTTACTTATAAGGTATTTTCACCAAAACTTAATTCTAAAGGGTGAATTTCAGCCTAAAGTCTTACCTTGTTTCAACAATATTCCTGTTTTCAGGAAGGGAAAGAGTCAACAAGTCATAATTCTTTTTACAAACAGGTACAAACTACTTGCGCTCATACACTAAGTTTTAATCCTGAGACTTGCCCTCCTTTTTTTCTAAAAAATTCTCAATATTTGGAAATTTGAAAAAATGGCACTTTCAGAGCTCAATATCTCAGGTGGGAAGAGATAAAAATCTGAACTTTTGGCCCATTATAGTACTGTATGATAGTATTATACATTAATATATTTTGAGTTTGAGATTTGACTATAAAGTAGAGATAATGCTAGGACAAATCGCCAAAAAAGCACATGTTACAATCCGTATGTATAGTATTTAAATCAATTAATTTATTATTTCAATTTATACAAATATATAAAACAATTCTCCTTTTATGGGATCGTCCATTAATCACGTGAGGCTTGAAAGAGGGGGGTTCGGAAAAAATCACGAAGTATCACAAGGGGGGGAGGGGGGGTGTATCACAAGGAGGGGGGGAGATATCACGTGTATTTATTTTTGACATGTTTAGAGGTTTTGTTTTTTTTTTTTTTTTTGGTTGAATAGATAGGTTTAGAGGTTTTTTTTACCAAAAAAATACACGTGATTTTGGATGGGGGGGGGGGTAGTCTAAAACCTCACCACGAACCACCAGGGGGGAGGGGGGAGTTAAAAAGTTCCTAAAAAAACCTCACGTGATTAATGGACGACCCCTATGATAAAAAAACAGAACCCAGATGAAGAAACCCGAGACACAGAAAAAATCCCTGACAACAGAAGTCACCAACGGTTTCAGTTTCAACCAAGAGAAGAGTTCGGCATAAATAGCAGCTACAATTAGAGTTTCAAAAACATAATTGCATATGTGTTTGCTAGGCAAAGGAGAGCATTATGAAAAAGATCTAACTGGATCCTTTCCACAGGCATTTAAATTTAGATTGATAGTTTTTGAGGAGGTTCATATCTCTAGATAAGCAAAGTTTGACAGAAGGCATACTGTTGACATGAAGTAAATCAGTCTTTCATAAAAAAAAAAAAAAATGGCACTCATGCAAGACATAACATACCTTTTGTGCATCAAATATGAGCAACCAACATTAGAAACATTCTGGACCCTGCTCACAGACAACTTCATCTCTGATGGCTGGCTATAATAGATTACTCATTTCATCCACAATCATGGTCCAACATTAGAGGTCAGTAATTCATTTTCCAATTTTGGTTTGCAGTAATTTCTTTCCCAAAATATAATTATTCATTACTACAATGAAGTTACATTGAATGTGAGTATGCTCTAATTAATTCTTGATGATGTTCTGAAATTTTGATGAACCTCAGCATAGTAAGTTGAAATCTTAAGGAATGATGTAAGGCATTAGGTTGAATCCACTAGCATCATTTCATTTTTAACAAAACAGCATTCTGATAAAATTCTCATATTTACCTCTATAAAAATAAAAGTCAGGATAGTGTTTCCACCAGATTTATATTATTTTGAAAATTTTCTGATTCTCTTTTACTGACCTGCCCTGAATTTCAAGCCTATTTATATTCTATAGGTTCTCTGAAAAATGTGCTAAAAGACAGGCTTCTATTTTGGCAAACATCTGAAGACACGGCTCCTAAAAAAATCAGCTATTTTTAGGCCCTAGATATCTAGTGAGATACCTCTTAAAATTATGAAATTCGTATTTCCAATGGAAATATATATATTTGTAGCACAAAATTGGAAATTTGAGATTCATAAGTAACATTCATATATTTTCACTTAGTGAAATAATTTAATTGTTTTTTTTCAAAATCTACAAAGGAAAATAAAAATCACTAGTGTTCAGGAGATATAAGAAAACTTTATTTAGTATATTCTGCTTTAGATTTACAGCCTCATTCAAAATAGTAAAAATAGTTGCCGGAAATGAATGGCTATTTAATTAAAACAAAATGAAAAGCAGACCACTCTTAACATATGCAAAGCCTCAAGTGAGAATAATTTGGAGGGTTCACTATGTACCTTTACCTAAATACTGAGGAACCGCACTCAGAATCTTTGTCATTCCTAATTTTCTACTTATTTTTACTTTGACTAAAATGGTCGGGTTTTATTTATTTCCTTTTAATTTATACAATTTTATAACTTGACTCTTCATAATTGAACCTCATGTTTATAGGAGCCCTGCTTGCCTGTGCTAAGGCTCGCCCTATGAAAAGAGTCTATATCCCTGTACCGGAAATTGTAAACAACCCTTCAACTTCATTAACTGAAAATAATTATCTTATATAGCAATTTAAATGTTTAACATGAAATGAATAAATATTGTTGATAAATATCGTGAGACTGCTTATGTAAACATTAATTGAATGCAAGTCAATGAATCATAACTGAAAGTAAAATTTGAAATATTATATCAGGTTGTTATTTGTGAACAGTGATTATAGTTTGCATGATGAACATTGGTGAATAAGATGTTTCATCCTGCTGGAACAGATACATTGTTAAAATTTTCATTGATTGACATATTATCAATCAACGGAACTAGCTACAGGAATCTAACAATTATGACAGCAAGGGAGAGTTTATATATCACACGATATTATGTCATGAAATTTCACAATTTCTCAATTACAGATGTGATGCCATATAGGAAAAGCCAGCAGAGATAAAATTATATAATCATTACTTCATTTAATTTAAGCAGATACATTCTAAATTAGTATAATTTATTTATGTTGTAAGTGTAAACAAAGATCAAACAATATATATTTTTTTAATATTTCAGGCCCTGGCAGTATTAGTATTACATTAGTCTCAACTTTCACTTTTTACAACAAATTGTATCTTCTAAAAATCAATTCAGAATATTAGAAGGCAACTCTCTGGAAATATATAGGCCTAAAATGTAAATTAGGTTTTTTTTTAATTTAGTGTTATCCATAGTGCTGCATTAATCTCAAACTTCCAATTTGTTGTAAGTAATAACCTTCTTCATTGTAAGATTACAGAATTTTAGGAGTTTTGACTACTTTTGCATTTTGACTTGGAAAATGCCTCTGAAAGAAAAAATTTACATTTTACACTTTATTTCATTTTTCATTCTTTCTTATCTAATAGTCCGTGAAGTTTCAGATTTCAGGCACTTTTTTTAAACATCATATTAGATAGTTATATCAGGCATTTATTACATCAAAATAATAAAAAAAATATAGTTCATTTCATGTAGAAACAAATGATCTTTGTTATAAAATGTAAAATACTGTTAACACAAGTTTTCATTAACACTATTCTGTAGTGCACAAAAGAAGCAAAAATGGATACTGTAAAAAAATATGACCTGCTAAAAATAAAATGTTTAATTCTAAATACAAAGATACTGGAGAATATCCATGCTAAAAATCAAAAATATGAAAATAGTATATAACTATATGATATTTGAATAATCTGATTTGGAATCATTAACATAACCGTAACCTTACCTGCAAAGTTAAATTAGGGATGAGAACAAGCAGCCCAAATATCACCATCACTGTGGATGTAATGAAAAATACATTGGCACAATCACGAAATTTGCAGATCTTCCGGTCTAAATCTCTTGATCCAGCAAGGGTTATCCCAGAACTACTTTGTTGCTTAGTGGGAGTTTTATTTGCTTTCTCAGGTGTTGAAGGAGTTGCAGAAGCAATTAAAGATACTTTACGTGATGCACCCTCTGGTGGAGTTCCGACTGGAATCTGGACTGTGGATGATTTTCTTGTTCCACTTCGACTTGTGTCTGACTGACAGGAATGTGCTGGTGATGCTACTCCAGCACCTGTTGTATTTCCAAGTTTATAGCCATGAACTTCAGGTGTTGAGGGTAAGGAAGATGGTAACACTGGACTAGGCTGCCGAAAATATCCACAGTTGTCAGCTTGAGTTAACATTGGAGAGGGTGTAGCAAGCAGAGGCTCAGGTGATCTCAGTCTGTCTCCCACTAAACTAGTGGTTGTCGAGGAGGAAGGGATTGGTTTTGATTTGCGTGGAGACTGATTGGCATAGGACTGAGACGAATCCTCATCAACTCCAACAGCTTTTTTCGATTTCCAGTCAACAAAACCTCCAAGAAAATGAGTTGTACCCAGGCAACAGATTTGTAAAATCCCAAATATGAAAATGTACAAGTCAACTGCAAAAGAAACCAAAGATAGATTATATGAACTTCAAGAAAATTAACATTTTCCCTCCTACCTCTATAAATTTGTAAATGAAATACAGAATAACAATGAAAAAAAAACTGAAACAACATATATAACAATCAATAATATTATATATTAATAATTCTGATTAACAAAGTAATTAACATGGTAATTTTCTGTTACTAGTTGTTGTAACTGATTTGGAATTTTTTACTTTTTTAACATTTAAATGCATATTGAATAAAATAGAAATATATTGATTCATCCAGTTAGGAAGAGAAGGAAAAATCCACTTATGTCTTTTATTTCACTTGGAATGATAAAGTAAAGACTACATAATTTCTAAATTTAATGTTAAACAAAAACCAAAAAAAAATAAAAATAAAAAATAAATCTTAATAGTTATTAAAAAAATTAAAAAACAATGAACAACAGATTTCAGAAATGAGTTCCCACTACTACATCTGTGGAGCTAAAGAATATTTTTGACAATCTTTAAATTAAAGCAAATAGCTGTAATCATCACATTTCTAAGTATAATAATAATAATCAACCCCCCCCCCCAACACCCACATCAGCAGCTGCGTGAATCATGGGCTCGTAAGGAACTCCATGGCAGACATCACCATGACCTCATGTCGACAGGGAAGCGTCGAATAGATGGCTGACGAGTGGTGAGCTGTTCGGAAGACCAAACGGTTCATGATTGCGATACAGGACCAAGTAGTCCCCATACGCAACTATAAGAAACACATTCTACATGATGCAAACACGCACTACGACACATGCAGGAAATGCCACATTACACATGAGATGATCTACCATATAATATCAGGCTGTCCCCTTCTCCTCCAAACAGACAACCTCCATCGATACAATCAGGTAGTGTCGTTTATCCTTCAACAGACAGCACACAAACACTCACTTATTAAGAACACGGTCCCATATTCTTACATACCACATACATACCACAAAGCATATTAGAGTCACCCTCATATAAGCTGTACTGAGACCGCCCCATTCACACAGACAAAACCATACATCACAACAGACCTGACATCACATTTGTTGATAAGGTGAACAATTAGATCTACCTCATTGATATTGCAGTGTCTATCAGCAAGAACATGCAGAAAACTCATGCAGACAAGATCAGTGAATACACTGAGTTTGCACAGGAGTTCCAGAAGCAGTGGAGGCAGGATTGAGTACGTGTTGTATCCATCGTCCTGTCCGCCACTGGGCTGGTGCCTTACACACTGCACCACAGCCTGAGCACAATAGGACTTCATAAAAACACTTATGCACAACTCCAGAAGGCTGTAGTACTCAACACAACACGCATAGTTCGGAAATTTATGGACACAAGCACACATCCCTAACTATTCTTCCAATTTTTTTTTTATTTTTTTTTTTAATACACTTGGCAATATGTGCTTTGGTCCTTGACCCGCCATATTGTCTTAGCTGGGGAATCCCATGGTTTGAAACTTTTTCGATATAATAATAATACAAGAGATAAAAGTAAAATTTTACAGCAGGTTAGTTGTAGTCATTGATGAGATCAATGAAATATGTTTTTGAACTTTTAAATATCTGATCATTATTTTGATTTTTAGATACCTGTTTGATCTTCATTACAAAAATGTTGCTAACTTCAACAACAATTACAATTAATATTTTCTGCTAAATTCTAATTTAGCTTCATTTGGTATGCTTTTTTTAGCTGATTTTTATTCTAAGGATAGTGTTGTTTAAAGTAAATGTGCAAAGTCTAAAATATACCTTTTACATTCTAGACTTCTGTCAATTTACTTCAGGTTTTAATTATGATCCACTAATCCCCACTGATAGAATTCTTAAGTAAAAAAATGAATGAAATGACCCAGTTTTGTAAAAATCTATATTAAATAAACAATCATCAAAAAGATATGTAAAATTTCACTAAACATATTCAATGATCTAATTAATGACTATAATTAAACTGCTACAAATTTAACTAATCTTTAACTCCTATCACTTGTATGATGATGATGATAATGATTATTATTATTATTTTATACTTAGAAATTTGATGAAAATAAAATTTGAAAGACAAATTAAAATTTTTTAAACTCTAAGAAATGACACCAAAAACCCTTTAACTTGATGTATATTTTATATAGAGACAAACCAGCTGTATTTTATGTAAATTTGAAAATACGCTACAAATACTAATGTGAGAATACTAATGCTTAATTGACTTTATAACTGAAAATGGGACTCACATGTATTTTCGCAATGTGGTGCATTGAAAATTTAAAATTTACCTTAATATATATTTTTAATTAAGTGTGTTCACCTCAAATCAATTAAGCATTACACTAAAAGACACATTTGATAAAGACTCAATTTGTGTGAAAAATTTGAAATAATGTGAATTTCATGAAAAATCTGAAAAATTCATGAAGAACCACATAACTTCCAACTGATGAGCTACATGAATTGCAATGCAGCATTAAAGCAAGCACACCTCATCGTCATATACCTGGGAAGGATAATGGAAAAACTGTTGGCAATATGACTTATATTTGCTACTATTTATTGAAAATATAATGAAATGAATGATGTAATATAGACTACATTAATTAATAAAAGTGTCTATCAATTAATTTTCATTGTTTTGTTATTTACACATTATGCATTATTTACTACACTTAAAAAGTATGTTTTTAAAAGCAAATGTGTTGCATTGGTAATAGATTTATGTGCTCTGAGAATGCATCCCCCCCCCACCATTTTTCTATATATTTGTAGGAGAAAATTAATCTTAAATTATGAAACATCTTTGGGAATTAACCCCTTACAACATATCGTGTGACTGCTTATATACAACAACTTCATTAATTTAACACAACTCAATTAATACACTCAATCACCAAAAGTCATGGCACACCCCTCCAATCAGGTTCCCTGTCTGTAATGAGACAGATCCCGCTGCTTCTATTCTCGGAATGCAGGTGCATAGGACTTCTTGATATCACACAATCATTGTAAGCAAAACTAGCTGCAGAAATGGCAGCACACCGAAAGCTATCCGCATTTTAACGGGGGATGATTGTTGTGCCAGACGGATGGGTGCCTCAATATCAGATGTAGCCAACATCCTTCAGTTTTCCCGCACAACCATTGCAAGGGTCTATCGAGAGTACACCCAACCAGGGGTTACAACCCACGTCGAACAGCGGAAGGGCCGCCCATGCCTCTTTGATGCCAGAGGTGTTCGCCGGATCACCCGGCTTGCAAGTGCTGACCGAAGGGTGACAGTGGGACAAATCACCATGCAGTACAACCAGGAACGTCGTACAACTGTGCCCGTGACGACAATTCGGCGAACATTGCGCATTGCAGGCTTTAGGAGCAGGAGACCACGCGGGTGCCACTCTTGACAGCTGCACATCGTCAGCAACGCCTAGCCTGGGCCGACCAACATCGACATTGGACCGCTGAGGACTGGCGAAGGGTTGCCTGGTCCGACGAGTCACGGTTTCAGCTGTATCGGGCCGATGGTCGTGTCCGTGTCTGGCGCAGGCACACGAAGCCATGGACCCCGCTTGTCAGGTGGGGACCACTCAGGCAGGTGGAGGCTCCATACTGGTCTGGGGTGTTTTCTTGTGGCATGCAATGGGTGCATTGGTGCATCTGACATTCACTCTGCTTGCTACTTCCTACATCGATCTGCTTGGGGACCACCTGCACCCCTTTATGAACTGTTTTTACCCTGCGGGCGACGGCACCTTTCTGCAAGATAATGCGCCTCCACACACGGCCCTTATGACACGGCAGTGGCCGGAGGAACATGCTACCGACTTCACGACAATGATTTGTCCTCCATGTTCCCCAGATTGCAATCCCATTGAACATTTGTGGGACATCATCGAACGATCTGTCAGGTCGTCACCAACACAACTGGTAAATGCAGCATCGTTATGGAGTGCAGTGGAGGCGGCATGGCTTCCAGTGCCTGTTGATGTGTTCCGGGGACTGGTAGACTCTCTTCCAAGATGGGTTCGCTGCCGTTATCCAGGCCAGAGGGGGCCCCAACACGTTGTTAGGCAGGTGTGTCATGACTTTTGGTGATTCAGTGTATTTCCATTGATGGAACTTAAATAATGTTTCTCAACTTTCACAGGGCCTGTGTCTGATTAGAATATTTGGAAGCAAACGTGTTTTATATGGAAGCTTAATAAAATCAAGTTCTACATACTATTAGATAACATCAGAAGCTAATTGGAATCTATTGAAGGCAATAGTTCTTAACTAGCCGTTCCTATAGCCTAAAGAGTGGTTGACACAGTTTTATGTGTAATATGCTTTTGTTATAATTCAAATACAAAAATTATCAAATATTTTATGGCTAGATGTTAGGTAAATTTCAATAGAAGATCTGATATTTGCGACAGACAGGACACCAAGATGACCACAACAACAATGAAATTCTGGCATATCATTTCTTCAAAGCTATTTAGTACATCACAAGCAAAGGCATTTCTATCAGTATTTAGCAAACAAGTTGCTGATGGCAAATTACAATTTGTTCTGTATTATCAAAATAAAACCAAACAAATGTAGAAATTATAATTTTAGATGACAAAGACATGTTTCAATAATAACAAACAAAATTAATATGCATAACAGAACTGATATTATAATATTATGTACACAAATCTGTTATAAAATCTCAATTAATATCTTAGGTTTTATAAGATCACATCATAAATGGTTCTTTGCTAGAAATTAATAAAAATTACATGATGAATTCCAAAATGTGTGAGTCAAGTCTTTTGAAATTATTCTAAATTTAGAGTGAACAAGTCATTAAGAATGAATTAATTACACCTTTTGTATTCCAGACATTGTATTTTAAAATATCAACTTTTAAGATTTTACTCCTCAAGTTGATAACCTATACACCTACTTTTATTAACAAGGAGAGGACATAGCCTGTATATTATGGTATTTAATGCTCTTTTGTGAGAGGAAAGTAAACATGAAGTACTTCAAAAATATACATATGTTTTGGCCTAACCCTCCTTGGTGTTCGAGATATTTGGCATGGTTTTCATTGGATTTCTGTTATTACCTTAAATGTTAGAAATGCAACTAACCTGTCACAGTTCTCGGGGATAGCTTGATGGCTAACGTCACCGGCTTGTATGCTCCAGTTGCATGTATATTATAGTTGTCAAGCTATTGATGACAACTTAAATAGCTGAGTTGAATTTTAACATTTAAGCTAATAGTAGAAATTTAATGAGAAAAATGCCAAACATCTCAAAAACAGTGGAGGGTTGGCCCCAAATCCACACACACACACACACACACACACACATATATATATATATATATATATATATATATATATATATATATATATATATATATATATATATATATTTGAAGTACTTCATGTGAACTTTCCATCTCACAAAAGGGCATTAAATTCCATAATAGGCCTTGTCTTCTCCTATGCATGATATGCTCCTGGCCAATCTATGCTTTGTGAACCCATCTGCAGTTGCTGCCAGATGACTTAGTACTATATATATCAATGCAATCAAGGGATCTTCAATTGGACTATCAAATGTTGTTGAATATAACTCATATTAAATCTTTTGGCAGCACTATAACCTGTTTCTATGTTCAGCTCCTCTTGTAGTCCAAGCAAATCGATAATGCTTCTCCAATTAATATTTTACTTTCTTAATTTTCTAATTTTCTTGCTATCAAATTTGCGAAAAAGAAAAAGAAAAAGAACAGGGAAATTTCATTTTTTTCATCAGTTTTTTTTTCCTGTCACCAATGCATAATTCTGCTACTTCACATAGAACTTTTATACTAATTTTAATTCAGGAAATTTTTATTTAAGCATGATTTTGTTTAAGTTCTTATCCATCCTTCTCAACCTCTTTTCCTGCATCCTTAGAATGAGGCTGGCGACATGCCAAAAGAAAAAGCTATGCAGAAACAATTAGACACAGCAACAACCAATGACAGTGAATAAGATAATCTGTAACAGCAAATCAAAGGTGAATCTACAGAGTAACTTTTTAAAACTTCATTTTATCAGTCATCATTGTAATAATAATACTGTAGAAAAATAAAACACATCAATACTAACTTCGTTAATGCAATTTAACATGTTTGAATCATTACTATATACAAACTGAGATCTTACAAGATGTATTGAAATATATATAGGACTGAATACCAAAATCATGCTCTGCTTTGGCATGTTCTCCCAAATTATAAAAGAAAAAAAAATTGAAGGAAACTGTATGTTTAGCTAATATTTACTTCCACTTTTTCTAAATTCTGAGGGAAATATTACTATTAAATAAGCTATTTAGTAGTAAAAGATGGTAACCATCAAACAATTAAAAAAAAAATAAAAGTCAATACATGTTTCAGAGAAAATGTATAATTTAATTTATCTTTAATATAAATTTAAACATTACAAAAGCATAAATTAAAAAAAAAACCAACAACAACAATGCATTTAGATTTATTTAAATTTATTGAGTTTTCCCTTTTAATTAGTTTTAAAAATAGTCAGTTTACATAAACAAGCAGGGGCGCCGTTTGGCTAGAGCAAGTGGGGCAACTGCCCCGGGCCCCTCAAAATTCACAGTATGAACCTATAATGAATAATAAAACTGAGCCGAGTTCGATAGAGAACGCGATTTTGCCCTGGGTCCTAAATTAAAATTGGACCCCTAATGGCGTCTTTGTAAACAAGAGAAAGCTATTTTTGCTGAATTAATCTTATACAAAGCCATCTTTTTATTTACACAAGCTCTGGCCACTATTAAAACTAATTAATAGGGAAAATATTTATTAAAGTATCAAACTCATTCAACTACAAATACATTGTAACTTACTAAAAAATTTAGTAGCATAACACTTAATAAATTTCATAACAATAATTTAAAAACAAAACATGCAACTTTTTAATAAAATAAGATAAAGAAAAGGAATTGCCTGTTTCAGGATTGTTGTGTGCCATCTGTATTAGAGACTGGTGCAAGTCTCCAACAAAAAATAAAAGACGTAACTGTGTAATGCTTATAACTACAACGCTCCATAGATACATGGGCATGAAGATTACTCTATATAATGACATCACCACTGCTTCTTCATTTGATTCAGCTGTCCTGACTCCAGTTTCAGATCTATAAAGCATTAAGATAACCGTAAATCTTAAGCACAGAACTGGACAGTACTTTACTATCTGAAAGAAATGTTCTAATACCAAACAACGTTTCTTAATTGTAATAAAATGTTAAAATTACTAAAACCTTTAAATATTGTTTATATTTTCCTAAGCAAAAAGCTGTTTATGACTTATTTACTGACCTTATAATCAATAATAAATTAATAATCTTCAAGCTGCTAGAGGCCAGAAAAGGGTGAGTAAATAGAACATGATGTCATGAATTTATTATTAATAGGCAAACTGCATTAAAAAGATGAATATATACACTATATATAAACAAGTTGGATATACCAACTAAGGGGTGCGTTGCATGAAGATGAAGGTAATGAGGAGTATAGGAAATCAATGAATGTTGTTGAAGGAGAATCAGCACAGAAGGCATCCTGAATAGGAATCACAGACATATCTCATGATATACACTGATGCTTGATCACAATGAGATAGATGATAATACACTAAATAGCAGATTTACATGAGATGTGCAAATATTATTCAGTGGGAAAGATATGATTTGGATGAGTAAACTAATTGCCCAACAGATTTCTGAGATTAACTAAGTGGCAGAAAACAACTTTGATTATGCAAGATAGATACAGGCATTCCCCACACAGTGCGACTTCAAACAATATGAAGTTTAATATAGTGTGAGTATACACACATCATTTTCATGTAATTACTATAAATATGACTATGCAGCCACTGAATAACGCATGGTGAACATTAATATGGTACTATATTCAATTAGCTGTTATTGGCTTTGGGGTAGTCAGCAACACCCACTCTGCCTCACAGCTGCAGCCTTCAGTATTGCTTCCATTCAACTGTAGCAAAGATGTGTTAGCTCTGTCTATTCTATCTTTTTCAATCGCAATTATGAGTTCAAAAAGGCAATGTAATAACAGTAACAGTTCTAAAGTTATAAAGATGAGTCAATGGTTAACTGTAGAAGAAAAACTTGACATAATAAAGCACCATGTATATACTAGAATGCATTCAAAAACTGCCAGTGATAAACGAATGAATGAGTTGTCAGTATGAATTATTGTTAGAAGAAAGCTCAGCATAAAAAACAAGAAATTGCTGCTGCATTATACAGTTTAAATTAACAGATACTAAACATAGAAATTCTATAATGAATAATAATAAGTTTTATTTTATGCTATTGAAATCAATAAAATTATTTTATACAGGCTTGCATCTATGAAAGCAACAGATTAATCTTTTCTGTGAGACATGATATGCTAATAAGACTCAATAAATACAGAAAATGCCAGTTTTTCATGCCTCCAATAAGCTTTATTGCACAAATTATAATAAAAGCCATTAATTTCATCCTTCAGCTCTATAATTTATACAGTGCAATTTGATATTTTGGGAATGAATTACTTACACTGCTCAAGTTATTACTGAATATATAAAAAAATATAAATTATGCAACAACAAGGGTATGTAGATCCATATTCACTTCTCTGATGATTGATTTCAGGAATGGCAGTGAACTTGTCACTATTTTATGAATTTGTTGAAGCAACAGTAGAAATTAGAAAGGAAAATGGAGAGAAGAAACTCAATTTGAATGCTAACCCTGAGTTACTCTAACAGTGTGGTAAACAGCTTAGGAATTTTAAAACTTGTAATTTTTGAACTCATCAAATAATATGGGACTTACAGTAATGCAAAGTGATGAACAACTAAAAATTGGATGTCACAGATATGGACAAGATATGAGCATGAAACTGGAAGAGGAAAAAAATCATTGTTGGGAGAAAGTGGCCAAAGCAGGACAAGAAAAGCACTGATCACTATCAAGCAAATGACTGCACTGATCACTGTTTGAAAAGTCAAGGGTTGAAATGAAGAACTAAGTGATAGACACAACTATGTTTCTGCATAATGTAATGTTGCAATGCCAATGACACATAATGAAAGTACAGTAGAACCTCATTATTATGGACCCTATTATAACGGACGTCGCTTATAACGGACAGTTTTAAAAAATTTGTAATAATAATAAAGGATGCTAATTTTTATCTGACGAGTTTTACATTTCCAAGCAAGCGATTAAACATCGATCGAACAAACCCAGCAGAAAATAAATTATTTTTTTTCAAACCAATGAATGTAAGCAATCAACATGAACCAGGACCTTCTTGTTCTAAAGATTAATGCAGTGTATACGTACACATCTTTTTCAATTCAACCTATTATGTTGAAGGCTGTTTTTTATTTGATATATAATAAACACTTTGTATAGCTAACTGTTGTACTTTCATTGATGTACACCCTGCTGCATTACACCCCTATAAGAATTATTTGTTATAAACCGGACTTTCATTAAAACGGACAACCTTCAGCCCCTATTAGTCCGTTATAATGAGGCTCTACTGTATGTTTGAATCACTAAACATATTTAACAAATTCTGTTGAAAATAGGTAGTGAATGAGTTGCACCAAGAGCAGAAAACTGACTGTATAGGATGAAAAGCCATGAGAGAGAAGTTAGAAGTGCAATTTATGTAGACTGTCCAGAAGTGAAAGCTTCTAGAAGCTAGGCAAACAAATATCTGTTGTGAGCCTGTATTTCCAATAATCTGATGGGCCCACATGGACTATATAGATTTTTTTTCACCTTCAATTTTAATCTTCATCCCTTCTCCCAATCCCTCAAGAAAATATCTAATTTTTTTAATCACATCATGCTTAACAGCTGCTAAACAATTTTTTTGATACTTGTTAAGATTTTTCTTACAGCATACTGACATTATTTCTGCTGCCAAATTAAAGTCTGAGTGAATAATGTGATATATAATTATAGCATAATACTACTGTCCGTATAAGTTTTTCATTTAAAGGTTTGCAACACCTTGAGGAATGCAATTTTCAAACACTAATAACAATGATACCATATGTGCAGACAAGACACAACTTGACATTTACAGTAGTGTTCAAAGAAACTGCATCACTCTTTAAAATTGTAATTTTTTTTTGTATAGACCATATATTTGGAAATACTTGGAAGGGTTTGTATCAGATATGATCAACAGTTGTACATCATGCTAAAATATAAAAGTTATTGCATTATCTGCTTTTTTTCAGCTATAGAAGTGCCCTCTGTAGGAGCTGCAGTTATTTCGTGTGTCACACCATGCAAGTTACATGCAGTTGATGCAAAAAAAAAAAAAAAAGGCATGTTATTCTTGTTTGAAGGGGGGAAGGATTATCGTGTGATATTGCTAACATATGTCTTGTCATCAGTTGATTTCTTAGCTTCTTGAAAGTTAATAGTACTGGGCCTGCTGATAGATAAAAAAGAAACTGGTCGCAAACCAGTCTCTATGGCAAAAAAGGACGGCTCATTTTGAAGTGCTTAGGCTTTGAAAACCATAAAGCTTTTTCTGATGAGGTAAATGTGAATGGGAAGAACATATAGGAAAAAATGGTTAGTAGAAAGAGTCCATTACAACTCTTAGTGGTCAGGGAACAGCCTTAATCTTAATCCAATTGAGAACTGTTGGCATCAAGTACAATCTGCATTTGAGAAAAAGAGACCAAAGACTTCCATAAACTTCAGAAAACCATAATTTATTCTTTGAACTATGAATTACAGTTTAACTACATTCAGAACTTGATTTTATCAATGTCTCAACAATGTGCTGCCATCATTAAGGCACCAGAGATGGTTAAACAAAATATTAGTTTGCATCTGGTGATATTTTCATTTTTTTTCCATTAGTTCAAAAATAAGCTGAAGCAATAGAGGGCTCCTGATTAATTTTCTGCCTTAATTTTTGAAGTTAAACATACTATTAATAATGTACATTTGGAGAGAAACTGCCAAAATAATTATTAAGTTATTCTTTGACCATTAATAACTTATAAAAAATACCCATTTTTTTTATTTCTATCTGTATTTCTTGTCATCAGTGTAACTTGTAGTTGCCAAAAGGTTTAAAAACTATGAAATTGCTAGGTGATGCAGTTTCTTTGTATTTCAATGGTACCTAATTTTATGTCAAATATCAAGGACATTGGTAGTTTACTTGCTGAGACAGAGCATGTTTACCTTTTTTATTTTTAATTTAATTCAAAGGTTCTAATGTATAATCTTCAAATTGCTGTTTTTATTTTTACTTAACCTTTAGATTAAATTTCGATTAACTTAGGCTCTCATTCTTTTGACCAAACCTTAAATTTGATGGCATATATAATTCTTGCTTTTTAAACCCAAATATTTAAATTCATATTTTCAAATTTATTCACACTCATTAACTTAAAATCTAAATGATGATAATAAATGATAAAAATAAAAATCCAATTAAATATTTAACTAAAAAGAGCTATTCGTGAAATTTTAATGAAACTGTTTTTAAATTGTTTAGTTGTGAAATCTACTTAGATAATTTGATGAATTTTTTAATAGTAATATTCACATATCTTATGTCAGGTTTATGCAGAATGAAGTATTGGATTTTTATATTAAAGAAACACTTTTCTAAATCAAGCCACCTACATGTTTCTTTTTGATGCCAAACAGCTTAATTACAAAATTGTCTAATGTGCTATTAGCATTAGTATTTTTTCTGTAGATAGCTGTGTTATTCACAACCTAATGGACCATTAAGTGATTTGGTCATAAACCATGTTGCTAGGGTCACTGCTAAGAGGATTAATATAATAAATGCTAAGAGAAATAATATGCAACATAAGACTGAATTATATTGCCTATAATTACTGAAATAAATAAATTATCCATACATATATTGACCAATTACGAGTTAAATTGCTGCAATTTAACTGACATAAATAAAATTGACAGCTAAACAAAATTTATCTAAATTATTAAAAAATTAACTTAAACATTAAAAGGAACAACACAACCATGGAGGACAACAGAAAACATATGGAGATAGGGAGAAGAGAGGGTGTTTTGCCCACTGGTGATAAGATTACAGGCCTTAAGCCAAATTATAGAGGAAGTTTCTACAAGCAGTAGGTGAATTTATTGTGGTGTTTGGAAGCTGCAGTTGTGACCTGGGTCATCATAATGGGTTACAGTGTAAGAGTATGTTGTGTGTTTTGGTGTGGAAATAATGTTTATTAAATACCCATCCCTGTCTTCACCTGCTCTGCATCATCTTCCATGTTTCTATTGTTCCCTTTTTTCCCCTGAAGATGGCATGAGCAGAAAACTCTGAAACCATTGGAAAGTTCACTAATATCATTTAAATATGTGCATTTCCCCTGCACTTCCTCACTTCATAATTTAAAGAGATTATTCATAATAATATGAAAAAAGCCTTTGTCAGGATAGAATAATGTATTTTTTTTTTTAAATAATTTAGGTAAACTTTGTTTAGCTTTCAATTTTATTTATGTCAGTTAAATTGAAATGAATGCAACAATTCACCTATTCTTTGTCAATATATGTATGGATCATTTATTAAGTTCAATAATTATAACTATTAGGTTACATATTATTTAATTTAGAGTTTATTAAAATTATAGTTTACATTATTACTTAACATTTATTACAAACTATCAATATTTGGAATTTATTAAATTTTGCATTGATAATTTTAATAGCATTTTAATTTAATAAAATGTAACACTTAATATAATATATAACATTTAATAAAAAAAAAAGTTTTACATTTATTTATGCAAGTATTGGGAAATATTGAATAACTTATTTGTTCTCCAAAATTGACTTATTGCTATTAATTTATTGCTTTCTTGGAGAAAAAAAACTTACAAATGATCAATTTATTATGCATTGAATTTCTTACTTACTTTACCTTACTTCTCGCAAATAAGGTAAAAAAAACAATAAACTGTTCCTTTGGTTTCTAGGTTTGCCTTCTGATGGGAAACATACAAAAGTTCTGTTATTGTCTCAGAAAAATATTACGATAAAGTGGCTGTCAAATTAGTAAATCAGTTGCTGTTTCCCTCCCGTAGACTTCCATACTAATCCCATTAGGAATATTTCCAGCAACTGATTGTTTAGATTGCTTTATGTCATGTTATGGTGGTTTGCAATAATGTACTAAGATGGTCAATTGTAATAACAGTTACTGTGGTTTAATGTTAGTCCAAATATTACTTTTACTTATTTACTCAAAGCCGTGCTGGCGTGGTCGTGCGGTCTCAGCGGCGGCCAGCCGTGGCGTCCAGTGCGCCAGTTCCTGGGTTCGAATCCCGGCAAGGGCATGGCTGTTTCAATTTCCTTTCCTGTGTTGTCCAGCCTCTTCTTCACTTTCTCTCAGGTCGGACATCATTCCTTAATGGCGTCCTGGGGGAAGGCAACGGGAAACCACCCCCAGTATCTGTTCCCTAGTTTATCTACGGCTTCTCCTAGGGGTTCGCCCTTCGGGGGTCACTAGGTTCCATAGACCGCGTAACTTCGTATCTACGAAGATCGCACATCATGATGATGATGATTTACTCAAAACATGGCAAAACCGTAAAATAAGAAAAAAAAATAATTCCAATATTTAAGATGCAACACAATCTACTCTTGTTGTTCCACTCAAATATCTTCTCATGTACCATACAGCACATATGTTAAGGGTTGTCAAGCCCTGTTTTCTAATGTCAAAATCAACAATATTGATAGCATTTCTACAGTAATCTTATTCTATACAGATATAAAGGTTGTTGGACATGATACTTTCATTTATACAGATTCTCCTCACTTATATGAATCAAACATTAAAATAGATTTCATGGCCTGACTCCGAATATTTTTCCCTTTATGTAACATATTGAGTGCTTTGTGCCAACAAGGGAATAACATTTAAATAGTCTTAAGATGACAGATTTTTTCTTCTTCTTTTGTTTGAATAGACTATAACTGTTTGTCTCTCAAACTGTTTGATTATAGTTCTCACCTCATGTGCCATTAAGTGTTTCCCAAATGTCCCATGAGGCTCTTAATAAAATACTCAATTTCATTTTATTATCTGTAGCATACAAGTATTTAATAATGAATTAAAGGATAACAATAAATGTAAATATGAACTTCTGACGTAGTGGCAAAGACACAGATGAGGCAATAACAGCATTACTTAAAAGAATAATTCCAGTATGAAGCTAAAGAAAAAGTTTGCTGTGAGCTCTAAAAGGTTGAGAACTACTGTCTTAAATCATAATTATGAGATACTCAAGGAATTTCTCATTGACAACTTTAAAAAGCACTTCAATGTATATATTAATTACAATGAACACAGGAAGCATTTAGTAATAAACTGAATTCATGCAAAATTGAGATTAATAAAGATTTATATCCTTAAATAAACTATAAATTGAAAAACAGTTCATATAATTTTCATATATTTATGATTTTATGTATGGAGTTTATTATGGGATTTCATATATAAAATTATGAATTCTACCCGACAAAATTTAAATTTTAAATTAATAAATTTTAAAAAAATGTAGAGACAACATTGCTCTTACCCAGGTGACTGAAGATCTGAAGCAGGTTCCTTGTCTTTGTCTGCAGTTCCACTTAGACGTTGTATGGTAGAGTAGAAACGGGAAGGAATGGACCCAGAATCTACTAAACGAGCTAAATCCATACTCATTGGAATAGATTCTTCTGGAATATTAAGACAGCAGTTGAGAATTACTGCCAGCATTGCCACAGCCATCCCCATGAACAGAAGCTGCAAAGACACCCCGAGGGTATACAGCACCTAATTGAGAATTTCATAATCAGTTTATGTAAGTGGCTCAATGTATAGTTGTCAGTTTTTACTTCTTAAATGCATGATTAAGTTTTATTATTATTATTTTTTCAAAAATGTTTTATTAGCAAAATTAGTGTTGAGATAAGGATTCTATTTACAAATGCTCTGAAGTTTAGGCATCAGAATGCTCTGCAACAGTTAAAAAAAAAAAGAGAAGAGGTAAGTATTATATCAAAGAAATTAGCAGGGTACCAAAAGAACATTTACTTTAGAAAAAGGTAGAGAAATGTTTAGTGGGGATGTTAAAATAGATTGAATTTTAGAGACAGGGTTCACTGGAAATAGAATATGCTCCACAGCTAGGTGAACTAAGGGCAGTTGGCGAAACTGAAATAAGGAGTTTCTTCTGAAAATTCAACAGAGATTCTTAAGAGAAATCATAGCAAATTTCCTGAAGTGATGATATAGGATAAGGGAAGGTACAGACTCTACCACTTAATGAGATGTGACAGGACTTTAAGAAGAAGACTACCAATGAAAGCAAAGACCGTTATCAAAATCCAAGCAGTGCAGAAGTGATCATATTAATAAGAAAGTAAAGAATAGAAAATGCAAAATGCATCCAAGAATCAAGTAGGGCAGCTGATATCCTATACGATTCTTTGGGATGATAAGATGGTGAAGTCCAGAATAAATCTTAGCAACTCTACAGAAATATTGGCAGAAGGACTGCAACAAAGTACAGGAAAACAGCCATATGGATGGGAGGCCAATAACCTCTTTTGTGATGGATCACTGATATCACAAAAGATAATGAACCCTACATCACAGCTTGCCAACATAATGAAGAGAAGCCTATAGTGTCAGGGAAGTTGAAAGAAGATGAGGATCATCAGCCAAATGAGAATGTGATGGCAAAGCAAACAACAGTAAATGACACAGGAAAATTTGGAAATAAGGAAAAAAGGAAGGAGAGCTGAAGAAGCCAAAAATTTCATGAAACATATTTCATAAACAAGTTGCTGTAATAACAAAGTGAGAAGCAGACATAAGGTGCCATAATACTGATCAGATCTGACAAGCATGAAGTTTGGATACCAACACCAAAGTAATGAAATGACATACATTCTTTGACAAAAAAAAAAGAACTTAAAATAAAGAGCCTTTTACAATCAAACTTTGAACAGATACCAATGATGGATGGATAATAAAATGAGCCTACTGCCATATCAAAGGAAGATGTTATTTGACAATATTATATTACAAATTATTATGGATTAAATTCATCCCTAATAGTAATGCAAGCAGATATCTACCAAGGCAAGGATTCAGGGAATGTCTTAGCATGTCCTTTGGAAAACTTTCTCAAGTCATTTTGCAACTTGCAGATCCATAATGTTCGAGGGTGGCTGAGATCTGGCACTCAACGGGCATCCAAGAAGGTTTAGTACATGCTCTATTGAGTATAAATTATGTGAGTTGGAAAGCCAGAGAACAACACGTGGGTATTCATGAGAGATTTGAGCTATAAAAGGACAGACATTATCCTACTGAAAAACAGCCCCCAATAATGTGATGTGAGTCACAGTATTTTGTTGATGTGTTGGTATGCTGTTAAATTTTCTATCACTTTTAACTGAGGCAATGCTGTGCTAATCCCTCCACCACTCCCATGACACCATGTATTCTGGTGTTTAATAATAATATCTCTGCCTCTACTCACGAAGACAGTCATCATCTCTTTCAAAAGAAGAGCAGAACTTATTACTGAAAATGAAATGCCATTTGGAGGCTGCCAATGGTGTTAGAATTTGATATCATTCCAGACAGAGCAAAGTGATAGGAAAACAAAGGAAGATATCTGAAGAAATGAGAGGAGTGGAGTTCTGCTTCTGAAACAGTCAATCAATAGTAGGTTTTATCATAGGATGATTCACTGATGTCACTACTTATAGTGGAAACAGATGCCGATTAAGGTTTTCAGATTTGTTGAATGTTCCTGTGATTCTCTCTTGCGTTTGTCTTACTGGTCTAACTACAGCTTTCTTGACATGTATATATGCTCTCTGCCCAATCACTGTCACATAGAAACTGCCAAGATGTCAGTAATTCTTCAACAAGACATGGTTGCTTCTCCATCCAACAATAGTGTCTAGGTTTAGCTGCTGATAAAGGCTTTGAGTTCTATGTCAAGCTATTCTGAATATTCTCTAAAGTAACAACAACCAACTAATTGACCACAATATTTCATATAAGGCCTTTGACATCTCTTATGCACAGCAATTGTGACACCTTCATGTGACAACCTTAGGACCCTCTTACATCAAATTTTAATCATTTGTGAGGTCATGAAACACAATTTACATACTCAATATACACACAGATGGCCATAATTAAAGTATCACTATTCAGAGCTCTCTGTAGCTCCAACTAATAAGCTGAATGCCACGAGAATTAAGAAGTAGACTATTCCAGGCATAGGGAGAAGAATTCCATAAAAAAAAGTTCCAAAATCTGCCATTAGGATTAAATATGGTGCAGTACACGAGGAAACATGAAAATTATCAACAAATTAATACTAAGATAAAGCTAAAATAAAATTTCAAATTTTTATGTTTGTTCTTTTTAAAAAAAAAAAACAAACAAAAAAAAAACAGACGCAGGAACTAAATTGGCCTGAAATTTCATGAAATTGTGGAAATTTCTTTGGAAACTTCTATTACCAGTCGCCAGGAGCTGCTGCAAGATGATCCTGAAAAATGAATGTCATTTAGCTGTAAATTTTTGGCCAGAGGGGAAGTGGATAATGCCTGACCATGGAACATTCTGTGGAAGATGAGGCTCATGTTTATCTCAAAACTGCCTCATATGTTATTCAGCAAATCCCACTGCACTTGCCAAAACTCACAGACTCGTGTGGAATTACTTGAAATTTCATCCTAGAGCCATTCTTTTTTGGGAAACTGCATCCACCAGGAATAAACCCCTTTTCTATTACAGCACAGTTTTGATATTAACGATTCAAGTGTCCCAACATTCCACCTAGTGGCCATATAGAGAAATGCAACTTTAGGGATAAGATAGCAATTTGTATATGTAGCTATATATGTAAGTTATGCTTTTTTTTTTTTAGTTCCAATTAAGTCCAAAGAAAATGGACTTAATTGAAGTTTAAGTCAAAGTTTTTAAATGGAAATTCAGAGAATGTTCAGTTTCTTTTGTTTTAAAGCATGTATGTCATTTTAATATTTATTGTTTAAATAAATGACAATGCCATTTCAAAATAAAAAATCCAAAGCTTTGTTATTTCCCACCATCCAAGGACAAGACATAATACAACGATTGTATAAACTGCAACCATTATTTTGGATACTAATTTATAAACTTAGCATTCTAAATTGTTTTTATTTATTCTATCATATTCCTGTTATAAAGATTCAGAGGTGAAATAATAAATTTAATCACTTTAAAAAAATTTCAATTACAGAATAATTCTGTGAGAATAAATAATAGATTAAGAAATAAACACAGAATCTGTAACTTTTAAATCAATTATTTAGAATTACTGTTTACATTATATTGATCTTAAATATACAAATCTTAAATGACAAAATTGTTCGGCTTACATAATGGAAGTAATAATTATAAAATAAAAGCACTTTATTTATGTTTTCATTCTGAGAACACAGGTATACATTCTGATACGAATTTCCCAATTTTTAATATATGTTATCATTATCAACCCCAGTTTTTTTTTCTTTTGAAAATTTATGACAACCGAGACTTTTTATTTTAATTGCATTATGAAACCCACATACGCAACAATTATGGAACATGATAAATGAATAGCGAAATCTACATTTTAATCACGCTAATTTATCAAAGCAGTCCCTAAATGTTACATTGATTCATGGGAAACAACTGCAGCACTCTGAGTTTCCAGTGGTTGCTTGAATGGTTCGTTCCTTAACTGCAGCAAAGAGGATGCAATGGTTGAGACAATTTTTATGCAAGATTGGGCTCCTCCTCACATTGCACAACCAGCACAGCAGTTGTTATGACATCACTTTACTGAAGAAAGAGTCATTAGTTGTTTCTTTACAACTGCATGGCCACCATGCCCACCTGACTTTACAATGTGTGATTTTTGGTTGTGGGGTTTACCTCAAGGTTAATGTCTATCAAGGAAGTGTTCTTAACCTGGATGTCTTAAAGAGCAACATAATAAAGAAAGTGTGGAACATTACTCCTGAGATGTTGCACTCAGCAGTTGAGCATACAGTATCAAATGCAATTTCTGGTCCAGAAATGATATCAGAAATCAACTTTATCACTTCGGAGTTAGGACACATGTTGGAACAACATTTAGGAGCCATGATACACTCTAGTTTACAAAATAAAATTTTACAGAGAAATATGCTAATTCACTCAAGAGACCCGAGTGGACAAGATTGAACACAAGAAATTCAAGACTGAAATGCTATGAGACTAAAACAAAGAGTTATACAGTAAGCTTTTTTTTTTTGTGTGTGTGTGTGTGTGTGTGTATGTGTGAAAGTACACATTAAAATATAACAATAAAAAGTACAGTAAATACATAAATCCATAAAATTAATGTTTATCATAGCTTTCAAGTACATACATATAATGTATTATTAGTTAGATACACTATATAGCCAAAAGTATCTGGACACCCTTCTGACGAAGTGGATCGGGCAGGTGAGGAGGTTTGATGCATCATTGGACGCTATAAAAGAGTTGGTGGGGACTTGGGCGGTCATAATTCTGCGTTCCTGATAAAATGAGTAAGTCAGGCGAGCTCAGTGACTTCGAACGTGGCATGATAATCAGATGTCATCATTGTAGGAAATTGGTTCGTGAAATTGCGAACATGCTGCACGTGCCGAAATCAACTGTGAGTGATGAAATTGTAAAATGGAGACGTCAAGGCAGTGAAATGACACCTGCACGAAATGGTAGACAGAGAAAACTGACTGACCGTAGCCGTTGAACCTGAAGAGAGTAGGAAAGCAAAATCGCAAGTCTCCGTTGTTAGTTATGACGACAGAGTTCCAACATGTGTCAGGCATTGTCGCTAGCAGCAGGACTGTATGCCAAGAGCTAAACTACTTGGGTTTCCACGGCCAAGCAGCCGCTCACAAGCCAAACATCTCCACCGTCAATGTGAAGCGTTGGTTGCAATGGTTTAGAGATCACCGCCATTGGACTGTAGAGGAGTAGAAAAATCTCGTTTCACGATCTGGCAGTCCGATGGACGCATGTGGGTTTGGTGGATGCCAGGCGAACGCTTTGTGAACTGCATTGTGCCAACTGTTAAGTTCGGTGGCAGCAGCATAATGGTTCGGCCTGGGTCCCTTAGTTCCTGTGATGAGTAACACGAACTCTGCAATGTATCAGGCTATTCTGGACAACACTTCCCTCCCAACTCTGTGGCAACAGTTTGGGGAAGGCCCATTTCTCTTCCAGCAGGATAACTGTCCCATACACACATCGAAGCTTGTGTGGCCATGGTTTGACAACATGGGTGTTCCACAACTTGACTGGCCATTTCAAAGCCCCAATCTCAACCCCATTGAACATCTGTGGGACGAAATAAAACCCAGATTACGTGGCTGAATCTCATCCACATTACCCATCTTCCATGGATGGACTCATTTCAGCTGTCATGGCCACCTGGAAGTCAGTTCCTGCAACCACCTATCAAAACCGGATGGAAAGTCTTCCCAGACATGTAGGCCTACAGGCTGTCATCGATGCCTTAGGGGTACCGACATCATTTTAATATGTGCCTCAGGAGCCTCCGCATCCCAAACACGGGGTGTCTGTAATCTTTCGGCTATGTACCATATGTACTTATACTACTATACAACTGGCAAGGCAATCGATTATGTGTATATCAGCTTAAAGTGGTACAGGAAAATAAACTTGTTAAGGCTGCTTATGTCTGCTACATATTAGATGATCAGGATTTTTCGGACGCATCTGAGAACAGGTGTTGTCTGGAAGAACCTTAAGCGGCACATGACTATATATATTTTTGAAGCATTTCAGGTATACTTTCATCTTATGAAAGGGCACTTAAATCTGTGATGTACTGGTTATGTTATTTCCATATAAATCAGATGATCATGCAAATACAGCATTTTATATAATGCATTTGGTCTAATGGATAGAAGGCTGTAAGATGTCAAATGCAAGTGGCAAACTTGCACTGCCTGAGACCTAATGGCCTTTGTAATGAAGAAATCTGAAAGCAGTAGAAGGATCACAAAACAGAGGGCCCTCTTGGGCATAAGCAGCATAGATACAGTTCGAAGTGGCAAGCAAAACCCCAAAACACTACCAATGGGAAGCAGGTCCACATATGACCTTTATGAGATGATGACCAAACTGCATATGCAGAAATAACCTGAATAAGAATAATTTAGAAATGGGTGGAGTAAACTAAACAGTGACCATTTCATTGACAAAAAGACACTAACTACAAGATTAAAAAGACTATATCAGCATGATATTGTCATGGAAATGGGAACTAATAAAGACCACTGCTAGCTTTTACAGTTTGTCTCAAAGAATGAACGCATTTCATACTGAAACAAAATTATTAAAAACCCTTCTCAAGCAATATATTTAAAATTAAAACACATCTATTATTAAAAAGATTAAAAACAGCTTACTAAATAAGAGAATGCAAGAGATGAAATACATAATTAATGATTAATTAACTTCAGAGAAAAATCTAAACTCGCCTTCATGATGGGAAATACAATAGCAGCTGCTGCGTAGGATCCTATTAGTAGTCCCAAAACTGTTGGACGGGAAGGACCAAACAAATTGGAAATCTTAAAAAAGAAAATATGGAAAACAACCATTAATAAATTATATTCCATTTTAAATTAAATTTCCAATCCTTGTAATAAAATATTAAAATGTTTTTCAGTGATTACATAATCACTAAAATGAAAAAAAAAAAAACACAATTTAACAAAGCAATGTGTTTCTGATGTCCCCCATCTATAGTTAAATTATTTCCCTTCTCATTCAGTTTTAAATTCCAACTGATTACCATGTCAGATATTCCACTGTGAAGTAACTTTCTTTAATAGCAAATTTTTCATCAAATTCTTTAATTCCAATCTTATCAAATTATGTTCACATACAATCTTTAAATTTTACTACATTTCTGTTTTGCTCTCAGCTGTTTTGATATGCACAAGCATAAATATCCAATATGTTCAATTCAAGATATGATATTTATGGCTCATAATTTTGCAAATGATAAAAGATATTCATATAACTGAAGCTGTTTCAATCAAAGAAAAATATGAAATTTAATTCAAGTAAGCATGGAAACCTTTTTAAAATAATTGAGTGCTGGAAGTTTTATACACACATACGCAAAAGCCACTGGTTTAAATAATACCCATTAATGAATTCATGAAGCAGTGGATGGTTATGTGACTAATCCACTAAACATATAGAGTAACTGGGTATCACAGCATTTTTGTAATGTGGAAATACCCTACATGAATTAATAGGCAAAACTCACACTTTTGACAAATCTCTTAGTTAAATGGGTGGTAGCCAATCACTAAATTGATTTAGTGGTTAATAAGTTATTTTCCAATAGTTACTTTTTTTTAATTTAAAAATTCATTCATTTCTGTTAAACTGAAAATTATTTATCTTCAAAATATTTAAAAAAGAAAATACCTGCATTGATGTATAGACTATTATGTTGCCACCAACACCATTCACAGTGGATGCAAAGAATAAAACATTGGGAGAATCTATTGAAGAAAAAAAATATAAATTTATTATTGTATCAGGATTAATCAATTCATTGATGATAAAATGAGTGTCAGCAATTCTTTCATTCAGAAATCTCCTAAAAATAACAATAACTATTATTGTTATTACTGCTATGGTTGCTAATACTGCAATTCAAAGTGATAATTATTAGTATTATGAATCAATAAATTTTCAGTAGTAGAATAATAATAAAAACTTTTTGAAGTACCTAAAGCTTAAGCATTGACTTGTTATAGTTAGTGATCTTGCAAACTTCCATATCCAACAGCTACCTGAAACTTTCACCAAAAGGTGATATCAATTCAAACAAAATAACCCAAATGAAAAAATTCAAGGAATATGACTAGAGATTTCATTGTAAACAGTGTTCATGCCTGCCTACTGACTAGCTTTTATAAAAAAATACAGTAAGAAACAAATCTGCTTTGAAGTTTGTAATCAGCTCCATGATGAAAAGGAGAATTTCCAATGTTGAAGAACCATTTGATCAGTTGTCCTTGTGATTCTAGCTTGATTCTCATTATTTAATATGGAATCATTCTTTAAAAATTTTTTTTTTACCAGAGCTTTGAATAAAGTGCTAAAGTACTTATTAAATAACAGCATTATAAATAATAATAGATAAAAAATGTTTTAATTTATAAAGCTGACTTCTCCTACATCCAAATATCATGATATTACTTTATTTTGTCTATCCCCCAGGCTAGCACAAATCGGTTTTCACTGAATAACACATTACCTTCCCTTGAACCTTTGATGAGATCTCCCACAATGCATGCAACTGCTACCCTGGACTCTCAGGAATTGCTGAACTGTGCTGGAAGTAGAAAGATGATTAACTAGGCTCTTTGGGATGAGAGGGATGAAATTTTGTTAAGGAATATTTTCATCTGCAATAGAAACTGGCTTTATAAATTAAAACATTTTTTTTTCTCAAAAATTGATCTTTTTAAATCAAATCAATTCCAAAGAAAATAAATCCAAGTAAAAAAAAACAAACAATAGTACTGTCAATTATAGTAAGAGATGGCCAATTCCAAGCTTTGATTAGCCAACTGATGGACAAGAAATATAACATAAAATTTTTGGTAAAAGCAGTAATTTAAAAAATTCATATAATCACAACATGTGCACAAAAAATAATTTGTATCTTTACTGACTGTATTGCTAAGATGACTAATTCAGTAATAAGTGATACAGAAACAAGAAGTAACACAAAATTTATTCAGAAAGCCTTCTCATATGACCTAAAAGAAGGAAAGAAAATTTTCCTTCTTAGTTTGCAAATTCTTAATTTCCAGAATGGAGATGGGGTATTGCAAGGGAAAAATATATAGTAGATAGGAGTTGAAGAATGTTGTTAATGCTATAATATGGACTGCTGAACCATATGAAGATTAGTGCCATGAATTCAAGCTTAGAAATTCATCAGATTCAACAGAGAATCAGATCTAGTATATAAATGCAGAATGTTGTTAGCACAGATCAAACAGACTTAGAAAGGCTCAAGTCACTTAAGTTACATCTCCTGGTCCATTAGCAGGAATCAGAAGTTGTCTTTTCTTGTTGTAACAAATCTTATTATCAACACACCGAAAGATGAACCTCCCAGAATGCAAAGCAGATTATAGATTGTCCTTTCCTGGCCGACCGCTAACATTGAAACAGAAGAGAAGCGACCTCTTTTCTTTCAATGTTAGCGGTCGGCCAAGAAAGGACAATCTATAATCTGCTTTGCATTCTGGGAGGTTCATCTTTCGGCGTGTTGATAGTAATGGACTGAAACAATGATGTAAAGAAACAGAGATAAGGAGCAATGTCAACCTGGTAAGCCTCCTATCACAAAAGATAAAATAAAAAAAAAATGAAGATGGCAGTACTTAAAAAGTATAAGAATTTAAAGAATAAAAAATAGTTTTGAAGTTTGGTGTGATGGAGAGAACAATAACTTAAAAAATACATTTACCAGTATCTAGATAACAAAGAAAATGGTTTGAAGGAAAAACAGCTGGGTTAGGGATTCCTGCTTTCTCGAAAGGATGTCTGAGACAAAATAAATTAGGTATCATTGCAAGATTTCACTGATTATATTGGGAAAAGCATCCTGCAGCTCTTCGAGAGATTATCTGCAGCACCAACACTACACACACAATCACATTTTTTTAGTTGGCTGACTGGGCTCTTAATACTTTGGATTTGGTTGAAATTTTGAAAAGAAAAAGGAAAGAAAGCTTTTCATAGCAAAAAGGTTGATAACTAATTGATTAAATAAGTGATCTTACAATTATATTAAGAAAAACCTCAATTGTGGATGCGGCATGATTCCTAAAAACATCATCATCCTTAAATAGATACGGAATAAATGAAAATTTCATTCATTACACAAACTTTTCATTTTGCCTTGTGGATTCTTGGGTAGACACTAAATAAGATGAGTTAACTGATCAAAAAAAAAAAATCTTGTTTATATCCTGGTTCATACTTATAACAGAACCTTGTTGCAATCCTCTCCATTAACTTGACACATTGATGTTTACAGAAAGAAACTGAAATGGATAAAACAAAATTTCTACTGTTATTTTGTAAGTGACGTAACAACTTCAAACTTATTCTGAAAAGATTCAAGGTCTCTGAGATAAAATATTAATCCAACCATCCAGAGAAAGAAAACCATCCTTCCCTATCCCTTTATTTTTTATTTTTCCCTTTATTTTTTAATGTTTTGCAATAATCTTTTTGTCTTATTACTTCTACAGATCTAACTTAACACTTTCAGGTTGGACTCTTCGAGCCCTGCTTTTGCCCACTGGTCATGCTATGTTCACACATTTTCAAAGTATCATGAACACAAGAATAATTGGAAAATGACTTTGAAACAGTGATAAAGAGATAATCTTTGTCTTTAAAATTATATATTAGATTTTATTGTAAGTATTATAATAAACACAAAATTTAGTTACAAAGAAGGATAAAAATTGAGGCAAAAAAAAGTTTTACACGATATCATTATTAGAAAAAAATTACAGAATATGAGAAAACAGAAAAAAAATTACTAAACAACATAAAATTATATTTTATATTGTTTTAGTTATATTAAAAAATAATATAAAAATCAAGCCATTCCCAAATGCTTTGAAAACACTATTCACAGGCTTCCAAAACACATGACGGCACTGTGACTTCCGCTGGGATTCTGCGAGATAATACCAGGGCTGGCGCTAGGAGGGTGCGGGGCCTCGGGCAAGATGAATTTTGCGGAGCCCTTGACAATCCTTTTTTAACAACCAAAAAAAAAAAAAAGACAATAATCCCATTTTATCCTTTTTCTTCTAACCAGGTGCGGGGCCAGGGGCAACTGCCCCGTTCGCCACCCCCTATTGTCCTCCAAATGAGAGATGGCCGCCCTGTTTTTGTGAGATCTGCGCATGTATGATCGATTAGTCTGGTCAGGCACTTCCGTCTGATTTTATGACAGGACGCCGCCAGTACGGTAATCGCTTGTTACTTTGCAAAAGAGCATTGTATTTACAAATAATATATATTTATTTATTTATATAAATACTTATTGTTAGCAACTGGTATTGAAATAACGCTAAATAGTCGAGAGAAGTTTTAATTTGGCGTTATCAACATGAACTTCTCAGTGAAAACAGATGACGGCGTCCATTGTGACAGGAAAACATAATTGATCAGCTACCGGAAGGGCTGCGCAGTTCAAACTTCCGCCGGCCAACTTTCATTTGGAGGACAGTAACGCCGGCCCTGATAATATCGACAGCAAATGCCATCTATTGCTGGATTTTGTAACTACAATAGTATACATATATTTGCACTGGGTTGCCGTTCACATAAACATCTTCAAAAGGGAAACAAAGCAAAGGAAAAGTCGTGCTCAGAGAATTGCCAAGCAACGTAAATTTAGGGAATCTATAGCTTCCCGTAGAACCTATGGGCAAAGATGTCTGAAAGTGTTAAAAGTATACTGGAGGACAAAAGCTATGTCACAAATTGTTTTCCCTATTTTTCTTTAAATATTCATAAAAGAAATCTGAAATTTTTAGAATAAGTTATTTTTAACATTCTGAACTGTACAATTTTAACATTAAAGATGTCGTAATGCAATTGCCAATATGCTAATTGAAGATGATATAAATGTGTTATCCCTGAGATCTGATTGTTTTTCATTCTCGGGACTTTTATCAGCAATCCAAGAATAGTCAATTCTTAGAAAATTCCTAATAGCGATGATGTGCTATTGGTGATGGAAATGGGACTGAGTCAAGCTAATACAGCAAAGAAGCTGAATGAGTCAAGAATGGTCGTATCAAGACTGCATAAATAGTTTAAGAATTCAGGTATAGGGTACCATCGCTAAACGGCCTACTTAAAGACATCTTTATGTCACAAGATCTCAAAATTTGACCTTACATCTGCAAGTAGCCATTAAATGTTATAAAGATATGACCTATTCTCAGCTTGTTTCCAACTTGCTGAAGCCACTGGAGGGATAACTTCAAGGTGAACTGTGACCAAAAAGCTTCATGAAGTAGGCCTTTATACAAGGAAACCAGGAATCGAAGTTTCCTTGTCTCCAATTCAGAAAAGGTATATTGAAATGGCGTTGTCAAAATGTAACATTAAACAGTAACATGTGGGGCAAAGTAGTCTTCATAGATAAATTAAGATTCAGTCTGTAATCTGATAGAAGGATTTTTTAATCGTTTTATAAGTTATCAGACATGAAACATTACAGAAATCGATCACTTTAGAGATGGAGATATATTAATGTGGCCAGGATCACTATTAATGGCTATCTCACATCTCCACATCTGTGAGGGAGGCACTTTGAATGTACAACATTAGACAAATAATATCCCTTAACATATTCTTCCATTCACATGAAGTGAGCCCAGGGCTCATTAGATGGATGACAAATTTCACCCATCATCTTGTGGGCCAATATCTTGATGAAATGGATTCACAATTCACAGTTCACAAATGGCAAATTCACACAGCTTCAGATTTGCTACCGTAAAGTTTCCTCATAGTATATTTAGAAACAAACTGTATCTGAAAAGCCTATTAAGGTACAATAAGCAGATATGGTAAAGAGGCTTACAAATGTGCTCAAGTAATATCAATTGGTTGGGATGAATGAGAAGACAGATAGCAAGATAGATATGAAAACAAATGCCTAAATGGAGTACATAATGGACCGCATCTTTTATCAACCTTCTGAAGACAGATGGATCAGGTAGAATCTGGAACTGGAAGCACTAGTTATCGTATGTGAGGCAGAGCAGATGCTGAGACATTGAATGGATAGGAACTTGAAGGTAGATCAATTGGGATTGACCAACTGAAGGGACCAGGAAAATGGAGACTGGCAACTCCATATGGAAATGACGGACTGGAATGAAATGGTTTAGAGATTGTTTGTGATGAGATTCTATTACAAATGTGAAATCTATGATGATGTTGGTAAATAGCATCCAGAGATAAAGACATGCTTAAAAGGCCAAGTCACTCAACAAGTTGCTAAGAAGCTGAATGACAAAAATCACAATTCACTAGAAACTTAGAGATGTAGAGCAACTGAACGATTCAGAATAATCAGAAATCATGGGGTGACTTACTAGACAAGAACATTAAAGCTCATTTATATATTTCATAAACCATTCAATTTCTTTTTGTTTGTTTGTATTTTTTTTCTTTTAATTTTCAAAAACAACTGTATGTTAAAGGTATCCCAGAAAAGCAAATAGATTAAAAACAACCTAAGAAACATCATTATACTAAAATCACCAAAATCAGAATTACACAATGTCTTCTTTAAGATACTGACAAGAATTTCTATTATTGGTACTAAATTGTTCCAGTCACTTCTGCCCTACTTTGGCAGAAGGCATTAAGCTACAAATTTCCAAAATTGAGATTTTCAGTGGGCATTACTCCACAAAACCTGTGCTTTCAGCTCATATTTTAATTTTTCCTCTCAGTTCAGTAGGAAGAGTGATCCTTCCTTTTAGAACAAATTACATTGGTTGAAGTAGGCTGAAAAATCAACTGTTTCATTTTTTCTACCTCAAAACTAACTTTTTGGGTTTAATGCCTTCTGCCAAAGTAGGGCACACAATTTTATAGATAATCAAACTCTGAGAAATAGAAAATTTTCTGAGGTACTGACATTAGGATTGTCATCTCACACTCAGTGAAATAATGGACACTTTAACACCATCCTTAAATTACAGGTTTATTTGATTTTTTTTTAAGATACCTTTAGCCTGATATAGTACAGTTGTAAGTGAAATCCATCAACTGAAAGTCAGAAACAGGCTTCATTAAAATTTTCAGTAATTAGACTTGCATTGCAAGCATTTTTTTTTTTTTGTTTTGTTTAAAAAAAAACAAAAAACAGTAGTAATAAAAATTTATGCCGAGAATGAAATGAAAACATAGTTTCATTTATTTATGGTATTTTTTTCTTCTTCAAATTTCATGATTATATAGGATACACAATTTTGACAGTAAATATGTGACATTCTATATAACACAGGATAGGTGGCAACCCTTACTGACATACTCCACATATTGAAATATAACAACATTTAAAGATAGAACTAAGCTTTTTTTTTTAAAAAATTGCATGATATAGTCAAAATTGAAATAACTAAAAACTCCTAGCAGTACTTAGATTTCTATTCCATGATGTTCAGAAGAAGTCTATCAAAAATTGATGATTATTTCTTCAAGCCTGATTATGATAGGAGAATTAACAATGGACAAATTTATATAAAATCTCCTCCATATTTCATATTACAGTAAAACCTCGCTAATCCGGCATCGGTCTAAGGTTTTTTTTTACACTGAATAAGCCTTCCGGGCGCGTTCGGCAGAGTTCGCGGGCAATCGGCTGAGGTCGGGCATACTCTGCAGTGATGACAAATCTAATAAAGTAACTATACTGTACTGTATGTACTGTATTAAAATATAATACTACATAAAAATATATTTTGTTGTTTTGTTTTCAACATTTTCCATCACTACCGAAATCAGAGAAATCACAATAGAACACGGAAAAATGGCCTGATACCTATTAATAGCCCTTTTGACTCTCTATTTTAGCGGTATTTTCGCTATCCTCGCAATAACGGCTAGTTTTAGACGGCGCTCAGTAATCCGGCATTTTCGGTAATCCGGCACTGCCGAAGTCCCGAACGTGCGAGTGTCTACTGTATTGTGTTTTTAAAGTTTTCAGGATAATTTCATCAATGAATTAATATGCAACATTTCAGCTTTCAGAAAATTGAAAAAAAAAAAAAAACAACAACAAAAGCCCCACAGACATCATTAGACAGCCTGGCAAGCCTTCTTCCTCCTTCCCAAATGTTTTTCAAATGAATAAGTATGGGAGGAAGCAGGGTTTACCTAAAACCTTAATGATGTCTGTTGTTTTAATTAAATATATTGTTTTAACTCCAAGGTAAGGTAGAAAGCTGAAATGTGGCATCATGAATGCTTGGGGTGTTGAAGTTTACACAACATAGTATTGGGTGAAGGATTTTTATACAGATTTGCTAATTGTTAACTTCGATCTTACTATGATTAAAAAAAAAAATAATAACAGATTTTAGGTAAACCTTCTCTTTATCAAATATTTATTGGCTTTCAGATTTTTCTGGATAATTCTGATCACTCAGGCAATTGCTTTGTCATGTTTCAGATATCAACAAGTTAAAAAAATACATTTGATCTTTAAATAACAGACAACATTAGGATTCAGGTGAAAGGTGACCTGAATCATTTATAGGAGTTCTTTACAGAATCACTGCTCATTGTTTCCAAATGCCTCAAAATGAGTCAAAATTTGACCCCCCCACCCCCCGCAATTCTTTCTGACATCTTTTTGAATGGACTTCAGCAAATAAAAGAAAGTAATTTTAACTCAATATTAACTACTGTGTTTTAAAAAAAAAAAAATCTATTATCGATATCTATCGTTATTTAAAATCTTCTTCACTGTTACTGAACTCTTCTGGCTGTAAGAGATGGTAAATGAATGAGCTATAGCATTTTGGCAGGCAGCCTTGATTTCTTACTTTTCTATGGAATTATTGGAAAGATGAGATAAGATAGTCTTATTATTTATTCCAAGAGTCAATGCAGCATGTCAATGGTGGCTGTACAGTAGTCAATCTTGAATGAAGTTACCTGTATTGTTTTTGGCATTAATTTTTGACTTTTTTTAACTTGTTCTTCAGTTTTTAAAGAACAAATACTTTAAACTGACACATAATGAACAAAGGCTATGAGAAACAAACATAATAACTTCTTTGATATACAGTATATCGAAAATAGAGTTGAATTTGAAGTTGAATAAAGAATCTTTAAAATAGTGAAATGTAACTGAACCACAGCTTGATTGATCCCAGTTATATGAGCAAATAGCTTGTCTTGCTCAAGAGCCTGACTCTGTATGGCAATTGTTAACAGTCCCACTGTCCTGCCTCTAGGTTTTTGCTGATCTACAATCAAACCCAATTTTGTATGAAGGCACCTCTGTATTACATTGACATACTTTCAAGTTCTGATGATTTCTCAAGTATACCAGAAACTCAAAGAAGCAAATCTAAGGATGCACTATTGACAAACCAAATTGAAATGTTGAAACATTGACTTCCCTTTTTTTTTTTACTCTACTTACAAATTGATGATTAACTATGGTATTGCCACAGAAACATAACAGGTTCATATTGTTGAAACAATGGCATTGCATACATTTTCACTGACTGTTATTGGAGCCCATGAATTATTTCTATTTCTTATTGCATATTTCTTTACCTGTTACCTATGAATTAATCCTATGTTTTACAGTATTTGTTAGTTTGTATTTGATTTTTTATTTAAAATATTTCTTCCTCTTCTTCTTCAAGCACCACAGCTGTGATGAATTTATTGAACCATTATATTTCCTAATTGTGGGTAGCAACTAGGGTGGATACTGTGGTGGTTTTCCATTGCCTTCCATAGGCCACATAGAGCAAAAAGAGGGAGGGAGAATTCAAGGAAAGACTTGAGAAAACTTTTCCAGGTGACTCCTTTCCTTTCAGCCTTTGGATCGGCAAGTAGAGTGAAGAAATGCTCATGCATTACCAAGGACATTGCAAATCACTAGAGAATCATGTAATCAAATAACCATTGAAAGACCATTTCTTTAATGATACCAATTACCACCTTATTTATCTCACTTTTATTGTTTTGTGGTCTTAATAAATAAGCAGAAGATAGTATTGTGCCAGAATTTAGGATATTTTTTTCCCTACTTGTATTGAAAGTTGTAATGTATTCCAACATTTCAGAAATTGGGTCCAGAGTGGACTTTCATTTTTCTTTAGATTTCAAAGCTAATATTTCACGCTTTGAAATATTCCTAAAGCCAACACTGGAGAAAACCAGGCTTTTACTTTATTGGTCTACAAAATAATACTTACAATGAAGAAATTTGCACCTGTATCATTTTATATACAACAAAGACAAAAAGAATGAAAAAGAAATGTTTGAAAATGCTAATTTCTAGAAAGTGTATGCAAATGTTTTAGGTTTTTTTTTTCCCCACAAATTGTCACTTTATTTTCACAATATAAAAAATACTATTCAATCATCAAAATATTTGCCCTTGCTTTCTACGACCTTCTGCCATCTCTAGGGTAAGTTTCGGATTCCTTCACAGAAAAAAGTCATTGGTTTGAAGGCAATGAAATTGTCAATCTTTTTTCGTATCTTAGCTACATAGTCAAAGAATAGTCCAGCTAAAGAGCGCTGTATCAACCAGAACAAATGACAATCTGAAAGCACCAAGTTGGGTGAATATGCCAAGTGAATGAGAACTGCCCAGCCCAAGGTAAAGATGGTTTATGAGAAACATGTGGCCTAGCATTGTATGTGCAGCAAAAATGACCTTCAAACTTCCTTGTCCAGTTAATGATATTTTCTGTTCGATTTCATCAGTCAAATGATTTAACTGACAATCATACTACTCAGCAGTGATGACTTAACACAGTTGGAGGAGCTTGTAAAACAGCACACCCTTCATGTCCCATCAGATGCACAGAACGTTTTTGCATGGATATTCGGCATCTGACATCAAAATCACTGGCTTTAAAATGTCAAACCAATATATGTAAGTACACTCTTTGACAAAAAAAAATCGACGCACCAAGAAAAAATAATCTGATAGTAATGAAACTTCCCATGCAAAAACTTTTCAACCGAATATGCAAATGATCAAAAATTCCCACCCAATGAATGAATAGCTGGAGCTACAGCGCATTGGAACTGAGCATCGTGATGGTGTATATAAAGAGTGAATCTTCCTTTCAGAAACAAAACTTCCAATGGATTGTGATTGCGGTTTTCTACCTTGACTGTAACAATGTCTTGCCGGCAAATTTGCGGGCACTAGGGCCATTTGACGGAGTTTGAAAAGAGGACGTGCCATTGGACTACATGAGGATAGATGGATAAATCGACAGCCTCAGCATTTGGGTCAGAGTGATGCAACAATTAAGATGCTGCTGGCAGGAATGAGTCCTGAATGACAGATTTCAGAGACAAGAGGGCAGCAGACAGCCTAGGGCGACAACAGAACGGGAAGATAAGAGCAATTGTCAGAGCAGCTGTTACAGCACCAGATTCATTGCTATCAACCATCCAGTGTGTGACCAATACTGAAGTTAGCACCTGGACCATTAATAGAAGACTATGGAAACAGAATCTACGCTTGCAGTGCCCATTACCTAGCCTACCACTGACCAGTATGCACATTAAGAGTGATTGCATTGGTGCTGGGCACGATCAACATGGAATTATGCTGATTGGGGACAAATTGTCTTCAGTGATGAGTCCTGTTTTGAATTGAGAGCCCTGATGACCAGATGTGTCTGGAGACGGCCCGGACATTGTCAGGTCCCGCTCTTACTGTCGCAAGCCACATGGCCCAACAACAGGGAGTTATGGTCTGGGGTGCCATTTCGTTTGATAGTCAGACCCTCTTGGTAGTCCTCCGTGGCACCATCACAGCACAGAGGTGAGTTGATGAAATTCTACAACAAGTTGTGTTGCTGTTCCTTTCGTGGCACCCCCGGCTTACTTTTCAGCAAGATAACACCTGGCCACTTATGGTACACCTCTCCATTGATTGTCTTTATGGTTACAACACACTTCCTTGGCTAGCCAGATTGCCAGATATCTCTCCTATTGAGCACATTTGGGATGTATGGGGCATCACTTGCAGCCATCCCAGAATGTCGACAAATTAGCCCGCCAATTGGAGGCCATTTGGCAAGAAATCCCGCAGAACACTATCTGTCAACTGTATGAATCAAAATATAGCTTGTATCCAGGTCAGAGGTGGGCCAACACCAAATTGACCTGCTCACTTTATGTAGCTCTTTCTGTACAATAAATCATCCAATTGTTCTGAAATTTTAACCATTTTGTTTTCTGTACATGTACATTCAACGTACAATATTATGTCTTAATTGGATAATTCCTTCTTGGCGCGTCGATTTTTTTTTGTCAAAGAGTATATTATGAGACATAACCTCTCCATGAAGAACAGAGCAAATTGATTCACATTCTTTAGCTGGATTTTTTCCTTGTTGGAACTCAAACAGAATACTGTGTTGAATATACAGCTTTTCGTAGTTCAATGTGGTTATGTTTATCATTAAATCATGGCATATGACGTTTCAAAGACTTAGATGCCAATCCTTCAAAAAAGCAAAAGGACAGGGATTTATTTGAATTTTAAATGATTTTATAGAAGTGATGAAAAAAAAAAGACTAAAACTTTTGCAAACATCTAATACTTTCAAAGAAACCATATTTCAATAGAATAAAGATAACCTATCACATATCTCATGGCACTGTATCAAAATCAAATTTCAAAATAGCAGTTAAGTATCAAAAGAAAAACTACATTAATTTTCATCCAATTCTAAGGCTGAATGTGAACTAAGGAGGAAGACAACTGCCTCCAAACAGATAGCAGTGAATGAATCCTAAGTTTTTAAATAAATTTAAATTAGATTTTTTTTAGTTGAAAATTAGATTTAGATCAGGCTTTGAGGTGACTGAAAATACTGTACATTAGGCTCTGTCATAGCTTCACCAATAATAGACTGATATACATTAAATTAATAAATAATGTTTAGGAATAAAGTTATACTGAGATGACTGGCTTACATTTTGATATGTGTTTGTTAATGTTAAGGGCTACTATGTTAAAGGTCTCCACTTTTTAAGCAGAATAACTAAGCATTTTATTCTAAAATTACTTGAGAGATGATCTTGATTAGTTCCCTGTTATTGAGAATTTGCAAGACAAGTTATTTTTGTAAAACTGAATAACTATGCATAGCTTAGATGTAGACTATTTGTTAAAGAGTGCCAAATCAAACTGTTGTTGCAGATAATTAGCACATCATCCAACAAAGGTCAAATGGTCTAGAATGATTTGTCAATCTATCTCAAGGATCCAAGTTAAGTCCTTGGGTATACATGAATAAATCCTTCTCTTTCCATATCTATCTGAAATTAAGAGTCATCAGGAGTATGTTTTCAAAGGTTTGTTTGCCATATTATTTCCTTTTACTTACCCTGGCAAGTAGTTATAAAACGTGTTTCTTAAAATATATCTAATCATAAAACAAAGACAAGAAAGGAATCAATCACACAATAGACCAAAAATAACTGATGAAAACAAATTAACAAAAATCTCCGATATTTCAATTGCTAGTGATAAGAAGTAGCTAATACAGCCTTACCTGGATTACTACTTGCAAATAATATAGCTGAAATACCCACAAGTGCCCTGAAATTGATAAATTGAAACAACTGTAACAATTTAATGATGTATGTCTAAAATTAGTGATTTAGTTGTTAATGAAAATATTCAAAACAATATTTTTAAATACATAATGAAGCCTATGTTTAAAAAATAATAATTTACCACTGCAATTACATAATTTTATTTCCTAGTTACAGATTTTTGGCAGAGGTCAAAAGATGATGGAAAAAAGAAAAGAAACTTTCTGTTTTAATTTGTAAAACTATTTCTATTTTGATAGCAAATTACACTATAACAGCTTGAACTGAGTAGACATAATAATCAGACAGCAGTTGATATCTCTGAAATAAAAATAGATCAGTGAAAATTTATATCATCATGGTGCAGTATTCAAGCACCAAGATATCTGAATAATAAAAAAAAAAAATTGAGTAGATAGAGAGTCCTTGAAGGAGAGACCGAAATCCAGGTATATTTTAGATATTATATAGTTTTGCAATCCTCTGATGAAATTATATAAAATTAAAGAGAAAAAATCTTGAATTTCGAGTAGAGAAAAAAGTGTGTGTGTCTGTCACAATGTCATGTCAACCTTGATCTGAAGGTTAAATGCCATTGCTAAAGATATTGCTTTAGCATTGTAAGTTAAAGCAATATCTGAGATATCAAATAATATGAAATAAACATTTATTGATATTCATGAATCAAGGGCTTCATTACACTAATTGAAAGCACCCTGAATACTGTGTAACATCAGAGTTTTTAATGAGGACATTTATATAGTACAGCTGAACTTGGATAATTCGAACATTTTTAATTCGAAATCATGAATCACACAGTTCCTTGACATTCCTGAACAATGCAATGTTAAAAAATCATCTGTAATTTGAATTTTTTTTTGATAGTTCGAAGTGAAATCCAAGGAAATTTAGTTCAAAATTACGAAACTCAGCCTGCAATATAGCTCGAGCTGCAATTTGGTACATCTATCATAGCAGTCTCCTTCCCGAGAGTAATTTCTGACTCACCTAATAGGACAATGGAAGTTCAACCAATGGATCAAGGAGTAATAAAAGATTTCAAGCATTTCCATCGACATCCTGTGGTCCAGAACCTTCTGTCAGGAGTGTACTTGAACAAAAATGACAAAGTGAAAATGAACATGCTTGAAGCAGCTAAGCTATTGCTAAATTTCTTTCCCTGTGCCCATGTTTATTTTATTACATTGTGTAATACATTTTTTATTATCCCTTGATGATGAATTGCGCTTAACACTTTGAAACTGCTGCATTTTATTTATCTTACCAATCCAGTAAATGTTTTATTCTTGTTATCTCCATTTATTGCTTTATCACTGCATAGTACTCTTGTATGATTATTATATCAAGGTGATAAATTTAATGAAAACCATTAATTTTGTTTTGAAGACTATTCTTCTGCTGATTAAAGGTTATATGGCCTTTGCACTTAAAAAATGGTAAAATTACTTGAAATAGAAGTTTAAAAAAATATTTGAGGATAAAATAAGTTTCTATTAAATGTTACCTAATCAACAGTAGTATTTACTTGACTGTTCTTTTTTTTTTCTTTGAATCCCATTTTGTTCATCTTGACTTCCAGAGAACCCTAATTCAATTAGCTTATGAGACTGATGAACCCTAATTATAAATCTTTAGGTGTTTGTGGATGGTATGTTAGAGATTTGTATTTAGTTGTCTTAGATAAGCTAGGTATTATACTCAGCTATCCATTGCATAGTGATTGAGCATGCTAAGTCATTAACACTTGCTTCTGAAAATCGTCTTTTTTAAGATATGACAAAGCTTTTAAATAACAAATTTTGAAGAGAAACAAATTTATTCTGATTTGATAAGAATTCAATGTATCTTTGATTAAACTGAAATATTCTATTGAATCGAGTCACTGCTCCAATTTTGACAGTATTTTTTTAATACTGAACTCAAAATTATGTCCAATTTTAAATATGTACTTAAAATATTGAATTGGTGTATTTGGAGAATCACTTCAAAAATTCAATTTATTTTCAAAGTGTAGTCAAGAGCAAAATTTCCAATGATAGAAGTGCTTTACTGAAAAAAGCTTTAGTTTTATTTATTTATTTATTGTTTTGAGAGATGGGAGGATAATGACCAAATTAATCGTTGTCATAAACAAAATAATTTTTAGAGACGACTGAATCTTCTTAAAGTTACGCACAAATAATTAAGGGATGAACCAACTTTTTACTTAAATTTTTTTCTACGTGAATTTCTGTTAAGAAATTTCCATATGAAACTAATACAAAAATCCCAAAAAAAAGCATTAATGCAAAACAATGAATCTCTAAAAATGTTTAATGATCCATATTAATCTATTTAACACTTTCACTGCTGACTATACAGGTCCAAGTAGATGGCACTAGTAGTAGATATGCCAATTACATGGCACCGTGTTGTAAGGCTAAGCAAATTTTATTGATCAGTATGCTGCCTGCGCTTTTAAGGGGAAATGTACCTGGGCCTTGAAAAACAATATATTCTCTAAATTTATTGATTATTGATTTTATGTTGATTTTTAGAATTCAGAATTTGAAAAAAATAGAAATTTCTTGATTATACACCTAATTTGATTTTTGTATAAATTTTTTTCTAAGAATTTATGTTTATTTTTTTAATAAACTAGCATATACAGCATTCAAAAAACAAACTTTATTTATTTAGCAAATTAATGTTGCGATCATCAGAGAATATACAACTTCCCAGCCCATTGTGGCTTCTCCAGATAACTGAGATGTACTGCGGGCCGGTGTCACACATCAAAAATTCACATTTTTGCATGTATCTTGCAAACGCTGAAGCGTTTGTGAATAAGTGATACATCGTTCGATAGAACTTCCAAATACCAACATTTTCTCAATATAATGTTCTCTTTCATCTTTTATACTTTTCATTTAAATTGAGAAAAAGTCAAAATTTGACCCTTTAAAAGGCGCCATCTTGGAAACCAAAAACTTTTTTCAAAAGATTTTTGTAGCATTTTGTTTGTCTTAAAAAGCTCTACATTTTATCCATTTACATGACCAATCTATCTCTTATAGTTTGGTCACAAAATTGGAAAAACGTAAAGTCTTATGACAGACAGAATAACGCTTTTATAATATAAGATAAAAAATACATCCTTTATTCTATCCTACTTACATTTTATTTTGATTTCGTTACCATATCATTGCCGAAATCATAAAAAAAAAAAAACTACTTAAAATCTAGTACAATGGAACCTTGCTATTCGTACACAATCCGTTCGAGGAGGCAGTTCGAATGGCGATTTGTACGAATGGTTGGTTGGTTGGTTGGTGTTTTATGGCACAAAAGCAGCTGCGGCTAAGCTGCGCCAAATCTGTACGAACGGCGAATCATTTTTTCACATAAGATATAATGTAAATTGGATTAATCCATTCCAGACCCACAGATGATTGCTTATATAAACCTTTGTAATAATATGTTAAGCCTAAAATACATAAAAACTATGAAAACAATAAATATATAGGCCTCTATTATTATTTCTTTCTTTTTCAGTATAGATGATATGGTTGATTTCGCCATAGTTGCCAGGTCAGAGACACGAGTTCCACTTTCAAACTTCGCAACGATTTCTTTCTTTCAATTCAATTGTCGTTCTCACTGCTTTCCTTTTAGGCTTAGTTGAATCAGTAATCTTTTTTAGACCCATGGCTGCACTATTTTTAATAAAAATAACAAAAAATAACAATAAAATATCACAAAGTTTCACGAAGCTTGCATGGATGATGCGTAGCGTACGGAAGCTAGCACGATACTGAATTGAAGCGACCGCGTGGCGCGGCCAGTACCGAGGTCATGCTGTCCGAATCGCGAGCAAGCGTACGCATGGCGAGTTCAAGTTTACTTCAAAAAGTTGTACGAATAACGAGTTGTACGAATAGAGAGGCGGACGAATGGCGGGGTTCCACTGTATTGACGAGACATTTAACACAACAATTTAACCACAGATGATGCCTACATGGAGTCGTGGTACCGTAGTTGATTTGAGCTGGTTGAGGGGGAGGTTGAAATATGATATGTACTGACTTCTTATTTTACCATATATAATAAAACGTAAAATAATCTAGTAGAACTTGGGGATTGCCAAGCCTTACAATGGTGGCAGTGAGTGTGTTAATGATTCATGGTGAAATGTCGGTACTTTGATATGATTAATATTAATTAGATTAAGACAATTTAAGTATTGAACCAAATTAAAATTCAACAACAGAAAGTTTGAAGACACACATATTGATAGGGTCTTTAGAAGAAATATGAAACATTTCAATAAAACTGGATAAATGTTTTACCTTCAATTGAAATGCCAGAGTTGCTAAAGTAAGCTAAAAATTATTACATTTCCCTATACCCATTTTTTTCAATCAATATTAGACAGTTATTCTAGAAATTTACTTTAAATATCAAGCTTGAGTATTATGATAAAAACTTTAATCAAATTGTCAAAGATTACTATTGCATCATTCATTCTTCAACTTTAACTCAGCAGAAGATGAAATATTTGAGTCAAACATTTTGTTTTGGGGTTGGGGGTGGGGGCAGAATGATATGAATATAGAAAATAAGATTTAGTTATTTTGAAGGATGAGGAATGGAAGCCAAAATAAAATAATATATCACATCATTTGTATCCCATGTTTTAAATTGGCATGTAAATAAGAACTGTACAAACTTTTAAGAAAAATCAGTTTTACTAAGGGATGGGACAGACCAAAATAATAGCTCATGTTTTCAGTTAGACTATAAACAAGCAATGTACCAAATTTTAAGAAAATTGGCCCATCTTTTGGTATGAGATGTCATTTTTGAGTGATTGGGAATGAAGGCTAAAATAACTGTACTCATGTTTTAAGTTGATTAAGAATCACACCAAGTTTTAAGAAATCAATCCAGCCATTTTAGAATGATGAATGTACAAAGAGACAAGAAAAGTCAAAGTTGATTAGTGAGGATTTGCATGCTCAGCCAAAAATAGAAATTTCATTTGCATCTCAAAAACAACTTCTATTTTCACCAAGTGATTCATTTATTATGAAGAAGATATCAAGACTCTATAACTAAATCTACAACACTGGGCATCTCCCTTATAATTTAAAGCAATCTACTTTTATATCCGTCGCAAAAAATCCTGGTGCCATGAACTGTTCTGATTATAGAATCAGCATCATAAGCCAAGTAACCAAAATTACTGTCAAAAATAATAAGAAATGAGATAAAAATTAACCAGGAACTAAGTAATAATCAGAGTGGATTTAAGAAAATATCTTTATATTGGAACAAAAGAAGGTATCTTCAACTTAAGAGCAATTATAGAAAGATATATAGTAAAACAAAACCACATATATCTATATTTCATAAACTATTCAAAAGCTTTTGATTCCATAAACCAGAAGAAACTTATCAGATGCCTGGAAAATATTGGAATGGATGGGAAAGATAAATAGTAAAATTGGAAATGAAGTAGCCAATGAATTCTTAACCCAAAGAGTGAATCAAGGCTACATACTCTCTTCACTATTTTTCAATTTATTTACTGAAAAATTTTTTTTAAGAAATTGAAAATATATATAGGTGGGGCAAACATCAATAACTTAAAATGTGCTGATGATACAGTTCTTCTTGCTGAGAACAATAAAGACTTCAAAATACTGATTGGCAAAGTCAATATTGTAAGTGAAGAATACGGGCTTTATTTCAATCCTAAAAAGACAAAAATCATGGTAATAACTAGACAGAATCAGATTCCTAAAGCTGATATTAAAATTAATGGAGAAGCCATCAAACATGTAGATAAATTTAGATATCTAGGACATGTAATCACAGAAGATGGAAGGACCACAAGAGAAATAACGAGATGGATTGATATGCAAGAAGTAAATTCTATGAGTGAAAAATATTTTGTCCTGATGGAAACGTATGGGAGTCAACCTTGTGGATGGAGAAGACGTGTGATGATGATTCATTTATCATGTTTATCTGAATTTAACAGTTTAATGCATTTTAAAATTATTCCCTCTATTTAATCATAATTCTATTTGAAAATCACTTTTACTCTATGGTGGATGATTATGGTGGATAAGGTAATTGTTTGGCTCAAAAATAATGATTTCATGTAATAACCACATATTTTTGTAAACCTTGTGGACAACTGCTTTTCTGTTCTTATTTGTAAAAACTAAATTTTAATTGTGATGTTTAATTTCATGAAATACTTTTGATCCACTACAAGGCAATGATGGTAACAAAAATTTGTAATTTTGTAACTGATTTATTTCTAAGGCCCACCTTGCTATAGATTGGAGATTCTGTCCAATGTTGCAGGTAATTATACTTGATTTAAATGAAACTCCACAAAGACATAGTATCAAACAAACTAATAAATAAATATTGTTTGATTCTGATGTCAGTTTTAATAAGTGTTCAAAATAATTTGAAAAAAGTGTTAATTTCTTGTTTTTAATAAATTCAACGAATATATTTAAAGTTCTGGAAAAAAAAATAAGAATATTCTGAATAACTTTAGAAATTTGTTGAATATGCTGAATTATTTCATTTTAATTTTTAATAATTTAGATTTCTTTCCATTCATAACAATATTTACATTACTATCTTAAACAACTATTGTTAAAGGTATAAATTATTTGAAAAGGAAAATTTTGCTTATTTATGCAAATTAAAAAAATATTCAAAAATGTTTCTCTTTTCAAAAGCTGTTTCAGTGGCTTAACTATCTGAACCAGATTCAATGCTCAAATACAAAAAAAAAACCCTGGGATTTTAACCATTTTAAAAAACATGAAAATATTTACTTACGCTCCTAAAATTCGAAGCAATCTGGCACCAAATTTCTCCAATGCCACACCAATTGGGAGAGTGAGGGCACTTAACATAAAAGCTCCAACCTGAAATCCAAACATTAATATAGTTTAAACTGAAATTTCAAAATTATTTATAAAATGTAGAACTAAAGCAATGATCAATTTAACAAAAAGAGAATTAAAAAATATATATATCTAACTGGATGTGGCAATGAGAGGTTTTACTGTTAATTTAAACAGACAAGATAAATTAATGCTTTTAGACAGTGTCAAAAGCAAAGTGGCCCCATAATATGCACAATTTTATAAACAAAATGTGTTCAAAAGGGTCAATATTGGGGGGATGTCTATCGCCGTTTTCCTCTTTATCGGAAGCGACCACTTTTGACCCCCCAACATCCGGTCACGGAGTGATCCTAGAGGTCTGATTTTTTTGGACGTGGTCACCCACTTTTTGATGCTGAACACAATGGTGAAGGTTTCATTCTAATATCTCTAACCGTTTGGCCACTACAGAGTGTGACATCCAGCAAGCATAAAAACAAGAGCGGTCCCCTATGTTTTACAGGCAAGCTGTAACCTAGGGGCTGCTAAAAACTATACCATAAGCTGGGGAGTGGAAGCTTACTTACAACTAATTTGAATGATAAAGTAATTGCAACAGAAAAGGAACTTAGAGGTACAATAATAGTGCTACGTTGTTTATATTTAAAGAAGTAGTTGCTTTATTAGTGTTGTAGATGGTATTAGCAACTATTTCAAAATGTCACCAACTTTCTTTGCTGATGACGAGAATAAATCTAAACTAAACAGAAATCACAATTTAGCAAAGAATTCGAAACTTCTGAACATCTACATAAATCAATTTGACATTTTGATCTAGTTACCACCAGTAGCTTGTGAGTAAGTTGCTCAGGTGACTATGGACTGGAGGAACCATGTTTGATTGTTGGCAGAAGTCAGGGCTTTTTCCTTGATCAGAGGTTTCTTTTTCATCCAGACAGGTCTTGGGGGTTCACCCAATACTATATAAAATGGGGACTTGGGGATATGTAAGAGAGCAGGTGTAGGTTAACCATATGACGTCAACTTAAATCCCATTAAACATGGGAGCCTTACTTCCTTGATTTTTATGCATTTTGTAGGATACTTAAACTTTTTAACTTAATATCAGCTTCACAAATAGTAATATATTTGCACTTACTTCTTTAACAACATGAATCAAATTTAGAACACAGATGTGGTATTATAATGCAAATTATTATACATTGCAATATTAGAATATATATTCATTTTACATAATTTTTTGATTAGATTTCATAAATTTCTAGGTTCGCTTTCCATAGTCTTTGCATTTTGAACTTATCATATAATTTTGTAATGATTAAAAATCTACCATAATTTTCTCAAGAATGTTCTTATAGTCACAAAGTTAATTTTTTCAGGCCAAACATGAAAATAGATTAAAATGTATTTAACTTCATGTATTAACATTAATATTATAAATGTATTAACATTATAAATATTGTAAATCTTAATATAAAGTATAAGAAATGTGACCATATAATTAATTCAACAATTTTTCCAATATATATAAATATATTGAAAAAATATACAATTAATATAAATTAATATATACAGGGTGGGCATAAAAGAATGGTGGGATTTCAAAGACCTGTAACGTTGTTCATACCCAGTGACAACTGTAATGCATGCGTTGCATCCACATGCAGGTGTTCAACTTTCTGTTTATACCCGCTTGATGGTGCTAACTCCAAAAATGGCAACCCAGAAGGAAAAGGCTTTCTGCATGCTCTGATTTGAAGTGTCGAAATCAGTCGTGACAGTATGATGTGAATTCCATTTACATTTTCAGAAGGAAGCATCACATGAGGATAACATTTGCAGGTGGTACTGGCTGAACATAGGAAGCAGAGTTGCAAATGCCGAAAAAGACATTGTGGAAGGTACTGCATAAGAGATTAATAATAACACTGTACAAGATGCGGTTGTTGCATGCACTGAATGCATCAGATAAGGTAGTGAGAACTGTGTTTGCCCAGGACATGCAGGAGAAGATGGAAGAAAATGGTTTCCAAGAACGTTTTGTTTTCAGTGATGAAGCCACTTTCCATTTAAAAGAAAAGGTCAATAGGCACAATGTCTGTATTTGGGCAGAGCCACCACATATAGTAATTGAGTATCAGCATGATTCCCCTAAGGTCAACGTTTTTTGTGCTGTATTGCATGTGAAAGTGTAGGCCTTTTTTTCTTTGCAGAAGCATCAGTAACTGGTTCCACCTACCAGGATATGTCAGAAAACTGGTTATTTCCAATCCTGGACAGTGATTACAAGCAATGTCTACATTTTCCAACAGGATGGTGCTACCCCCATTTCCATCATGATGTGTGATGCCTCCTCAATCGTGTTCTTCCAGAGAGCAGAATTGGATGTGCTACAGATGCGGACAACCTGCGGTGGCCACCACAATCCCCAGACTTAACACCATGTGACTTCTTATGGGGGATACATGAAAGACAATGTATCCATCAGTGATATTAAGGAACTGATCACCCATGCTATGGAGGCCATCACACCGGACATGCATTATTGAGTCTGGCAGGAATTATTATATCGCTTAGATGTGTGCGGGTAATTAAAGGTGCACACTTGAGGGACTTTGAATGACGCATATCAAACTTGGACAGTTGGACTTCAATTGAGAGATGTCATGACGGTATAAGCTAAGCAATACAGAAAATATTTGCATGAATTGATTTCTGAAAATCTTGTTTTTCTCACCGAATCCTACAGCAATTCATGAAAATACTGTATTTCAGTGTTTTTTTGGTTGGTTTTTATCCAAAAATTCCCACTCCGCCTAAGTTGTCACTCCGCTTAAGTCATCAAAAATGTTTGGTCCTTTAAGTGACAACTTAACGAGGTTTTACTGTAGAATCTTATTGTACAGTGGCAATATTTTGCCAGATAGCAAGACAGCCATGAATAAAGTTTATTTTCTGCAGAGGAACTATTCAGCTCTTGTGTTATAGAGGTAGGGAAATAACTTTATTACTAATTTCAAGTAATAATTGAAAATGCCTGTCCTTAAAATACTCCAGAAATAACAAATGCTTAAGAAAAAACTTCATTCATAGAGTATAAACAAACAAACAAATCAAACATACTAATTACATAAAATCTAAATTCTATCGTACACATTCTAAGGAAATGAGCAAGTTGTCACATATTCCAAAGTTGTTGTTTTTTTTTCTGGAACTTTCAAGGCATTTTCACTCTTTTCAGTAAACACAGAATCTAATAACAATGAGATTATTATTAATCAATTAATTATTATTTAGCTGTACATACGGATGAATGAACAGAACTATAATAAGTTCTTAACCGTAGAAAGAAATTGAAGTAAGTTTTCAGCTAACAACTTTTATAACAATAAGCAACTTAATGTAGGTAAACTATTAATTATCAAACATAAAACACACTTAAATTAAAATTAACATATATTAAATTTCAAAAAACTGTTACATGTTTTGGCCAAACCTTATAAAGGCCTATAGGTTTGATAACTTTTATAACAGTTTATTTAAACTGAGTGGCCACTGTATTAGAGACACCATACTTAATAATGAGTTGGTCCTCCTCTAGCTTTGACCACAGCTGTAATTCTTTTAGGCATATATTCTACAAGGTGTTCGAACCGTTCCGCAGGAATATGCTGACAGAAAAGCAAGCTTTATTTGGTTCACATTGGATGGTGGCATTTCTAGGCTTTGAATGGATCTTTCCACCTCGTCCCACAAGTGCTCGATGAGGTTAAGATCAGGTGACTGAGCTGGCCAATGAAGCAGTGCAAATCAGAGTAGTGTTCACCGAACCAATCGGAGAACAATTGAGCACAATTGACAGGATGCATTGTTCTGTTGAAAGTATCCATCTGTGTTGGGGAACACTGTAGCCATAATGGGTGCACCTGGTCAGCAACGAGGTAGCCCGTGGAATTAAGAGATGTTTCCAGGGTATTAGGGGACCAAGTGTGTCCCAGGAGAACATTCCCTAGACCAATGTTTCCCAACCTTTTTTGTGCTATGCCCCACCTAAAGTATCTAAAGTATGCTATGCCCTATCAAATTAGGTATAACTTTCACAACAAAAAAAAACCGACTTTTTAACCTTGACAACCAAAAAAAAAACCGACTTTTTAACTTTCACAACCAAAATAAAAAAATAAAAAAAAACAACAATTTTCCAATTGCCCCCCACGTTGGAAAACAAGGCCCTAGACCATTATTCCACCTACTTGTAGGGTAGTCACTGGGTCCAAGTGATTGATTCGTGCTGCCTGTGCCATATTCTCAACCTGCCATCAGCATGATGGAGAAGGAGCCGAGACTCGTCGGATAAAGCAATCCTTTTCCACTTATCAAGTGTCCATGCCTCATTCTAAATCATTTAAATCTTTTCTCTTTCCCATGTTCCGGTGAATTGTATTGATACACAGTTCTCTTGATATCAATTAGGCCTTTTATATGCTACTCGTTCCTATTACATCACTGTGCGTCACTACCGGACCCATCCAAGTTAGAGTGAGGGATGTCTCTAATAAAGTGGCCACTCAATGTATAACAAAATATCAATATAAAGGATGCTACTTAATTCCAGTTTAAGAGTTGTTACTTTGATTTTAATAAAATAATCAAATAGTTTTCAGGAAATCCAAAAGTTGCACTATATGATAAAGATCAATTAGGGTTTTGGTAAATATTATTTTTTTTTTTCCAAATTGCAAAAGGAATTTAGAACTCAACACACATTCTGATCTTGTTAATTATGTATTCTATGTTTAAAATAAATGACTGAAAGACTATTGTGCGAATGACTATTTTGAAAGATATCGAGGCACATTTCTGTTACTTCCCTCAAGAGCACAAGCATGAATACAGGCAGATTGGAATAGAAGTAACAGAATCCACCATCAAAACAGGAAATTCTTTTGATTTTTAAAATATATAGAAAGAAAAAGAACTTACAATATAAGAAAACATCTAAGTCTTACTTAGAATTTTGATCAAAATCAATACATTATTGGAATACCAATTTAGCTACTCCTGAACAAATACACTTTCTTAATTCATTAATATGAATAATTTACATGAAAACTTACTGTGAAGCAAAGATTAAGTTTTCGCTCTTGGGCAACACAAATTGGTGTCTCATCAGAACAACACCCAATAGTATTTCGGTCAACTGGATGAGGTGATATATCCACAAGAGGAGGTTGGATCATACTTGCATGATCAGCAATACGATCACTGTTGGACATCAGCATAGCAAACTGATCAGCTCTGACACTGGTCAGATTGCTTGATAGAGCCATGAGTGTTGACTCAGATCCTTCATAATTTTCTGGTTCAGGAGAATCTTAAAATGAAAAAAAAAGAATGCAATAAAATGAGTTGTTGTGTTCCAGTAAAATTACAAATACACAAATATATTTTCCAAAATTTATGTAAAATACTTAAGCTACTTTTAAAACACTTTTACCCAAGAATGATTCCCGAGGGTGGGGCGGGACCTTTCAGGGTATCCATATTTCCGAAGTCACTTTAGTTGGAGATATAAAATTTCACATGAGTGTTCTCTGCCAAAATCAAAAGATACATATTTGAAGAATTGTTGACAGTCGGGTTAATAAGGGATGTAAACATTCTTGAAGG
>JAFIDM010009631.1:35341886-35370637 GCA_023159025.1 Thereuonema tuberculata
GAATTGTTGACAGTCGGGTTAATAAGGGATGTAAACATTCTTGAAGGGTATGCATATCTTCAAAGCCGCTTGAGTTAGAAACATGAAATTTCACATGAGTGTCAAAATCAAAACGATACGTATTTGACGAATTGTTGACAGTCGGGTTAATAAGGGATGTAAACATTCTTGAAGGGTATGCATATCTTCAAAGCCGCTTGAGTTGGAAACACAAAATTTCACATCAGTATTCTCTTTCAAAATCAAAAAGATAAGTATTTGGTGAATTGGTGATAGTCGGGTTAATAAGGAGTATAAACTTTCTTGAAGGGTATGTGATTCTCCGAAACTGCTTCAATTGGAAACACAAATTTTTCGAGTGTTCTTTGTCAGACTCAAAAAGATACATATTCAATGAATATTTGCATCCAAAGAGATGTAACAGTGAGGGGGGGGAGGGCAACTTTCTTACAAAAATGTTTTAAGGCCCTAGGATGCACTGATTCCTCTGCACTGTGCCAGAAACCCACGATCTATTCAACTATGCATATTTATGACTGTTATAAATGGATTTCAATATTGTACTGCATATATTTTTTAGAATTTAAACTTTAATTTAGTTTTAGTTCTAAGTTTTGATATAATTTGGTTTTCTTAAATAAATAAAAGTTTTTTTTTTTTTTATGTTACATATGAAAGACTTCTGGAGCAAACAAATGATAGCTGGCTAGTGTATAATATGCTTCAGGTTTTCATCAACTATTATTCATATAGTTTTTGATTTATTACAATTTTTTCCTTTTTCCTTAATTATCGGAAACTAATAAATAAGTAAACAAGTCAGAAACAAAAAGTATTTCTTAAGGGCAAAAACTTTCTTCCTGAAATGTCAAGATGAAAGAACATCTGACATATACAGATATTAAGAATAGCAAATAAAAGTTTCTAGGAAATGGATTATAATACATTACAAGTAATACTAAGAATGAAACTTTTCTGTCAATTAGGCAAGTGTCAGTGTAGCAATTAGTAATTATAAGACACTATTTTTAAATATATTCAAATATTGAAGTTTATTCTCATTCAATAATCAACTCAGACTTAACCCTTTTACTGCCATCCCATTGTAGGCGGGATGTGGGACGACTGCCACACAAGGAAGTGTGGAAGATTTCAGATTTTGAATTATTTCTAGTAGTTAATTTTATTTAATACATCTAGATTTTTTCCCAATGCTGAAGATATAGTTAGGGCTTAGAACCATGGAAGAACCATGGGGTTGAGTTTAATTTTTAGAAAGGAAAAAAAACAAAACAAATTAATTACTATATATGTAAAAAACTCAAAATTCTATATTTATTTCACATTATTATTAGAAAAATATTATTTTCAAGCAATGAAATAGTATTTCTTATTGATAAAATTTAGTTTTCTAAAATATAAATATAGATATTTATTATATTTATATTAATATAAATATAGTTTTCTAAAATATAAAATATAAAAACACGGAAAACTCGTATTATAATGTAAAATTGTAAGATATATTATTCGTCAACAAATACTTACTTACAAAAACACAGACCAGCACGAAAGATAGTATGATACTGGCCCGAGGGTAACAAAAAAAACATGGGAGAACTTACGAGGCAAGCATAAAGTGAACAATCAGCACATGTAGGGTGAAACCATCTTAGTAAGCAGCAGAAATAAAGCACATGCCGATAAATGAGACGGGAGCCCTTGAATAGGCCGCATATGATGAAGTAAAAGTCGTCAAAGAAATCGTGCCAATAAATCAGCCCGTGGCAGTTTTCGCACAACCAACAAGGGCCGATATATCGGCCCGCTGGCAGTAAAAAGGCTACTTATCTTTATTTTTTTTCTCAATTAATTGAACTTATATTTATGTGTGACTTTGTTTTTCATCGCATGCCTTTATTTACTTTATATTTCCAACTATAATACTTGTATTATCCATAAAGCATTAATCCATGCCAACTTTTTTATGTAGTTGAATTGGCATAGTTCCTATTTCTCTTCTTTTAATCTGGATTTCTATAAATCAAGGATTATTCTTCATGCATCTGAATCATCTTTTGCAAGAGAAAAGAACTTAATCTGGATTTTAGCAATTCCCACAGTACTTTTGCTCCTATGTGTTTAACATGCTTACCTTCGCCTCTTTAATCCACTGTGGAGTATGACAAAATATCCTTCCCACTCTCACACTTTATGCACATTATCAGTGTACTGTGTATCTCTAGAAACTTAGGACTAAGATTTCTTAACCTTTCTTTCATCAAAGACAAATGTACCTCTATAAATGTACTGTATATCCTTGGTTGCTTATTTCCTTCCTTTTGCTTTTATTTTCATTCAGTCATCATCCTTCACAATATTCATTCTGATCTTCCACTTTTCTTTTCCCATCACACCTCAGACTTAGTGAAATATTACTGGTGATTATGTTATGGACTCGCCAGCTTTAATCAAAACTTCATACCTCTATCAAACTGAAAATTGATATCTCGTCCTACCCACCATGGATGTCAGTAAAATGTGATATCCTTTCATTCAAAAGGAGTTCACACAGCCGTTCAAATAGCATTCCATGTCTATCACTAACATCTGGATGAACTGCTCTCATTCTTTGTCAAGAGAAAATCACGTAGATCTGTGATATCCATCTCCAGATCTGAACACACAGATCTAACTAAACCAATTGATGTTACGGATACAGGTCTCTCATTTCTGTTACTCATCATGCACTTTCTACTTTCTCTGTTCTCATAACCTCTGTATATTTGCACTCTACCTGTAACGTGGTTACCAGGTAACTTACTATTATGGTGTTCTTTTCAATATTCTGAAGTAAAATCCCCCAAATTCCCTTACTAATTACCTTTTCACTATCATCCCTTTATAGATCATGAATGATTTCAATCACGAAGCATCTCTTGCAGAATGGCCCTCCTCAATCATATTTCTTATCTTCCTTTTATATTACGCCTCTTCACTACATGAAGGAAACATGACCTCAACTACAAACTTCTAATTGACTCTGTTCTGTGCTTCTGTCTTCACTTATTACAGGTTTTTTTCTATGTTCTTCAGTTCTTGTTCCATCCACTTTTGTCAAGTTATTCTTAGTTCACCTGAAATATCTATTAACTAACTAGTATTCTTTTTTTTTTTTTTTTTTAAAAAAAGGTCAATATTCAAGTGTCCACCAATGTGTAAATCAGTTGTAGAGATGGATATCTTGTTAAGTAGCAAATAAATTTTGATTACTAATTTTGTGTAGAGCTTTCTACATTTCTTTCCAACTCTCAAACACTTGATAATCACATATACTATACGCATTGTTAACCTCTAACAAAAACCACATAGAGAATCAAGAGATAAAAATTCAAACTTTTAACATAATCAGCAGTTGTATTAATATTACAAAAAATAGTAAAATTTTATAGAAATGCTATTAATAATTTGACTAAAATGAACATCTGACATTAGTAAAATTAGAAAACATTGGTTTTAATCTCATTGAGAATTTATTTCTTAGGAAAATAATTATTATACACTTTTATTTCTGATTTACAGCAGAACTCCAATTATCCAAATACCAAATATCCAGAAAAAATTTTGGAAAAAAAACTAAAAAAAAAGTAAAAAAAAAAAAAAAAAAAAATAAAAAAACACTTTTTGTGTTTAAATACAGGTATGTATTTGTAACTTTTGTTCTTTTAAAAAACACTTTTTGTGTTTAAATAACTGTAACTTTGGTTGTTTTAATACAGGCTGTACTGCAGTTGCTGTACTACATGTTGCTAGAGTGATTTTTCACTTATGCCCCAATCATCTGGATTTCTGGATCATGCCAATCCCAATTATTATGGATAATTGGAGTTCTACTGTATATTTATTTGTAATTTATATTCACACTGTTTCAACTACTTTACAAGTCAGGAAATCTCTTAAAAAAAATAAAACAAAAATGCAAACCTGGGCATAAATGACTATAGTAACCTTCACTCTTGAGTATTGCAATTAAGGCAGGCCAACCCAACAGTATTGCAGAAAAGAGCACATTTTCAATGATGCTCGATGCCAACAGCCAATGTCGCCTTTGATAGGCTTGATATAGACTTGGAGCAAGTTTCATCTAAATTTAAGAAAAAAAATAATTGAAATTACAAGTTTCATATTTAAAAAGTGCAAATCAATACAGTATATAAAATTGTTTATCCCAGGTTGTTCAAACACTGCAATTGCATACATTTATGTGCAGAAAAGTTAAATGCATTCAAATATTTTTACTCACAAGGGAACCTCGGCAACTTAGACACAAGATTATTGATAAAAGGTGGCTCTTTGGATAATCTCGGTCAATGAATCTCGTTATGTAAGCCATTTGCCCGTAAGATTCCTCATTTGACCTGCAGAGCCATCCTAGTGTAAAAAGGCCAAACTGCATCAAGGTGTTTCTGGGCTCCAATAGTCAGATTTTCTAGTGAATCTGTACCAAGTTTACATCTGAACAATAAAGAGACAGATTGATTGGTATTAAAAGTGAATAATCTTTAGTTGATGTATTTATTTATTGATTATAACCTATTGAAAATTGGAAGTAAAAGTGATCCAAAATTTGCCCCCTCCCCCAAAAATAAATTGGGTAAAACAGTGATTAATCCTCCCTAAAGGGACATATACTGTGCCAGAATATAATAATTTTTCGCCAGAAGAAGTATTTTCCCGATCTGTGAACATGAACAGAAAAATACATGTAAAGCTTACAAGAAAGCAACAAACGAAAGCAATATTTCACAATTTGCATTTTGTCTCTCATCAATTCCCACATTAAAACACATTTCAATCACATTTTGAAAAGAAGTGACAGGTGTTCTTGTAAGCTTTGCTTTGCTCATTTCATTTCTTTCACAAATAAGAAGTATTCACTGAAAGTTACTGTCATTTTATTCTCATTTTGTACAATCCATTGAGTACTACTTCAACATGTATTATCAAATGACGTAATGATAGATAATACCAACTTTTTGTTATTCATTATTTACAAAATTCCATTAATTAATTACATTTCCGGATAAATAGAAATAGAAATTGTGAAATAAAATGGATATTATAACACTCACTATGGGGTTTCAGTCTATTTCGTAAATAAATTTATACAGTTGATCTCCATAATGTGAACATTTATGTATTTTTCTGTTAATGTTCACAGATCGGGAAAATACTTCTTCTGGAGAAAAATTATTATATTCTGGCACAGTATATGTCCCTTTAGGGAGAGTTAATCACTGTTTCACCCAATTTTTTTCTGGGATCACTTATAAACTTTGGATCACTTATACTTCCAATTTTCAACAGGTTATAATCAATAAATAAATACATCAACTTAAAATTATTCACTTTTAATACAGTCTGTCTCTTTCTTCACTAGATTCACTAGAAAATCACAAGAAAACTAGACTTTTCACTAGAAACTTTTCACTAGAAAACTAGAAAATCTGACTATTGGAGCCACAACACACCTTGATGCAGTTTGGCCTTTTTACACTAGGATGGCTCTGCAGGTCAAATAAGAAATCTTACGGGCAAATGGCTTACATAACGAGATTCATAGACCGAGATTATCCAAAGAGCCACCTTTTATCAATAATCTTGTGTCTAAGTTGCCGAAGTTCCCTTGTCAGTTTAACCGCTTTAAAAATATAATGCTATATGATAGAACTCTAAAAATATAAAAATAGTATAAGATCTACAATTCCGTTTGTTTCCAGATCTCAGTCATACCAGGTTTATTTATTGTAATTACTTCAAATTGCAATGAAATCTAGGAAAATGAAAAGAGAACTCCAAGAAAGAAAGAAATGACTTAGACCAAAGTTGCTAGTAATATAAAATGTGATGATTAGAGTAGCAATTAAACTTTCAGAGAATTCTGAAGTAGTATTAAGGATGTTGGTTATGAACAACTCTGTAAACAAAGAAAACTTCTGTAGTATATCACAAATTACAATTTTTATGAATAGACAGGTTTGTTTACAAAATTTACAGTGAGAAGATTGGCATATTAGACGGGTGTCTTTGAAGAACAGCTTATCATGCTTCTATTCTGATTATATATGCTGCTGTGTCCTATGTGATCCTTCATCAATTTGTAATTGTCTGCTGTAACAGATCTGGGTTCTACTGAACTGTTTCTCTCTCACTCCTACTCATCATTCTTAACTTGTTCAGTAGAGTTCAGTATAAAAGTCATTTTAGCCACACAAGGGAAGGCTTCCAACATGAAATCGAGTTTCTACTTGAAACTTCGTATTTTACTTATTGCAGGGACGAAAAAAACAATGAGCCTAGTGAGAATTTACGCAAATGGACATGACAACTGCTAGGAGGTTTTAAAGTCACAGAATCAGAAAATGCAGTATTTCGTAAATCACTTTGGCAGATAGAATATACATGTTTTATGAGAAAACTTAACCGTAATAAAGATGATCAGAACCAATATAACTAATACAGAGCCTTGTATGAGGGGGAAAACAAATATTGGGGAGACTAATGTACAGCGTGAAAATCATTTTCACCAATAAAATAATAAAGGCAAAATGCTTTATCACATGTTGGAGCTAACACTCAATACAAAAAACAGCTGACTGCAATGTTCCAAATTGTCAAGAAATTGCTTTTTTATTGTGTTCCCATTCTGATAAAACACTTTGCCTTGATCATTTCATTGGCGATATTTTTATTGAAAATGATCCATTTTAATGGTGTACATTAGTCTCCCCTATATTTTTTTCCCTTTATACAAGGCTCTGTATTAGTTATATTGGCTCTGATAATTTTTGTTACAGTTAGTTTTGTCATAAAACATGTATATCCTACCTGCCAAAGTGATTTGCAAAATATTGCATTTTCTGATTCTGCGGCTTTTTTAACCCCTCCCCCCCTGCTCCAGTAGTTGTCACATCCATTAGCATAAATTCTCACTATGCTCATTGTTTTTCTCATCCTTGCAATAGATAAAATATGAAGTTTCAAGTAGAAACTCAATTTCAAGTTGGAAGCCTTCCCTTGCCAGGGTAGTGACGGCAACTGAGTGTCAGAAGATGTCCAGGAGAATGAGAAAAGGCATTTTACATAAATATGCAATACATATTGCAAACACTTAGACACTGCAAGGCTTTCAATGCAATTATATTGCAAATGGTTTGGACAGCTATTAGGCATGACTTGAAAGCATCTCTTGAATTAATGGAGAGTTCTATTAGAGGCCATCATTACATTGAAAACATCATAAACTCATCTTACTTTTTGGCAAATGTGGAGAATGCAATGTTCCAAAGGATAATGTTTAAGCACATTATGTTTATGTAACATTACCAAACTGACTGTTTAAACTGTGAGTCTCCTCTTTTTCCCTGCAAGATCAAGTAAATCTGGAATCTGGCTGGAAGGCACATGATCTCTAGTTCAACAACTATTCTGGGAATGAAATTGGAATGAAATAATACAAGGTGACATCAGACATCTCTTCTATCAAATATCTGACAAGAGTCAGGAGTCATATACAAAGACATGGAAGTCATTCTCAACATTTATTTTCATAATTGCAAACATTTCTCTAGTGCATAGAAAAAAGTTACATTAATAACTTGGAACTTTAATTTTTTTAATCGTAATATTTTACATTGCTAATAACCAAAATTGATTCTCTCTTTCTTGATGTGTTCTAGTTTCCATTTCCACAAATGTATATACAATTTTATTGCTGTTCTTAAGCTTTAAAAATATTGTAAAGCTTAATTTTTTTTACTACTATGAAAGTTCTGTTAGAAAACCTAACATAGAAAATAATTTTATGAAATATCTTTACGGCTTCAATATTTAAATTAGAAAAAAAAAATCTTTCACGTTACCTATCTGTCTCACATAAAATGGTAAGCTAGCTAATGTTACATGTGGATTCTGAAGAAAATAAGGCCCAAATTCGATAAAAAAAAGTACCGTATATGCTCCAATAGAGGCCCCCGGCGTTTATTTGCAAAACTAGCCTCGGCTCCCGGCGCTTAATAGAGACCGGCTGCTATTAGAGGCCAGCCATTATTAACAAAAACCTTCAGAACGCAATAGTTTTACACAAAAATACCGGCTAATATTACAAACAGCTACTTTATTTGAATTTCACATGCTACATAAGACAGTTGAAAGTAAATGGCAATGTCTTTCTGTACCTTTCGCTGCTTTTTGTCGTCCGAATCCGCAATGACGGCCGCCTAACCGGAAGTTTCTTTCGCGTATTCCACCGCGCGAATCTTAAAGGCAATGTCATATGACCGTTTCGGCGGCATTTTGTAAGGCAATGTACGGTAAGGTATTATGCACGACTATAAAGATACAGACGCTTACACTAGTACCGGTAGGCAAATATCAAAGACCCGGCTTCTGTTAGAGACCGGCTTCTATTTGGCCGTGTCCCCTCTGCAGCCCGGCGCTTATTAGAGACCGGCGACAATAAGAGCCTCGGCGTTTATTGGAGCATATACGGTACTTTTACTTTTGTTACATTGAGGTATTATTTCAATGCAACAAACTAGTTTTACTCTTTGAACTGCTTTTATCTTACTCTTGTAAAATAATACTGCGAAATATCAAAATACATTTGTATGGAAGAAAGGAAAAATTAATGTGGTTAGGATAATGATACACAAAAAGGAGATATTAGAAAAGTAAATCAGATGAACCTATTGAAGTCACATTAGGAGAGAATTAGGGAGGGTGGTCAGGAGGATCATAAATGCAGAGAGTACTCAACATCGCCCACTCTTAGCAATAGGAGCAACATTCAACTGAGAATTACCAAAGAACATGCTGGAAAGTAACCAATCCATCAGTGGAAATTTGATGAGGATAGAAATTAAGAAGTTTCATCTCAAGTCAACAAAATTAAAGCTATAGGCAACCTAACCAGACATTGACTTTGACCTTGGACGAGAGCGATGATCTATTAATCATTCCAGGACAATAGAGAAACTATTGACAAAGGTTTGCCTCGCTTGAGAGTTGCCAATCAGAAGCCATAAACTTTCCCGCCATAAACACTGACATATACAATCGATTCAAATTCTACCATTGCACCATCTGGTGCCCATGGTCGACCTTTCGCTGGGAGGACTTTAGTAAATTTATGTTTTAGTAAGTTTTATCATTATTATTTTCACAATTGCTAATAAAGTATAAAATTTTCATGGTGGCATTTGAATTTTTATCATTTTATTTATCTTTTTCTCAGCAAATATGTTTAAGATAAAAAAAGAAAAGAAAAAAACAACTTCTGTTTTGGTTTTTTTTTTTTTTTTTTCTTCAAAATATTTGCTGAAAAAAAAAAAATAAAATGATAAAAATTCAAATGCCACCATGAAAATTTTATAACAAAGAAATTTTAACATATCTGTTATAAATTAATCAATAAAATTTATTGATTAATTTATAACAGGCACGTTAAAATTTCTTTGTAATTAATGTGGCTTGCCAGTAGCCTTACTTTCTTCAATTTCCTTTGTGCCTGACGCATTCGAGGAATTAGAGCTTTTTCTTTTGTTTTGATTTTTTATTTTGCTTTTGTTTTATTGGGAACCCACATGCAGGTGCGTCGGTGGATTTCCTTACTTGGTTTCGCGATCTGAGCTTTCGACATAAGGTTTGTGTGGCTGATGAATCCATAAAGAGGACAAAACGGTCGTCCCACACTCCCACTGTTGATAGCTGAGAGGCGAATCTTTTGTTTACTTTGGTGCCTTTTTGGTTTATTGATTAATGAAAATTTTATACTTTATTAGAAAAACTTCTGAGACAAAAGCAGTCTGTTTTGTTTAAGTAAAAGATAAATATTTACATTTACAAGAAAATAATAAAAAAAAAATGAGAATTTATTTTATTTATTATATATTTTAAATGTTAATTTGCTTTGCTTTCTCAAGATTTTTGTGAAATTTTGAATTCTCAAGGGGGAAAAAAAATTAAAGAGAATGAGGAAATTTTAAATTTCAAGAACTAAAAACAAAAAAAAAATTCAAAAAAATCCAATCACTTATATAAATACGCATATTGTATTAACACATCCAGGTTGATGGAAATCAACAATAAAAGTTAAATTTTAATTAAGTATATTTTAAAGTAATTCTCCATTAACTTCTACTCTTTAATTCCTTTACTGTTTTATGTTGAGCCATAGAGATACCCAGAATTTTGGAATGGGATTGGTTTTAATGGTCATAGCCATTCCCTTTGCATCTGAGAATGAAAAAAATGTAGGATTTTAGATCTGCTTTTTTTTTGGTTGGAAAGCTCCTAGTTCTATTAAAAAAAAAAAAAAAGAAGACAATTCCCCCCCCCACCCCCCCCCTACATCAATCATTGCAGTAAATTAGGAAACGTTTGCTTTACTGCTAGATGCATCCCAGGACCGACCTGTTTCAATAATTCATATCTCATCAGCTGGGATAACTCAAAAGATCTGGCACTCATTGACACATGTCATTGTAAATGGTGTCCAACGTCTCACTTTAACTAAATACTTTAAAGTAATTCTCCATTAACTTCTACTCTTTAATTCCTTTACTGTTTTATGTTGAGCCATAGACATACCCAGAATTTTGGAATGGGATTGGTTATAATGGTCATTGCCATTCCTTTTGCATCTGAGAATGGAAAAATGTACGATTTTAGATCTACTTTTTTTTTTTGGTTGGAAAGCTCATCGTTCTATTTAAAAAAAAAAAAAAAAAAGACAATTTACTTTACTTTACTTTAGAGTTTTATCAAGAGTTTTAGATATTTTAAGCATCCCAAGACAGATCTGGAACTTTTGATGCTTTAGAAGTAGAAAAAAAAACCTTCATCCAAATTGTGGAACTCCGAATACATTTTATTCATTTTTTTTTAGTAAATTTCAAATCAGTATGAAAACTTCCATCAATTTCTCTTTTCTTAATATCATTGAATTTCATGTATTTATTCATGTCACATTTGTAGATTTGACTTTTATACATGTATTAAGTTCTTTTTCAAGCGCATAAATTTCATGAAGATCATGACTTCACTTTTAACAATTAAATCTGTTTTATTCCTATTAATGTCTTTTTATTTATATATTTTTTTTTGTAATATTACATTTTTGTCAAGGTCATTTCTAAATATTTAAAATATTTTTGGATTTTATATTTCTGGATAATATAATTTAATTATGATGTATGCAGAATCAGTGCTTGTCACAGTAGACAAAAAATGTCCTACACTTAACTGATATTTCCTATTTCAGAAAAATAGGATTATCATTGTAAAGATTATTTGACAATGAAGCATTCTCTTGGAATAAATTTGATAAAAGCATCATTCTGAACCAGTTCTACTTCTATTCCAAGATAGACCTACTAAATAATTCTTATGGATAAGTTGTTTAGAAGCTGATGATTTCAATTGAAATTCATTCCCAATCAAATATCCTTCCAGTTTATGGATTATTGTATGATTTTCCTAAACAAATACTTCAATCAAAATGAAGTTTGAATGATAATAATCAGAGTTTCAAAGAGCCATGTTTTTGTCATCAAGTCATTTACCCTTGTCTTAGCATCAAGGATTCATGACTAGTTTGGGAATTACTGCTCTCTTGGTTTTAGTCACAATTAAGTTGAGGATTAACTGTTTAATACCTCATTCAATTTTGGTGCCTCAATATCATTTAAACAATTATTCCTTAAAAAGCATAGAACACAACCTAACTAGATTGCAACTTTACACTATCGTATTCCAAAATACATAATTAAAAATATGATAATCAAATCAAAAAGATCAATAAATAATGTATGAGCGTGCAGAGAGTATTATGCACTGTGAAATACTTTTAGCTTATTACAACAACAAATATAAATGAACATTTATCCAATTAGACTTTTTTGAGGTTACTGAAAATAATTGAATAAATATTAGGCTATTCTGAAATTCAACTATTTTTCTGTGTACCAAATTATACTTGATAAATCAATTAAAAACACTCTGTACCATCCTTTACACCTAAAAAAACATTTGAATCGTTTACTTGATTCAGGGAAGAAGAATCTGCAAAAGCAACGCAGCCAGAATAGATTAACTATCCTGTTACATACATTATTTTGATAACCTCAATGAAAACTTGTAGACCAAAATGGTGTTATTATTAAAAAACATTGAAAATCTGCTACTAGGATTTGGAATGCCAATCTTTAAGTGAACAAATGAAAATAATGCGAGTGCCCGAGCTCTTAATGAATAATATATTAAAGGTAGATGATTGGAAGGGCACTGCTGACCATGAATGTTGTGAAACTCATTTAAAAATAGTGTCCATCACATGCAAAGATAATTACTAATCCTAAGGAAAGGTGATAGCTGCCAACAAGGAGAGAAGGAAGAAGAAAAAAATAGAATCTTTGAATAAGGAGGTCACTGAATAAGAGCAATCAGGGATATTAAGGCAATTATAATATGGCAGGCAGCACAATAAATAAATAAATAAATAAATAAATAAATAAATAAATAAATAAATAAATAAATAAATAAATTTTAAGATCGCAGTGCCTAGAAGAGGAAGAAGATGTAAATGAAAGGAGACAATACTGCAAAATTCTGCTTCTTCTAGAGCAGGGGTTCTCAACCTTTTTCAATCCATGTACCCCTTTTTGTGTATCGTTAACTATGCATACCCCCAATAAAACACTTTAGTTTTATTAAAATGTGTTGTATTAGTTAAAGTTTAACTTTAAACTGTTCAAGTTTAATTATGAATAGGTAATTTAAATTAAAAACAAGAAATTTTATTTTAATGGGCATTTTATTACAAAGTTTTTATTAATGAGACATAAAATCAAAAAAGTCTCAGAAAATAATTAGTGGGAATACTTTTTGGTAGTGAACCGCGTACCCCTTACAGATTTTCACGTACCCCAAGGGGTACGCGTACCACCGGTTGAGAACCGATGCTCTAGAGGATAGGGGGGGAAATGGCTCTATGAGTGATCATTGTTGGAAAACTATGATAGAGACAAATGAAATTCTGAAAGGTAATAATGATGCCAAGAAGACAGAATTCTGGAATGACCAGATGATGAAGCAATAAAGTCTCTCAATCTCAATTTGTAAAAAAGCCAATCATCCAGGTAAAGATGGAGACAAAGGCATAAATGACCAAGATATCACCTTCAAGAATTCAGCAGTACACTAAACATTGGTTCCAATATTCGACCCAGTATTAAACATACCATAATTCCTCTTTATCTCACTCCTTTTAGATATATAATTATTATTAAACATCAACATCTCTACACCAAAAAATAAATGTAAAATCAAAATACATTTATTCATAATGCAAATTTTCGAAGAGATATTTTACTCTTCTCTTCTTTTTCAAGCTACAATAATACTAATTACGACATGATATTATAACAAATATGGGAAAAGTGAAGCCATGATAGTTACAACTTTCCATTTCCCATATTTGTTATAATATCATGTCGTAACCAGTATTAAACAATTGTGCAAAAGTAAACCAGTCCATATTTCTTATTGAATTATAAAAACGATGTAATTATTGACTCATTCATTTTAACCATTCCACTTTGTACTACTTACAATTTACTTGTACCTCTTGTGTTAATAAATAATGTTGTTGAAAATATTTAATACCTATTTTATATTTTCTGTTATATTTCAGTTTTAATAAAAATACTTTTTGTTGATTTTTCTCGCCCTTTGAGAATCACTGATTTAGAGGTTCCAAGTTCAATTCCATTTAACAGCCACTCTTTGCAATACTTTATCAATTAATTGTGTTTAATTATTTATTTAGCAAAATCAAGAAATACAATGATCAAAAATAAGAACGGAAAATTAAAATGGAATGTGAGAATGTCAATGATTGTTAAAAACAACACCTTGAAACATTTTAGAATTCTGCTGTGCAATTTTATAAATTAGTCTTAGGTAAGACTTTTGTACATTTAAAAAATAACTGTACAAAGTCTCAGCTAAGACCAATTTGATTTTAGATTTAGAAAGTAATTAGATGAGTATTAATCCTAACAATTCATAAAGTCTTGAAGGAAGAGAACTAAAAAGAAATATGTAATTTCAAGAATAACGACAATCATTTGACATTGTCAAGGTTATTTTAGAAAAATCTGACCTTGAAAAATAGGAGGCTATCTTTAAGTCTAAAATCAAAATACAGTAAATCCCCGTTATTACGCTCGTCAAGGAACCATGACCTACAAGCGTAATAAGCGGGATAGCGCTATAGATGGGAAATGATTTATGAGATGGGGAAACATTTAGACACCATTTTACAAGAAACATACTTGATTCTGCAATAGATATAGTGCAAATATGAGCTTATTTTCTATTGAAAAAATCTTTGATTGTGGTTTGCCGTGTATGTGTGTGCTACTGTTATGGATTATGACATTTTCATTTGGTTCAAGTAACTATTAACATCAATTGATACACCACTAGGAGCAACACTAATATATTTTCGGAGCAGATTTAGTGCACTGCCCGCTATTTCACACGCCTTTTCTTGAATGATTGGGCCACCTAATGGCACTGATGCATCATGGGACTGATGAATTCATTCAATTAGAATTTCCTCGGCATCTTCATATTTTCCACACTTTACTTTTTTACGTTTGCAACCACCCTTCGCTGCATTGGTAATTCCATTCTTATTTTTTATTATTGTTCTCAGACTGGATGACGGAATTCCTAGAGATTCTGCGAAATCCTTCTGACTTAGTGTAGAATTCTCGTCGTACTTACGGAGAATTTGCAATTTTTCACTTGTAGAAAGGGATTTCCGCTTTGACATTTTGCACTAACTTACTGTATCATAGACCCGCACTTCAAAGAGTTCAAAGATTCCCTCCTACCAGGGAAAGAAAAGAATCTTTACAGTGTTACATTTCTTTTCGATACAAAATTTCCGATATAAAAAAAGCGCTACAAGCGGGATTTGAAGCGTTATAAGAGAGTAAAAGTATACAGAGTTATATAGAAAATTCCAGGGACCATAGGAAAGGAGCGTAAAGAACGGGATAGTGCTATAAGCGGGAGCGTAATAGCGGGAGCGTAATTTATGATACCCGCTTACTGTATCATAAATGCAATCTAAAGAAGCAGTAGAAAGTGAAAATCAGAAAAGAAAAACACAGTAGGGATTCATCTGTTTACCATACCTATTTAATAGCTTTATCAAACTTCAAAGATTTTTTAAGAAAGGCTCAAGATTTTAGGGTTACTTAAGCAAATGCAAAAGATAAGATTGGTAAATAATTTTGCAATGAAAATAGAGTCTAAAAACATGAGAATAAAAAGCTTCCATTATATACTGTATGTCTCTGAAAAGAAAATCTTAAAATAAATGTGGATGGAAATAAAATGTTAGTTTTAAGGAAAAATCATGCAAATCATCCCATTAGTCATTAAATTATGAAATTTTAGAAATGAACAGATTAATCTATTATTTCCTAGACATCTGATTCCTATAACAATATATGTACTGTGGAAATAAACAAAATTCTTTATCCAAGCAGGCTATTGTAAACAAAAAGCACCTATTAAATAATAAGCAAATGGTATCATAACTGAAGAAAAATTTAATTTAATGGACAGTATCCATTAAACAACAGATGAAAGCTCTATTTTAAGCTAGTTTTGTTTGCCTCTATTATACAGAGTTAAACTCCCATTCAAGTCCTTCACGAAACAGTACTTGCATTACCAATAATGCATTACTTTGCATTCCTGAAAATACATATGCACATACAAAAACAATATATATATCGTACACTGCAAAATGCCATGTTCTCTCAAAATAAGTTTTAAGCAACTGTAGGAAAAGCCTTAACAGTGGAATTCCACCTTTCGTTGTTTCCTAACTAAAAAGTTTGTGATATAAGTTTCCCTTCATCACCATAACAAAAATATGCTCTGAAATTGATGACATTCAATCATGCTCTCCAACAAAATTTCATTTCTGATTTAAGGCAATGGACAATTAGCCAATGAAAAAAAAATCAAAATTATAAAGTGGTATTTGTAATACTATTCAAAGGTGACAATGTTTTCCAATAATAATAAAGTTAATAAATAAATCAAACTATTTAACATTTACAGTTACTTGCTACTTTTAATAAATTTCAAAATAGTTAATAATAAAATTTCAAAATAATAATTTTAAATAAAATTTCATACGACTTCAAAATAAGATATACTAAATAAACTCCAACATCTTCAACAGTAGATTCCAATATTTCGTTTTATTTCTAAAACTTTCTCAAGGTTCCAAAGAATGTAGAACAAGCCAAAATAAAAATAAAAAGTATAAAATAAGCAGAAAGAGAAATCTTTCTCTAACTAAAAGAATGTAATAAACAATAATGAGAATATATCACAAAAAAACAATAAAAAAATATAATACATTATAAAAATGTAATAATAATAACATAATTGGTGGTTAACAAATATTTATTTGAGATTTAAAAATCTTTTAATCTCATATTGTTCATCAAAGATTTTCTGTACATAGATAATGACATCTCGTTCACTTTCAAAGCTCTGTTCTTGTTGAAACAATTGCAATAATTAATTAGGCAAGATTCTAGCATAAATCTTTTTTGTTCATCTTGGATGTTATAAACAGTTGTTATAAGTTGGTCTGGATTGTGTCCGTTTAGCAAACAATGGTCGGCCCAATCAGATATGTTCTTATTCTTGTTGTTAAAAGCACGTACGTGTTCTTGAACACTCTCCTTAACAGTCCTGCCTGTGCTTCTCTTTCTGCTTATTTTATACTTTTTATTTTCTTTTGGATCGTTCTATATTCTTCGGAACCTTGAGAAAGTTTTAGAAATAAAACGAAATATTGGAATCTACTGTTGAAGATGTTGAAGTTTATTTGGTATATCTTATTTTTGAATTTATTGAAGATGACGTTTGACAATATATGTTTTTGGATTCATACATGTCTACTGAAATCATATTTTATGATTGCCAAAATCCAGGAATACTCATGCATTTAAAAAGAAATAGATAAAATTAAAATAAAATTCTTCTAAGAAACTGAAGAAAAAAAAAAAAGAGATTAATCCAAAAATATATTGCCACATTCATAGTTCCTGATAAAAAGTAATCAATGAAGAAGTAAATGTGCAGATGTTGTAAAATATAATATTAATCCCTGTAAATGATATAATGAATCCATAATTTAATAATTGCATGAAAATTGATGCAGTACATGACAGAATATTTTATACAAATGTAGATTAAACATTTCTCTTGCAGATCAGTGCAAATGCTTACTACTTGAAAACTTTTTCCTTTTACTGAAATCTATGAAGATACAGTGGAAACTCAATTAACCGTCACCTTCGGGACCAGGACTGTGACAATTAACCGAATAGACAGATAACAGAAATTTCGCAATAAACATGTACAATAATGAAATTTCAATGCTGGTTTGGGACGAAAGGCAAACAATAAATTAATACAAAGAAATATTTATCGGTAACAAATAGATATCGTCAAACATCAAACAAATAATAATAATAGAAACATAAAACAGTAGGCCTACTAGATAATAAGGTTTATATGTTGAAGCTGTAATCAGTCATCTTCTTCTGTTTCTTCGAGGCTTGAGCTTTTTTTCGGGGCAATATCCTGTATTTTACGGAGAAGTAGGTTTTGCAATTGATGACGGATAACAGAGTGACGGTTAATCGAGTTTCCACTGTAGTTTATGAAAATATCTTTTACCAAGAATTATTGTGCAATGATATTATGAATTATTTTTGTTGGCAAGGCCCTTACAAAATTGTTCTAATTCATGCAATGGATTGATTGAGAATTAAACAGTTTGGCAGCATTGCAAAAAAGTATAGAATGGAAAGTTCCACTGCGCTTAAAAGAGGGATGTATTGGTGAAACTTTATCAACTTTACAGAAAACAATTCCCTCAATGTTTATCACCAAAATATAAAACATAATCAAGTAGAGGAGTTTCTTAAAGATAAATATAATCCAAACATTTGGATCACTGACAAGGGGAGGGTATGAACATCCTCCTATCGATTCGATCCATTTTCATGGCACGGTTAGGCCATGACTAGGACTGCAAGAGGTGCAAATTATAGGACACGCTTTGCAGTCACTCCCCAGAAAATTGAGTTTGAAAACTTCAAGCATGTTCATATACTTTTGTACATTATGCCGTTTCCAAGGAGCCCATGGTGCAGCGTGTAAAGCAGCCCGCACACGATGCAGCTTTTGCTGTGCAACTTGATGCAATTTAGTTGCACAGAAAAAGTTGCAAACGATAGTCAAGGCGCAAACGATGCAACATTGTTAGCGCCGCCGTGCGGACAACAAACGAAGCACACTACGAATTTGAATGACGTCACTGAACATGACGTCAAGGAGACTGCTGTGATGTCCTTCCAAACCTAAATATTTGTGATTTATTTTAAACATATGAGAAATATTTTTATAATATTATTAGCCGGTATGTAATCGCAGTTGATGGCAATAATGCGATTCACGAATAACAACGACCAACAGCCAATAATAATCCATTGCTCACTGTAAACAATGACGTCACATGGCAGTTTCCGGAAATGGTGAATGAGCGAAAATCCGCTTGCGATGTGAAAAATTCAAAAAATCTAGGTTTTTCAAACGCTATGCTACATTCTACCGCATTAAATTACTGCATTTACATATAAACTGTATTTATGTTTGAAAGAAACTCGAAATAATCTGATATTTTTTCTGTATTCGGGATTCGCCCATCTCAAGCGAAGGAAATATTTTTCGACGCCATGTTTCTTCCTTGGGCCGACATCACGACTGACGTATTCCAACGCTGCACTGTGATTGGGTAATTCCATGCAGCTTCCTGGCAGCTTCCTTGCAGCTTTCGGAGCTGCAATCCTCGCCTTTGCAGCTTTTTTTCCATGCAACACCGGTTGCAACTTTGCTCAAGCAGCTAAAAAAACGCTCTAGGCCAAAAGTTGCACTTGCAACTCGGCCCAAAGCTGCATCGTGTGCGGGCTGCTTAAGTGCTCTGTTCCATAAGCGCGGGATCCCCGAATCGAATCTCACTGCTGATGTTTGCAGTTTTTTTTTTTTCAATCCCTATGTCAGTCACATTACAAATGTATCAAACTTATGCAAAATGAAAACACATTTAATAATCAATTTTGATGAAAGATTTCACAGCTTGTTATTTTCATAATCTCTCTTGTGAAAAATCAAACGCTCCGTCGAAAATATACAATACTTTATTTCTGTTAAATGTCAATAATTGTAAATATCATATATATTTATAAGTGATTATCATTTTGATAAACCAAAAGATAATGAGGGATTGGAAATATTGTTTTTAATTTTTCTGAGGAGATTGAGAAAAGCACATTGATTATTACAAGGAATAAAGTATTTGATGAAGTTGAGATGAAAAGTAGCCTATATTCTCCTCCATGTCATAGACTACCTGCATGCAAAATTTCATTCTGATCCATTGTGCCATTGCGGAGTGATTGAACGATACACAAACTTACAAATTTTCACTTATATATGGACTGCTCAGAAGCCAATCAGATTAAGTCATTTTGTTTTAAATTGAAATTTTTTCTGTAAGTCATACTCTAATGTTTATACTTTCGGTTGAAATGTGCCCAAATCACTCCTCCATGTGTATAGTTATGTTATCTTTCAATAAAAAATTCATTCTTCAAATTTACAAGCGTTGTTATTTTTTGGTACGTAATTTTTAAAAACCTATTTCATTTTTTGGTTTATTGACTTAATCTGATTGGCTTCTGAGCAGTCCATATATTAGTTAGGATATAAAATTATGCAAACGTGACCTCCTGTATTTAGATAAACTTATATAAATGGGCCTTGCACTTTCTTCCGAGTTTAATTAAGAAGCTTCACAAGTATCCTGACACTAGTCTAGTGTGTCCTGCCTGCAACTTAAATTGCATCTATTTGTTCCAATACTAACTGAGTTCCTATTCTTTTTATAGACCTACAGGTCACGGTGCTTGGCTTCCCTGCCACCCACATTCACCACAATCAATCAATCAATCAATTAATTCTATTATTTTTTTTTTTCCAGTTTCAGCTTTCATTCAGACTTTTATGACAACATTAATGTCAGTTCTGAAAAAAAAAAAAAAGAAATCTGGAAGAAATGATTCAAGAAATGTCCTTCATCAGAATTTAAGAATAGATATAATACTAGGTATATGTTCAGATATATCATGTAGTGCTGATGATTGAGCATGAAGTGCTGGGTCTTTAATTTTGTGGACTGAGGGGAGGAGAGACAAGTAGAGACCAAAAGAATCATGCTGATATTTCAAGTTGGATCATAAATAAGCATTGTGCCAAATTTTTAAGAAATCAGTCCAGCTGTTTAAGAGAGGGTTTAAGGTAATTTTTGAGGAATGCGAGGGGTGGGGGTATGAAAATAAATGAGCCTACATTTAAAATTGGACCATCAGTAAGCTACATACAAAATTTTATGAAAATATGCTCAAATGTTTTAGTGTAATGCACATACTGACAAGTCAACAAATAAAGTAGAAAATGTTTAAGTGGAACAGTTACAACTCGACAAATGCTTCGAGGAGATGCAGACACTCGTCTGAACTTTTTTCTGATGTTCCTAGCTCGACTGGAAGTCGAGGATGCATGGCCTTGGAATATCCTATGGAGTGATGAGTTACATTTTTATCTTAATGGAATTGTGAACACACAAATTGCCACATTTGGGCGTTGGAGAATCCTTATGTGTCTCAGAAGATTCCTTTGCACTCATCGAAAGTCAGTGTGGTGTGGCTTTACTGCTTCGTTCATCATTGGTCGGTGTTTTTTTTTTGAAGAAATAAACCAAACGGTCCCGTGACTTGCTCCGTCAATGCTGTGAGGTATCAACAAATGCTGCTTGATTTTGTTATTCCACAAATTTAATAGAGAGGATGCCTCGGATCCACTATATTTATGCAGGATGGAGCATCCTTTCACATTGGATTGGGTATACAACAAATCTTACAGCAGCATTTCACAGACGACAGAATAATTAGTTGAGCATTTCCTACGAGTTGGCCAGCCTATTCGCCTGATCTCAATCACTGTGACTTTTGGTTATGGGGATATTTGATAAGCTTGGTGTACCAAGGAGGCGTCGATAACTTAGTAAGGTTAAAAGAACGAATAACTCTGTACGTGAGGCAAATCACTGGAGATCTGTTTCATTCTGCTGTAGGAAATGCTGTTCACAGAATGCAGTTATTGGAACCGTTGCAAGGAAAACATACTGAATCACATCTGTAAATGATGCCAAATAAAAATTACTATTGATTGTAAGCTTTTTTTTATTATTTATTATGCCCAATTTTCTCTACACATGTAGATTCCAGTGCCATTTTTTCCCCTGGTGGCGAAATTTTGTTTTAATGTTTTTTTTTTTCCTTTAGAAATCAAAACCCCATAGTCTAAGTAGTGTTCACACCAAATTAGGTGGAGTTTTACCCAATAGGTTTTTGGTAATTGGGCTCTAAACACCTCCTCTTTAATTATGGCCACCCAGTATTTTATGGTTAAAAAAAGAAATGGAACTAATTTGATTATAATCTTATGTTGCATTTCCAGACTACAAAATGGATCTACGATGATTTTCTATGTTTACTATTAGCACAGAAAAAAAAGTTGGTTTTTAAAGTGATTCATGCAATAAAATCTTTCTGCAATTTTTTTTTTTTTATCTTCATACTATTTCTTTGAGTATTAGAACAAAATATTAAAATGTGTATTCATTGGTAAGTTAATATATCATGAAGTATGATCACAATGAAGTTCCAGATTATTTTCAGATTAGAGCACTCTCAAGCTTTATCATCATTCTTAAGGATTCTATTTCTAATTTGAAATATGAATACTGAATCATTGAAAAACCTAAACATGGTTTACAAAGTAACATATTATCTACATTTTGGATTGCATATATTTGAAATACTTTTAAAAACTGCTTGTAAAACAGAATTACATTGAAGTGTAAATTTAATTAGAATTAAATTTTAATTAATTAAACAGTAATTCTGATCTACATCTGAGGAAGAAAGAGCATTTATAATTCTTAAAAATATATATATATATAAATATATATTCTACTAAAACATGGCAATGCGTTAATGGTTCTATTTAGTGTTTGTTATTATTCTCAATACAGCCCAATTTTTAACTGATAGAAGTTAATTAAGAAATGTGGAATGTAATAATGCCATAATAATTTCTGTTGCCCTTCATTTGTCTTAGCTGTTATATCTGAAATTAGATCAAGAGTGATGTGTCAAAACTAATGCAAACAATTCACTACTTCCTAAACAGAAGACAAAAATGAAAGGTTATTCATTTGTTGAACCAGAAACATGACATATAATAGAGATGAAGTTAAAAGAATCTGATGAGTTTATGGATTTATTTACTTAAAAATAAAATTCAAGAAGCAGTTAAAGAGTACGATGTAAAAAATATAGAGTTGAAGGTACTAATAAACTGAATTGTTTCCATACCTGAGGGCAATAAGATACTAATATCTATGGTATTACCTTAAAAGGAGGAATTTTTGTTGTAACAATAAAAAAAAAAAACCCAATAACCATGACCAGTTATTTTTATGATGAAGATGGACAGTAATTCTTTTAAAGTTTTAAATTATTTTGTTAAAACAAATAAGATCTTTGACAAAGGCAAGGCTTCTTTGAAATGTCTGAATGATTATAATATACATAAAAAGGATTTTTGTAATACAACATAAATTCGCCTGATTTTTGTCACAAACATAAACTACAAAAAATCAACTAGCTTTTGTACATAAAAAAACAGAATCATAGAAATACATGCAAAGAAAGAAAGAAGACTAGATAACATTCTTACAGAACATCAAATGCCAAAATAATAAACAAGAATTCCAAAAGCAAAAAAAAAAATAAAAAAAAAAAAAATTTCTAAGAGACTACATTTATCTAAAAAGGTCAATTGTTAGTCTAACTTAAGTTCATTAAATGTATCCTGTAAAGTTTATGGAAAAATAAACTGTCAATGGCCCATCATAGAAGAAATAATCTTATACATAATATATTGAGCAATCTTGAATTAAAGATAATTGCCTCAACTGATTATTTCTTAATTTTTAGAAGATATTGCTAAAATGCATAGCACAAAAACAAATTTCATAACATCTCTCCTATTCAGAAAATAGGTATCTTCTAATGTTATATAACAGCTAAATGTCTTTAACTCAAATCAGACATGCTGTCATCTGATGTGGATATAAGAAGAGGTTTTCTTTTCCATAATACAAAATAAATATCTTACTCTTAAGGTGGAATTTGATAAGATGTTTCTAAATTTCAAAGATAAAAATTTCAACTTTCTCACCATTAATTTACCAATAAGCATGAATTAACTAAAATGATCTGGTTATTATGTATAAGACAACAAAAACTGACGGCTTAAAACAAAATATATAAAACTCGCTCTTCAGAGAATAGGTTGTGCAGATAACACCTTGTTTTTGGACTCTATTTATGAATCATCAGCTAATTCAAATCAGCTGTACAAGCCTTATTTGACAAACATTGATCTGATAAAGATATTTTCTAGTTCTTGGCTGGCAGTTCTGAAATTTCTTCAGTGAACCATCTTTTGTTCATTAAACAAAAATGAAAATAACAAATTGATTATCTATTATATTTAAAAAAAATTATATTCTAAGAAATTGAAGGTTATAAGGAGTTTATGTTGATGAATGTTAGCTTTAGAGGTTTATAAACTGTACAAACTATATTATAAACAAACTATAATATATTAACTATAATATATTTAAAAACATAAAGATTTACAACACTAACACTAACACATGAAAGAAAAAATGAGGTCATCTCTGAAATCCCTTGTTCATAATTCAGATTTTATATGTCGAATATTTATTAAATCTTCTAATTTGAAATATAAATTGGTGGCATCCTATCTTAAGTTTCACTTTGTGTATTTTTCAATAAAAATCAAACTCTTAATATAGTTAGTATCTGAGAGATAAAACAGTGTGAATAAGTGCATGAAATGAATCTAAGCTTTTGAAATATTTTCACTAATGATCCCTGATAACAATTACTTCTGAAATTAGCTCAACACTGAAGCACTGGTGCCAGAAAAAAGATATGGTTATCCCTGGAGAAAAGCAATGGAAAACTTACTACTGTTTTAAAATTGCTTAGTTAAATGACCCGTTTATTTTGAAAGTGACCTAAGTCCATTTATGTTTAAATTGAGATATTTAAGAGTTTGCGTTTCAATAAAATTAAAAGTATACGTATAGGATATCAATGTGCCACACTGCTTAAGTGCATCTAAGAGAGATAAATTTACAATTCCTATTAAAATAATAGCAATTATTATGTGAATAATACGTGTTTTTTTACTGCAAATGAAGTTAGGCCACTTTCAGAATTAACAAATAACTTTTTATAAAATTTGGAAGCGCCCAAGTCCATTCGACGCAAGCTTCAAATTGAAAAAACAAAATTCAATTTATTTTATATTTATTTATAATAATTCAAAAACACAATTTATGCAATGAAGGTAATCTTTTAACTATATAAATTATATAACAATTTACTGCTCATCTACATTGTGTGTATGCGGGAGGAATTTGAAGAAGTCATGGTGCTCCGGTGGTTTATATCGTAGTAAGTCCATCATGTCCCTGTATTTCGCTGTTGTAATTTGTCTTATATTTTTGTAAAGTGGTGTCAATACAATTTATTATTGTACTGAAAATCCGCACTTCCGGATATTATGAATAATGGATTGGACTTAGGTCACTTCAAAGTAATGTTTTTCAGTATTGAAGTTACTGCAGTGACTTATGTGTCCAAAATTATCTTTTAATCTGAATATACTCAATCGCAAAATGTGGTCTATGACTGCTAACGTGGAATTTGCACACATTACTACAGTTAACAAAAAAATAAATGGCTCAAGTAATTCAACTTTTTTTTCAATTGTTTGATTTAATAATCAAACAATTAAAAAAAATCTCTCTAATGAATGACACTCCAGTGATGAACTGGCAAGTCTGCCAAACTTTTTATATTTAGTTTGTCTTACAAACAATATAGCTTGTACATAAAAAGTATCAATTACAAGAGGCCGCTACTTTTAATAGTGTAATATTTATAAGATAATTGTATCTTATATTGTATCTATTTTACATGTTCTGTCTTTATGAATGACGAAACAAGTTTTTATTTTTCCCAAAACATTCCTTGGTTCTAACCATTTACTTTACATTATGATTTGTTTACATTTATATTCTGATCCATTAGGAGATCTGAAAAGTCCTACAGAAGGGATTGACAACAAAAGCTTTCTCTACATTGTTTACAATGAGAAAGTTAAAGAAGGATTATTGAAATGAAAACAATGATTTTTATAGACTCTGAAAATGGTAGGAAAAAAACTAAAAAATTCTATAATTCAATAAACAAAAAACACATATTATAGAAGACTTCAAGTCTGATGAAGAACTTTATCCTTGTTTATATTTATTAAAATAACTTGTGTTGGTTTGTTACATGCAGTAAAGACATCATCATATGTTAAATGAAGATCATGAAATATAATAGGAAAAAATAAAATTTACAAATCATTGTTTGATTAAAATAAAGAAAATTAACAAATGAAGAAAAAAAGCTAGACTAAAATCAACAAGTGATTCACAAGTCTATAATCAAAAAGATGGATTAGACTTATGAAAAACCCAATTGTTACACCAAATTCTTCCAAAATTGACACATATTGTTTGTATTTATGTTTACTGGATAGTGCTCAAAGATACATAACCAAATAAAGAACGATGGCTTGTGAAATCATGCTGAATGTTTACTTTGAAATTTCAATACATTTAAAAGATCCAAATTTCTAAGATTTGGTCCCAAAAATACACTGAAATTTGAGATAATGATGTTATATAGAGAGGTCTGTTAATTTTTTTGAACAATCAGTCACAATGAAATGAAATTTCATATTTGCCAAAGAGCAAGTAACTCAAGATAGTTAACTATAATTGAAAGAAAGTTACTGGGAGGAAATATGTAAAACTAATGATAAAATTAACAAATAACTAATATTTAATATAAAATAACTTAAAAGTGAATAAATGCAATTTGATAGCTAAATTTTTCCATTTTTTTAAGCTTATCTGTACACAAAAAAAGTATATGTAAAATTAAAAAAAAAAAATTGGACTTAAATTACAGTCAATTATTTACAATTTCTTGAGCAATACAATATACTGAATTCACTTTGCTGTATTAAAGAAAAAAAAATACTTGCTAAATAATATCAAAAACTGAAATTATTTAATTAGCAAATTCCAACAATTTTCTATAAGGAAATGAAATTAATTCACATAAATAATTATCAATAAAAATAATAATAATAAAACAATAACTAAGAAAATGTAATCTGATAAACTTAATTAAACATTAATAAAATTTCTGATAAATCAAATTTTAACAGATATGAGCAGGGAAACAATCAACTAAGTTTATCAACTTTATTGCATTTTCAGATTAGATTAAAAAATAAATTTGATAAGAACTATAAAAAAATATCAATGTAATTTGATTTGATAAATACAAAAGAAAATACAAAAAAAAAACTTAAAAAAAAAAACCAAAATATTTTTAGATACAATGAAAAGAAACATTTTATCAATCATTAATAAACATTTTAAATAGCATTATTATATATTATATATATATAGGCCTAAATGGTCTAATAATGCTGTATGGTGTTTACAAGTTCTAGCAATCACACAATTGATGAGGTTCCGATTTAATCAGGAAATGATTCAGCAGATTGTATTTATTTCACTTTATGAATAAACGTAACAGAAGTATGCTAAGCATACTTATACAATGTTTATGTTGAACAAACATAATGGTACTGAATTAAAATTGGCTGAGCTTTTCTTTTTTAATAAATTTTAAATGTGGTCGGAATTAATTATAAGAATAAGGCTTTGGCCGTTTCTTCACCGCCTTCAAACCCATGTATGTCTAAGCTTTTTAATCCCTTCCTCCTACATGATTTGAGTATCTGGCTTTGGATTTTACAACAAAATAACGTCAGTCTCCTTAACAATTAGTAAATGAAAATCTTTTCAAAATCATCATTTTTATGGAATTAAATGTCCATTTGTGCTCTGAGTTGAAAAAAACCATGGAGTTAAAACAGAACTGATTTATCTTTATTCATCTTAAGGAATAAACCTGGTTTTCTCTTTTATCAAAATATTTTTTATGTCCTTGTTGACAGGATATTGCCGAACTACGTTCTTACGTTCTTGTTTCTTTTTTGAATCTTCTACTTAAAGAATTTTAAATTCTTCTTATTTGATTTTATAATTTTTTATTGGAAGTGAAAATAAGATTTTTTAATTTGGTTAGATTAAAAGCTTGGTATGTATGGGATGCTATCGCAACAATATTATATTGTTTCATTTCTTACTGATTATTTTAATTCTTTGGATTTGTTTTGGTATATTTAGCATCATTTGATTGTTGTAATTGTTAAGATTGAAGATATTAATTTTTTTTTTTAATTTTACCATTAATTTAGCATCGTCAGAACAGCTACTGTTACTGTTCGTTTGTAGAAATCTCTATAGTTAATTGTCTATAGTTTGTTATACAAAAAAAAATTATTCAAACAATCGTATCGCTGAAAAACCCAGTTAATTTAATTATCATTAAATCAAATAATACAAATCATAAAATATAACAATAAGAAATAAAACACCTTTCAAATGCTTATAATTTTCTGGTAAAATTATTCATTCGTATTAAATGCGAAATTAAAATGTGATAAAACATTGCTTAATGGAAATCAATACGACTAAATTAAATTACTTTTTTCAATTGATGAAATAAATCTATTTTCTAGAACAAATGGGAAAACAGATTTCTCAATTATTTTCATTTTGTAACATATTTAACTATCAATTCAAAATTAAAAGAAACAAATGAACAATATACTACATTTCTAAATATAATTTAATATTAAAAATATAAATTACACAATAAAAATATAATAAGAACTTAGAAATTTCAAAACATTTGTCACTAACGTCTTTCTTGTGTGATGACGAAAGGCTTAGGCTAAGTTGTTCGTCTTTTACCTCCAAGCTCTAACATTTCTTTTGATGCTGTTCTACCTTTAGAGTGAAGTTGCATATTTACCAAAAAAATTTAAGCAACTGCTATTTTACGTGATGAAATAATTCTCTGTAAATTGCAGCATCACTGCATTTACATCGAGACTTAGAGCTCAATGAGGGCTTCCTTACCAAGCACCAAAAAGCTCTTCATTACTCGATATCCAATAGAAAGTAGCGTTAGAAATACCAGCTTGTAAGCCCTACGGCTATTGGATCATTTTGTCTCGACTTCTCTTCTCCAAAAGAATAGCTTCTGGAAGCAATGCAGCAATCTATCCTTTGGTATGTTTTACCCATAATACGTGTGATATCGAAATGCCAATACAACCAGCAGCCATGGGTCATGAGAAATTTCAAATATGGCTGA
>JAFIDM010009631.1:35370647-35403630 GCA_023159025.1 Thereuonema tuberculata
TTTATTAAAAGTTATCTTCAGTTTTAAGAAATAACTGATTGAGAATATTCTGAGTTCAAAAACGAGAGCTCGTACCGACTATAGTAGTAACGGTGGATATTATTAAAAAAGAATATGAGTGTGTGTGTTTTGAGATATAAATTATAAATGCATTTTGAACATATATTTATAATATTATTAGCGAATTCAGGGCCAAAAAAAAAAGATAATACTCAGCAGTTATCCTCTCTTCATATTATTTACGGCTATGTAGCACAACGCTGCCTTGCGGGAAAGCGACTCTTAACTTTTTAAAAACTAACTGGTTTCAAAAGATTTCAGAAAAGAGAGGGAAAAAAAAAACGCGGAGTGAACAGAACCGGTTGCTAGAACAGTAAAAAACCTCAAATTTATCATGACACTGATAGAAGGATTGATAACTGATTGAAAGGCGATTTTTTTTATTTATTTATTTTTTATTATTATTTATCTTCCATTTAAATCAGACACTCTTTAAATGAAAAATAAAATAAAAAAGCAATTCCAAAGGAGCCATTAAACTTTAAATTTAATCATGATAATCGACTCCCTTGTCAGTACTTGATTTTGGTTTTTTTTTCTTCATATCAAAGATAACCGTATTTGCAAAAATAGTTTTTTGATACAAAATAGTGAAAAAAAAAATGCAGTAGCTTTGTTGCCGATCGCTTTATTTTATTTATTTATTTGTTTATTAAAAAAATGTAGAATTTCTATAATTATAGAGATTATAATTAAAAATTCAGTTTAGATTTTTTTTTCTTTGTTTAATTCTTTCACTCTTTTATTTCTCTTTGATCGTAATAGGCCATCTTGGAACTTCTAGCTGCCATATGGCGGAAGCCAATGTTACATCTAGTAAAGTATTTGGAAGGATAGGAAGACAGTAGGTAGAGTTTGATAGAGAAAGTAATTACTATTTTTAACAAATCCAGAGGAGTAAAAATAAAAAAGAAATATATCCATTAGAATCAGTATCTTTTTTATTCATGATATATTTATGAAAAAAGCATATTTATGATTTATTTTTATATAGCAGTAGCTTATTTTTTATCATTATTTCTTTTTTTTTTTTTTTCGCTTAGTCTAATGCAATATTATCAACACCGGCATCTATATCTATTAATAACTATAATATTAGTTATTAATTGTATAATACATTCACATTGTATAATAAATTGTATAATACATTGTATAAGAACATATTATTATTATTATTATTATTATTATTATTATTATTATTATTATTATTATTATTATAATAAGGTAAAAATCTGGATATTGGATAATATTGATTAATAATTTGTTAATTTTATGTTTGTGCTAATATGTTTTTTTGCTAATATATTTGTTTCAATATGTTTGAGGATAAGTTGATTTTGTAAAATTTGTAAAATTTATTTAAATGTAATTTTTTTAATATAATTATTATGTATTATAATAAATAACAGCACCTGTTGATAGGAATTTGAATTCCTAACGGGACTGAAATGTAATTTAAAATAACTAATAAATAAATAAATAAATAAATAAATAAATAAATAAATAAATAAATAAATAAATAAATAAAATTATTATTATTATAATTATTATTATTATTATATACCGAAATAAAACTCTATTAATTAAGCCGGAACAATTTTACAACAGTACACTCCAACAACATAAAAAAATTAAGAAACTTACAATGTATCTTAACAATGTAAATATAAAGTTCAATGTTAAAAAAAAAGTTATTAAACGACCTTGCAACTTATTGTTCGTTTTCGTTTACGAGAACCTTCACCGTTTTTGTGCATGCGTCAGGTCTCCTTCGATTTCATCAAAATAGGGTGAGGGGAAATAAAGAGGGGATGTTTACTTTTTATCAGTGTTAGTTTACTAGTAGCTGCGTTCTATTTACGCTTTTCGGGAAAGAATTATGGAAAGAATAAATACTATTGCAAAAATGCTTCTCCGTTTTTTTTTTCTTAAAAGCGAAAATGTCCAAAAGAATTTCTTAGGAAAGTATCCATCTCAGCGTATCGCCCCCCTGCGGAGTAAAATCGTCCGGCAGTGGTAATTCTGACTTTCGAAAAAGAACAGTACTTTCCTCGGAGCAAATAATATTCAGTAGAGCGTCATGACTTCCCATTGTCAATTATTTCGAATTTATCTTTCTTAAAATCAATGTAATTTTTTTTTTTTTAATTATGTACATGATGAATTAGATTCATGAAAAGGTTTCCAAGTAATTAATGTAAAGCAACATAGTAGCAATTAACTCATGAAAAATGATTTAGTAATGAAATATTTTTAAATTCAATTTTTTTTAAGGGTAGAATAGAATACTTACTACTCCCTATTAGTTCGGGTTATCGACGTTATATTGTAAATTACTATCATCATTTTCTTAAAAATGTTAATTTTTTTAAAAAACAGTAATTGAAATTAAAATAAAATTTTCTTTTTTAAATATCTGTGATAATTTTATAAGAACACCAGAGGAGATGGTATGCTTACTCTGTTGTGAATATTTAAGACGTGTAGTGGCTTGCAATGTTAAGACTGTTAAATTTCTCACTCAGATTTCTCTGGACCATTATTAAGTGACTAGTTGACCCGTGCGAATAATTCGCAACAACAAACCACCTTTGAGAAATAATAAACAAATCCAACAGATTGTGTGCATGTTAGTTAAACACATTGTCAATAAATGGCGTCTTCTCAAGTTTTATAAAAAAGTTGACCCGTGCGAATAATTCGCATGGTGTCTTGATCAGTCACCGAATGGTAATGTGGAAATAAATAAATGAACAGATTGTCAATAGATTGCCTTCTACATTTTTATAAAAAGATTTTTAAAATAAATTTTTTTAACGAAAACATCAATTTTAAACAATCTGTTTATTTTTCATCATTAGCGGTGAACGTAATCTTGAAAATATCTCAATCATTGATTTTGATGAAGTATTAAGGGAAATAAAAAAAACACCTTTGAGAAATAATATATGAGAAGTTGACTAATTTTTATGTTTCTATTGTAATAAATCGTTTATTTTTATTAAAATATAAATCTTTGTTTGTTTTTTTATCTGTTGTTATTAAATAAACGATGAAATATCATTTAAAGTGCATTTTAATTCAAAAAAGGAAATAGTTGAAGGTTACAACGCTAAAGAATATTTTCGTTTTCGAAAAATAAGGCGCATCTGTTAAAGCGTGTCTACATTTTTATAAAAAGTTTTTAAAAATAAAGTTTTTTAACGAAAACATTAATTTTAAACAATTTGTTTATTTTTCGTCATTAGCGGGGAACGTACTTCAAAATAATGCCTCAATCATTGATTTTGATGAAGTAGTAAAGGAAATATGGCGTTCCGACAAAAAAAACCCTTTGAGAAATAATATATAATGATGATGATTATCAATGAGATGAAATCATAGCAACAAAGAATAATGCTATTTAACATTCATTGTTGTAGTGATCTAATAATATAGAAAGAAAACATAAATCAATGTTTTAATAATAAAATGTTCTAATAATAGTACATAGAAATCGGAGACAGACTATAAGCTCTCTTTTGTGTTTTTCATAAAGTTGAAATAATTTTTAAGCTAAATTCGAGAGGCAACCATTCCTTAATTGTAAGTTTCAAAGAAGCCGTTCTGCCGGTTCAGGCAAGCCTTGAGGCCTTTCAGGAGACTGATACGTCTGAACGTGGGTTTGAATCCCGAAGCCGGCATGGATGTTTCCTTTGTTTTTTTTTTTGTATGTTTCTCTGCTTTTTCTTCTCTTTCTCTCCTTCCACCGTCTATGACATTTTCTGAAATTCTAGAACCTAAGGTCGTGGTACCAGCAAGATGTGCCCACGGCCCTATTACAATAATAATAAAAAAAAAGAAATAAAGAAAAATAAAAGAAAATTCAGACAAAAGTTTAATGTTTTTAAAAAAACCCAACCGAATTTCATATTACTATCTCCATTCTGAGTTTAGAGCACAATAACAAATCAAAATAATGATACAGTAGTACATTCATTTCTTATATTGACCCAGAGTAATATACGAATTTCCTGCTTCAAACCGCAACGAAACTTCGACAGAAGGTTGGGATGGAAGAAAACAAACATGTTTAGGTATCACGTTCCTCAATTATTTGTAATCCAAAATATGTAGGTTGGGTGTGAGGAAATTTAGATTTAAGCAAGACGTTCACAGGCACGTAGCCAGGAAGGGGGCTTGAGGAGCTGAAGCCTCTCCTGAACGGGCCTATCGAATTGGCAAAGATTGAAGAAATGTCATCTTTCATTGAAATAACAGAAGACAACCGGATTCCCGTTCACATCAAGGGTTCGTGAGGGAGCGAAGTCTGAGCCTTCACATATCACTTGGAAAGTGACTGATCAAGATCACGGTCCACTAATGCTCGACAGAACCACCACACTTTTGAAACTGTCCATTAAAAGTAATTGATGGTTATTGCTCTGGGTTCTCAGCCTCTAGATGGTCGAAATGATTAATGGCTGATTTTTACTAACAAGGGAAGTGCGTGAGCTCGAACGCTGAGAACCGCACGAAAATGTGCTTAGAATATAAATAGCTCATGCCAAAAACAGTGGTATGAGTCATTCTCTTGCAAAACAGCACGTCTTACCACGAGAGACATTTGAATGATCACCTATTGAAGGTCCAAGAGAGGAACTTTGGTAACGCGAAGAAACAAAATATCGATATAATAGGACCAAAAACACACATATTTCAATGTCATGACTATAATTGCTATATTTCCTCTGCTTAAAATAATTACGCTATCTGAACAACAATCTTTTCCTACTGATCTGAAAGCGTTGCAAAGGTATTCAGTCTTCAAAGTGCAGCTGTGAGATTTCAATGAAGTGGTCAAAGCAATGTGGAACATTATGCACATCTGACTAAAGCCACTTTTTCACATTCACGAATTGTTGGATTTTGACAACATTCATGGGGATTAATTTGCCTCATGATACCGATGTACACTGTTTACACTCTAACCCACAACCGAACACTCCAAAAGACGGCCTCCTACTGCAGATATACTGTTCACACAACTAGATTAAGTACTTTCTAGTGCAGGTAAGATATGCCACCGTCGGATGGCGCTAGCAAACAACAGCTGAGATTTGCATGAGAACGACTCATACCACTGTTTTTGGGATGAGCGATTTATATTTTATGCACGTTTTCGTGCGGTTTTCAGCGTTCGAGGTCACACACTTCCCTTGTAAGAGAGCGTGATGCTTGCTGGTCGTTGTAGCTCGATGGACCACTTGCTTTGTCCATTTTCACTAGAAGGAGCAATCGACGACCATGCCAGCATACTTTAACCTCCAAAAATGACATGAGCTAAATTTAGCCTATCTGAGTTAGAAGAGAAGCATACAGAGCACTAAATATCCTCTCATTCTAATGGACAGTATTCAAAGTAGGCCTATCTGTTCTTTCGACCACTCAAGGGCCGTGAACTTAACCAATTACTTTCCAACTGATCGGTGCATGTGCAAACCGAGCTCCCACAAGCAACTCACCTTTTGGTATAAATGATTGATTGCTTGATTGATTAGCCAACGCCAGCTCTTGGCATTTCTGCCATCAAGCGCCGCGCTGACCAGTAGAGATGAGCCAAAAGATAAAATCCAGTCTGTCGTCGAGTTTCGAATTTCCTCCAATTCTTTACAGCTATAGAGATGCTCCAAATTCATAGGGGGTTGGCTGCACAGAGTATATTCTTCAGATGGAAGGACGCCTATTTTATGTAGGTGAGACGCCAGATAATCATGGCCGGTTATACTGCGGAAGACTGCCGCTGATATAGATCGAGGGAGGTTCCTACTAATAGGTCCAGATGTGATCAGTCGTTCCAATTTTTTTCCTTCGGCAGCTCTTCTATGTTCCATTTCTGTAAATCTATGCACCACTAACTTGTAAGTTAACTCTAGCCTTGACTGATTGCAGTGATGATATTGCTTCTGGCTGTGGAAGGGATGCTCCAAGTTTAGCAAGTACATCTGCTCGGTCATTACCTTGTATACCCACATGGCTTGGTATCCATTGCAGCACCATCGTCCATCCTTGCCTTTTTAATAAACTTAAAATTTTTCTCTACACCTAATAGTAAAGTTGGTTGGTTGGTTGGTTGGTTGGTGTTTAATGGCGCAAAAGCAGCTGCGGCTAAGCTGCGCCAATAATAGTAAAGTTACAGTCAGTGATATGATTACAGGCGAGAGCCTGAATGGCGGCCTTAGAGTCTACAAATAAAACAATAAAATACTTTATTGTGTATTTAGTATCTGCTAATATTTCCGTTACTTTTTCAATCGCTGCAATTTCACCGTCAAAATTACTTAATGGTGCTCCTACAGCAAAATAACCTTCAAATAACTTGCAGCTGTATCCTGCTCCCCGTTACGCCTGATCCTGGATATAGGAGGATCCATCAGTGTAGACATGCAGCCACTTATGTTCAGGGTACCTTGAATAAATGAGGAATCCGATTGTCCTGTGTTATTACTATGGAAGAGAAACTTTGGGATCTTCGCCAACATGACACACATCCAACACACTTCCAGCCTGCTAAGTGAAAATCGACCTCAAAGTCCATTGTCGACGGGTCCTGCTAGAGAAAATCTGACATAACCTTCAGTGGTACATCGAGCAAAGTCGAACAGCAGAAGCATCGCCTGTTTAAGGCTGATTTTCACTAGGCAGGCTGTGTGCTTGCTGCTTCTTGTCTCTCAATGAATCACTGTATTTTCACTTAAAAGACTGATCGACGGTGAACCCTAACATCCGAAAATGATCAGAACTAAATTCGGGCCATCTGAGTTAGAGGCTAAAACAATAAAACTTTGTCGGACCAAATGAAATGTTGCCAGTCATCAAGGCTCCAGTTTTGATGTTCTCATTGTATGCGTTTTTTTGACATTTGTATCAGTAGTGACAGGTTTGTATTTAACAGAATGAATACCGGTATAAATGTTTCTGTGAAGTTGCCGACGAATTGTCCTGGTTGAAAGGCCATCTTCTGGTCGATATTTAATTCTGCTGTTATTTGCTTTGATGTTTTATGCTTCCGGCTCAGAAGCTATGTCATTACTCGGAGGTCCCTGTATGGTATGTTTTTTTAGTTACCCCGAATTGTTCTGTAGGCGGCCATAATCGTAGATATCGGTATTATTTCTCTTGTAAAACACCTCTTTTCTTGTAAAACACGGCAGTTTTAGTTATGGAAGCCCCTACTAGACGCTTACCAATAATCATGCCTTTTTGGATATCAATGAAGTCTGAAATTTTTATTATTACTACACATCAGGCGCTTTATCTCAGATTGTCGCGCTGATAAGGGATAGCTATGCTATTCATACATATAACATACAGTGCAAACGGTGTCGACGACTTACATAAGCGTGCCTTATGTGCTTCTTTTTGCATTATTTTACTCTCTGTATTTCAACACAAACTTTTTTCCCTCAAAATTTTGTCGTTACCAAAAAATTTGCAGCCCTGGGCCAAGGCTCTTTTGGCTCATATGAAAATTTGTCTCAATAGAAAGATTATTCAGCAAATTAAAAATCATAATAATCAATTAAGACAGATCAATGGCAGTCTATTTAAAAAAATATAAATAGACTGCCATTGATCTGTCAAGGAATTAAGCAAAATCTAAGTAATTAACGGTAAACGATTTCATTTTAAATTTCTTGAACACAAGAAATGATGGTGTGATATTGATGTAGTCTTTTTCTTTCTACTAGGTCATCATAATAGTGAATAGTAAAATATACTACACTTCACTAAATAATAATCGTCATTTCATTATGGTGGCACTTTGTTTTCACTTCAAAATAGGTTATTAAAACTTTCATTGCATAATAGTTGCATTCTAGATTTCTTTGATTCCACTTGAATTAGAACATAAATAGTAATGCATGTCGTGCCATGTGACCGTGGTGTCCGCTTGAGGTTGTTTGCCAATTGTTCTCTGACCTGCCATGGTGTTGGTTTGCCTGTTTCATTTACCCGTCCTCAAAAGAACTTTCCACTTAAATTCAAGCTGATAATAGTTCTCATTTTATTAATTTATTATTATTATTTTTTTTTCAGATCGGTAGTGAACAATTAAATGATGCGGCCTATTTTTCATATTAAAAAAGTACATATTACGAATTTGACAAATTTACTAATCACAACGTAATAACAAATAATGTTTTTCGATTTCGATTTTTTTTTTTATTTCCGTTTATCATATTTATTTTATTCGCATAGTGGTTTTCGTCAAAACAAAAATAGCGTAAAAACTGCGACGATTACGGTGATAAAATAGAAGAAAACTTACATCAATGTAAGTTATCTAAAAATGGTCACAGACATTCAAATGGGAATGTAATTTATCGCACTTATGTATTTGTCAGTGTAGAAAGAATGAAATTTTTTAATTTTTTTTTATTGAATATGTGTATAAATGAATAAACTTTAATTAAAAACATCTTCTTTTTTTTTGTAGATGAGTATCTACAAAACTAGTTGTTAATGATTCAAATGTTTAGTTGCCCTGATATGACTTCATGGATGTGATATTTATTTAATTAGAGAAAGGGTTCGTCTAAAAATTTTCTTTAGAAGCCTGAAAATCGTGGCCATTCTATTGCTCTATTTCAAACAATAAGCATCATCCGATTGTAGATGACAGATCAAGCCACAGGACTAGGATTCATTCTCCTTTTAAATCTACATCATTTTCTTTCCTCTTTTTCTCTGGTTCAGTGAAGCTTTCTGGAGATTTCCAAATCTACATGATTCACCCTTTCACTCAGTTGAAATGTGATCGCTCAAGGGTAAACATGAGATCAGTCAGAAAAATGACTTATTTATAGAATAAAAAAAAAATGGCAAAAGAGAATTTCGTCAAATCTAAGAGCATTCCTCTGCTCATTCATGTCGGTCAATGGTCAATTTTATACATCTGTTCAAATAATACGAGCATTCGATATACTGTTACCAGTAGCTGAATTGTACTGTATATACCAGTGATTCTCAACATGTGGTACTCAAAAAAACATGGATAATGGCGGACAGATTAAAAAAAATACAAGATGTACATTTTCTTGAATTTTAGTTTCTGAAGAACTTCTTATTTTGTAGAATAAACAGGAAACACGCACAAATAAATAATGGTAAATAATAAAAGTTATATTTAAACAAATAATTTGTATATATTGTGAGGTTATTATGTTTATGACACATTTGACAAGGACTACGTGAAGTAGTCGAAATTAATCATGTACCTTTATTTGTTTAAATAGAACTTTTATTATTTACCATTATTTATTTGTGCGTGTTTCATGTTTATTCTACATAAGTTCCTTCCGCACGTTAAAGAAAGTTCAAACTTCTTATTTTCTTTTTTAAAAAGAATGACAAATTTAATTATGTCATCAGCGAAACTTCTGTCTTTAAATATTTTCCAAAATCAGGCGTTTGAGTGCTTTAAAAAAACAAAACAAAAACAAAAACAAATAAAAAAAAAAAAACAATTTTTTTTTTTTTTCCAACTCAAAATAAACAAGTAGGTAAAGGAAAGGGGAAAGGGCGGTTTCAAAGATGAATTTAAATCTTTATTTTAATTAAAAATTTTACCCTATTTTATCTTCTGGAATATTATTTCTTCTCAAAGTTTAGGGATATAATTAATGCGAATGTTCTGCTAGCTGGTGCTCAGGTAATTGTAACCCGAAATTGACAATTTTAGGAAATATGACATTCCATGAATGTTTGATTAACATCTAAGGAGCAATTTTCGGATTTAAAAAAAAAATCGATCACTATTTAACTTAATATTCAAAGGCTTATACTTATTCTCATTACAACAATATCATTAGTTAAGATTTCCAAAGATATGGTTATCTTATCAAATGCATTCATAAAGAATTTCGATTGGAAGAATTCCGATTTAGTTTCAGTTTTGGATTGAGCTTTATTTATTTATTTATTTATTTATTTATTTTACTATATATACAATACCGGGTGTAACAGGATTGTGGTACAACTCAAACATTTTATGTATCTTTGCAGAGTAATGCAATTTGGCACAGTAATGATACATGAAAGAATATGGAAAACACTGTATTCCCTTTTGAAATATTATTCCGGTTTAGCCGAAAATGACATCAACTTTGCAATCTGAAATGGAACGCCCTGTATATTTAGACATATTTAAAATCTACTCGAAATTTGAAATTCAACAATGAATCACTTGCACTTGTTTATGTATTCGAATGTGTCATGTATGAGGAATATTTAAAACACATAATTGACGTCAAATGGTATTGAGAAACCACCGGCATGTGTGCTTCCACTATTGTATTGTAATACGTTTACGTATTATTAATGAGTGAGGTGTGTGTATGTCGACAGAAGTATTGTTGTGGTGGAAAATGGAACGTTACTATTATACACGAAATGAGCAAATCGATATGCTGTTAATGTTTGGGAAGTGTAGACGACATGGAATTGCTGCCTGCGCTCTGTACGCTGAAAGGTACCCTGGAAGACATCATCCGTCTCGAAATTATTTTCATAGAGTGGATCAGAAATTGCGTGAAGAGCTGAATAATGCACGGGAGCATTTTATAATTTCTGAAGACATGGAAATCGACATTGTGGCTTACACGACACTAAATCCTACAACATCCGTATCCTACATCATCCACAAGAGAAATTGCTAGCGTCACACCTGCTAGCGTTACACTTGCAAGTCACCAATCCATTTGCGAATTTTAAGGAAACAAGGATTCCGTTCCTACAAGTTTCAGTTACATCAACAGTTGTATGAAAATAGCCACGACAGACGTTTACAATTTTGCAACTGGATGTTGGACAATCACGTGAATAACAATAATTTTCATTCCACATTTTATACACAGATGAAACATGATTTACAAATGACGCATGTTCAATAGAAACAACACTTATTATTGGGCCCAACAGAATCAGAGGTTGGTTAGTGAAGGAAATTTTCAAGAAAGGTTTGGATTCAATTGCTGGATTGACAATTGAATGGGAAACGATATCTTGGTTTCCTGCAAAATGAAATAGAACCGGCATTACATGAATTGCCGTTGAATGAAAGACAACAGATGTATTACCAACATGATGAGGCACCACCCAACAATTACAGAATCGTTATTCAATATTTAGCGGAATAGATTTGGCGATCACTGGATTGGAACCAATGAACCAGTACCGTGGCCACCTAAATCACCAGACCTGACGGTATTAGACTTTTTCATCTTCCATCACGTGAAAAATATTGTTTATTGGAGACCACCTACAACATTAGCTGATCTACAGAATAGAGTACGAGCAACGATAGCCACTATAACTCCTCAACAGTTGAATAACGTTATGCGGGAAGTAATTGAACGAGCCTGTCATTATGCAGGGACGCTCATGGTGGACACTTTGAGCAACTTACATGAGCCAATGTATTTCTTTTCTACGTTCATAGCTGTCATTACAATGAATACTTGTTGTAGTTCTTTATTTTCATTCAATTAAGTACAGGAATAGATAGCCAGGTTTGTTCTTCCAGATTTCTCATAGATAACACATCCGAACGAAACATATGCAAGTGATACATTGTTGAATTCCAAATTTCGAGTAGAATTTAGATATGTCTAAATATACAGGATGTTCCATTGAAGATTCAAAAGTTGATGTTATTTCCGGTTGAATCGGAAATGATATTTGAAAAGGGAATTCAGTGTTTTCCGTATTCTTTTATGTATCATTACTGTGCTAAATTGCATTACACTGCCGGATACATAAAAAATATTTGAGGTGTACCAAAATCCTGTTACACCCGGTATATATATTTTTAATCATTCCTACACACATTCACTTGCGTAATGCGAAGAAGCCCCACAGCTGAATGGTAATTACAGCTCTGAAACTGAATCGAAACGAAAACAGATCGAATGCAATGCAAATATCTCGGATGGGCACTTTAGTAATGGGTCGGGGAATTCTCTTTCAGACATCTGATTTATGTTTTGGATGGGAATGGCTATTTTTGATTGGGACTTGAATCTGAATATTTCTATACGTCACCGTTTGGCTTTGTGATTGGGGGAGGGGGGGAGCTGCTGAAAACATAATATTTCATAAATTCATTCAATCATAATCGAGACCTGCATGTCACCTAGGGTTGGATATCATGGAGGAGGATTCGGAGAATTTTTTGCTTGTTTCTCCTTCTGACGGGATCAAGGATTTATTCAATTCTCTGCGAAATAAATACCGTTTCCTCCTTCCTTCGGGATTAAAAGGACGGACTAGTTCTCCGTTCTCCACCAGTTAGTCGCAATTTGTCTGCCTATCCGATGAGTCTCTATCTCCTATACTCGTAATTCTCATTCTCGTCCGAAGATACGAGTGTAATGCTTAAATTTTTAAATTAATATGCACTTCATGTTCCGTCTGTGTGAATATCTTTTCAAGGCATTAAATTTGAAAGTAAAATAAAGATTAGGACAATGTGATGGCCTCAAACCTAGCAATGTCGAAATTTCTCAATAAAAATAGCTTAATAATATATTTCAGCATTGCTTGCGTTGATATTTTGGAAAAAAATCCAATTCCTAATTTTGTACTCAAATTTAATGCCTCGTAAACGTCGTTATATAAAACATGAACCAAATATATATTTATAACATTGTTAATTTTATGCTTTTTTTTGTTATGCTTACATATGTTTAATGTAGTTTAAGTTAAATTAATAATGTATTTTATTAAGTACTAGTCGGCTACCCGTCGCTTCGCTCCGGAAGCCTCCCTTATGTAACGGAAAACAATTTTTTATTTATTAAAAAAAACACAACTCACACACACACAAATTACATCAAGGAAACTAAAACTAACATTTTTTAAAAGCTTTTTTTTAAATTTAATTTTTGATGTCTATATTCTCTCAATCTACGACTGCTTTTAGAACCACCTTGTAAATCATATATCTATGATATATTTTTATTTTTTACAGAGATTAGAATGTAGGCCTAGTGGTCTAATCGCTAAGACGTCTAACTTCTGAGCAGTATTCTACCTAATAGAAATAGTGCATCTTTCTTTCTTGACTATCTTTTTTTTTTATTCCTATTGATACTTTTCAGTGGTTTTCGAGTTAGAAATAGTGATGGTTTTTGAGTTACAAATAGTGATTTTTCAGTATTCTACCTAATGAAATACTGCGTCTTATTTCTTGACTCTTTTTTTTTTTTTATTCCAAATGATACTTTTCAGTGGTTTCTGAGTTACAATAGTGTTCAGTATTCTATCTAATAGAAATACTGTTTCTTTCTTTTTTGAGTCTCTTTTTTTATTCTAAGTGGCACTTTTCAGTGGCTTTTGTTTTCCAAATATTGATGGTTTCTGAGTTACAGATAGTGATTTTTCAGTATTCTATCTAATAGAAGTATCGCTTCATTCTTTTTTGACTCTCATTTTAATTATAATTGTCACTTTTCAGTGACGTTTGAGTTACATTTATTGATGGTTTTTGAGTTGCAAATAGTGATTTTTTTCGGTATTCCACCTCAAAAAAAGAGTGCTTCTCTCTTTCTTGACTCTGTTTTCTTTACTCCAACATCTGGCGTGTACACCCACATATTTTTCAATATCACGTAGGATTTGGTTAAGTAAGAATATTTAAAATATTGCAACGTTTCGGCAATTATCGTTCTAATTGTCAGTCTCGAATTACAAATAAACTGACTGATGTGAAATAAATAAACAATCTTGAGATTCAAAAAAAAAGATTGAATACATTCCTTATTGATGGGGGAAAGGAAAGGAGATATAAGTCAAAAAACCATATGAAGAGAGTTGTAGTCCCTATGGTCTAATGGATAAGGCATCTGACTTCGGATTAGAAGGTTGCAGGTTCGATTCCTGTCGCGGATGTTTCATTGTAAAAATTATTTCTATTTTCCATTCTCTCAGAAAATTGCGCCGGACAGAAAGACAGACAGACAGACAGAGAAATAAAAGATTTTAGTAATATAGATTTGATATGAATAAAAGTTATATAGTAAATACATTTCACTATCAATTAATTCTCTTTTGAAGTGAGAATTCCACACAGGATGTAAAAATAAAATAATATTGTTAAACGAATATAACGCTTAAAATCTCACAAATAGGAAACAGTTCTCAGAAGAATAGATCGGGAACAACAAAATAATTTATCAAAGCAGTTTTTTCATACAAAATACAAAACAACACTTCATTTTTTTCTGGCTTACATTACGAAATACAGAAGTAGGAAACAAAACTTAGACTTCTGGAATACAAATCTGCACACTCGAAAAATGTTCAGGAAATTTTTGTGAATTTTAAAATTATACAAAAACAAGTAAAAACAAGTGACTATAATTTTGTGCTAAAGCATGAACTTAAAGGCGACTCATAATAAATACAAAAATTAAAAATAATAATAAAAAAGGAAATACCTTAAGGTTAGGAAAAATAATAAAAAAGTTAGGAAAATAAGAAGAAAAAAAAAAACCCATGTTTAAATTGAAAAAAAAAAGATGAAGAGAAAAAAAAACGTTAAATATATGGATTCGAACCGACAACCTTCAGCATTTGAATCGGAGACCATAAGCATCAAGCAATAGCTAACAACTGAAATGCAACCTACATTTAAGATAATTGAGGAAATCCAAAGAAATCAATGCCAAATATCTCGATCATGGCGGGGGGGGGGGCACAAGTCTCTGAAAATACCCCATTCCTATGCTGTTTGGGCCTCTGTTGGTGAAATCCGTTTGTCGAACCTTCCGTTCAGGAGCGGTTAGAGGGGAATAGACATGGACAGACAGGACAAACGCAATGGCTCCCAAATGGGTCGCTAAAAATGTTGTGCTAAAGCATAAAATTAAGGGAGACCTATTAAAACCTAAACTTAGAGGGTTATCCGTCACTCAACGACAGCCTACTGTCCACCAGAAAAAGGTGAAGTTTGGGAAATTTTCCTGGACAACTATTGACTCGATCGGCTTGAAATTTGGATATGCTTTAGTTTAGACTACAGTGTCTACAGTATAATGAATTTTTTTTTATTTCTGCCTATCTAAAAAAATGCGGACACATTCTATTGTTTCCGAAAACAGTCGACTGTGTCCGCAAACAGTTACAGATACGGTCGAATATAAATATAGATAGTATAGTAGACACTCTAAAGTAAAGCATATCCCAATTTGAAGTCGGTCGGATCAGTAGTTGTCCAGAAAAAATTCCCAAACTTGAGGAAACAAACAGTCGATTGTGTCTACTGTATTTTTCAGTATATGCAGAAATAAATACCACGTTCCTATGGTGTTTGGGCCTCTGAACACGATGGTGCAGTCCGTTTGCCGATCCGACCTTCCGTTCGGGAGTTGTTAGGAGGACAAAACCATAAGTAATGATAATTAGAGTTCGTTTTTACTTTCGAATATACCAATGCCAAAACAACCAATGGTGGTTTCTTTTAATTATAACTTAATGTTTGTAATGAAATTTTTTGGGAAACGATAGTGATAGTCTAAAGCTACTCTATACTTTAGGATTCTATAATAATTAGTGATGTTTCATCTGCCGATTTGTATTGGTGGCTTTCATCACTATTGTATATTAAATTCAGTAGAACCTTTATTTTATAACCTGTCCACAACCTAAACGTTCAGTTTCTTAGAGAAAATGTTGAGTTACCTTAACAATGGCAATATTTTTTAATTGTTTTAATTTATTTGTTTCTGGCCGTTAGCACCTAATCTAGAGTTTCAAACAAGAATATAGCAAAATCAATGAGCATCTTTCGTTTTACAAATAATCAAACTTATACTTTTGTTGTTACAATCTTCGTCTCTATTCAAAGTACAGTAAAACCTTTGAAATCCGGCCTAATGTGGCGCCCAATAGCCGGATTACAGAAAAGCCGGACTACCGAGAGTGTTCTTAAAATAACTCAATAGTTCAATTTTTGTGAAGACATAATGCCAGGTTTAATTAATTTAATCCCATTTTCATAATTTTGCACTCAAATGTTTATTAAAAACAATACAAATATGCTTTTTCCGACACCAAGCTCTAGTGATATTTGTTTTGCAGACTTCCCTGCATCCAATCTTCTTAACGCATTACGCTTCTGTTCTATAGTGACAAAGTTTTTCTTTCTTTTTTCACTGATAATTAATACGCGCGGATAGGGAAACAAAACAGGGAGACGAATTTAGTTATTAAAAAAAATTTTTACTCAGGACCAGGCCGGATTACAGTGGGGACCGGATTACCGGTGGCCGGATTTGAAAGGTTTTACTGTAAGATATTGTTGGCGTGGTAATTTTCGAATACCCCCCACTTAACACAAAGATCATTAATTGGTAACACTCAATTTAGGTTTCTGACGCAAATAATTTTTTAGCTACCGCGATTATTGTGTTTCACTGACACTGCATTTTTGAAGTTGCTGTTTTTTTTTCCTAATTCTTTATCTAGTGGTCGGTTATAAACCAACTTCAATAGGGATCTTTCTTGGTTGGATAAGAAAAAGCCTGCACACATAATAGCAGAAACAAATATTATTAACATTCTCGGTTTCTCATACCACTGACGCATTTCTTCAGATCTTTTTATTGCAATTTGTTGGTTAGTCCTTATAAACTGGATGGCCTGTTGGCGCACATCTGGAGATAAGTTCACAGAAATGAAGGTCATGATGAAGCAGAATTTGGCTTCGGTGATAAGAGAACTTTTAATATGAAGAAACACGTTAGTGACGTGAGAAACCGGTACCGGTAAGTGTTAATAATATTTATTTCTGTTATTGTGTGTTTAGGCTTTTTCTATCCAACTAAAACATCCGCACACGTTAACGTTTTATCATTAGGAATTTTCCTTGTTACAACGTACACCTACCTTAAAATCAGAGCCGTCGCGTGGGCGGGGCGACCGGGGCGATCGCCCTGGGCGCTACGGCCAGGGGGGCGCCGCGGCACGGCAAAAATATAAAAAAAAATTGTAAATTCCGTTTTTTTTTATTGCTGAATTGGAAATTCCTGAGCGCCGCGGCATGGCAAAAATAAAAAAAAAATTGTAAATTACGTTTTTATTTTTTTTTGGTTGTAGATTTTTGGGATGGTGGGGAGGGGGGGCGCAAATATCAAGTGTAGGGCGTCTCACGAAATCTTGCCCCGGGCGCCAACAAACCACGCGACGGCCCTGCTTAAAATTTAAGCTTCCTCGGATATTGAGTTTTTGAATTAGCGTGAGCATGACGAAGGACAATGGGCAGAATTAAAATTTTAAAACTTTTTTGTTCTAATTATTTTTTTTGTCTCCGATGCATATAAAGAAACGTTACAAACTTTGAAATAACGTGGTTTCTAGCTACCAGCAGTAGCGTACCAAGTGGGGGGGCGGTCCGCCCCGGGCCCCCACCTGGGAGGGACCCCATCAGCAACACTTTTCCTTTTTTTTTTTTTTTTGCTTGTAAAAAGCAAGACTAGGGGGCCCCCAAAGGCGTTGGTACGCCACTGGCTACCAGGCGGATATAAAAATCTACACGGTTATTTTGATATGCGCTGCTAATGACGCCTACCTACAGTAGGCATTATAAGAACCCATAGTTGTTTGTTACACTTTTTTTTTACATCGATAAGAGGCAAAGACTTGAATTCCTACTTTCTTAAATACGACAAAATGATCTGTTACAAACAACAGATATTTTTAATAATTGTATTTTCCTCAAATATAGTTATTAGAAATATCCGTTGCTTGTAACAGATCATTTGTAAGAATAGTTTGTAAAAATAGCTTGAGTGATACTTCCAAAAAACGAACTAAGTAGGCCTACATAGGCCGCGCGGTTGGCGATGTCACAAAGACACTGGCCTCTCACCTCTGAGTCCCGGGTTCGGTTCTCATGTGGGTTTCGTTGATGGTGGCGATCCGCGCTGGGCAGGTTTTCCCGGGGTTCTCCCGTTTCCCCTGCATTTCCCACACCATCCTTTCTCAGTCTTTCTCTCCTTCTTTCCGCGGGATAGTACAAAAGATCTTTCAGGTCGATGTGCTCGGCAGTCATGCCACCCACTTTCAATTAATCTAATCTAATCTAATCTAAGTAACCCTATTTCTTTTCACTGCGAAATGGAAATGATGTTCTATAGTTTACTGTGCTGTGCGAAAGAAAACAGAAGGTCTTTTTCCAGATGTGATGTTGGATTAAAAAAAAAATTAAAAATTAAAAAGATAATCGAGATTTGAAAGCGGTAAGACAGTTTCTTTAAATAAGAAATGCCTTTTTTCTTACGAGATATCGAAAGAAGGGAGGGTAGACACTCCTTTTTTTTTGGTTGCATGGTCAGACTGCAAACTTGCCTCGTCCCCACATAATAAAAAATAAAAAAATAAAAACTTATATAGCCTATGTCCATATCCCTTTTATTTAAGTATTTTGTCTGCAATTTCTGGATGATCATACCTTAAAATCTTAATTTGCATTTAAAATATAATTACATCAGAAATAGATCATATTATGAAAATGCAATTGGTTTCATTAAGGCTGAAGAGGAAGATATTGGGTAGGAATGCATCATTACATTTATTACAAAAGTATTACTATTAATCTATTAATCCTCACAACAACTTTGTGATATTGAGTATGATTTATTGAGTTTATCGTTTTTGACATTTGTTCGATGTCAGTTTCACACACTGCTATTGTTGATATCGGAACGTTTTTGAGGACAAACGAATTTTGAAATAAATATTAAATTACAGAGGTCGTGATGTTTCCATTGTCTGATTCCCATTGTTCTTTTAATACATTTTTTCTTTCCAAATATTATGAGGATGTGAATGCAAGTTTAATACAAAATTAAACTTGTATTCACATCCTCATAATTTTTGGAAAGAAAAAATGTATACAAACAGGCCTCATGGTTTCACAGAATTATAATATTTTTTCTGTTATATTAAAAAGGAATTCACCATTATATAAATCGAAAATTTTCGACGAATTTACTTTTAATTTTAATATCGGGATGTCATCCTAACTTAACGGATGTATGATACATATATTTTTATTTATTTATTGGGCGTAAGGCCGTGGGAACACCCCACGTGAGCTTTTATCCATCTGGATTTCTCGATCTAACCCTACAAAGGTCAGAAATGCTGAAATTGTTGCTGTCCAGTTTTAAATTTTACAATTGCCATAGACGGCGGAAGAAGAGAAAGAGTAGAAGAAGACAAACACAGAAAAGAAAGTAAACATCCAAGCCGATACCGGGATTCGAACCCAGGTGCCGGCGCATCAGCCTCGTGGGAGACCGCCGTTTAAGCCACTAGACAACGCCGACACGGCAAAATGACCACATACTTGCTTCATAAAATAATAATGATTGGCACACACTCACCTATCCATTGCATGTCTAGGCAGCATTATTAATATTAGCATTCGAAAATTGCCTTCCTTCAGTTATCAAACAGTTTTTAAATCAAAACTTTTTAAGGGCAGCAAAATTATCCCGATGTGATTAGCATTCAAAATGTACTTAGAAGTTATTCCATTGAATGGAAGGACATATTATTTTAACTAAAACTATATTTTCCAAATTCCCAATTAAACTTAAATGTGAATATTTAATTTGTTTACAGAATTACTTCAAAAATTAATTTTATTTATCATGCATAGTCGAACCAAAATTTCCAAATGGTTGGATGAGCCTTGGGCCCATCTGAAGAAGAAAAATTTAAAGAAAACATCCCAGACTACCCCCAGGGATCGAACCCAGTGCCTCCAGTCCGCTATTAAGTGCCTCACCACTTGACCTGCTGGGCTCAGAAATGAGGGGCTCACAACCGTAGTGGACCAAGTCCATCTACTCTAAATCACAGTTTGAAGTTTTTAATTTGCAAGTACAGTAAACTCCGATTATCCGCGGAATTGGGTGGCGCAGCAACTGCGAATAACCGAATTCCGCGGATAATCCGAAATAGGACGAAAATCAACACAAAAATGCTTTTATAAATAAAATAACATGTTTTATTTTCATTAAAATGGCAATACATACAGTTACAGTACATACATTATAAACAATTATTTTACTTTAAAATATTTATTTATTTTTAAATTTAATTATTATGGGAAGGCTCTCCCGTGATTTAGTGTAACCTAAGCTCCGCCCACAAGGTCATTCTTTAAATTGTTTGTCTACAATTGTCTTCACTTACTTTGTTAGCCTCTTTTATTGTTTACCTTATTCTATCATTTAATTTTTTTTTAATTCCGTAATTTATTGTACATTAAAAAAAAAAATGGAAAAAGGAGAGGTCCGCGGATAATCCGCAAAGCGGATAAACCGCCCGCGGATAATCGGGAATTTACTGTAATTCTAGGCATGTAATATTGTAAAAACAAATATCTCTGGGAGAGAAAACGTATTAATCACTTGATTCACTATGGCAGTGAAAGAAATGTTTTTAGGTTACTCAAACACGAACGATCTCCATTTTTAAAAATCGGACTTGATCCACTATGGTTGTGAGCCCCTCAAATATGAATGATATGCATGTATAAAAATCACTTTCTTTAAGGATAAAGGATGGAAAAAAATAATCATATTCATGCTTAAGTTAGCGAAAATAAAGTAGAATTGTATGAAGTTTAAAGAAAATTGGTGCAGCTGTTAACTAGTGAGACTTCTCAGGCTCATTCAATAATATAAGAACGATACAAAAATAAGTAGTAAGGTCCTTGAGTAAGGATGCTCAGTTTAAAACCATCAGGAGATATTTTCCGACACCTATGACTTTCATAATTCTCCTCCGTCCGTAGATCCTCTACAGGACAGGATTTTCGAAACTTATTCGAACGTTTGCCATTTGCAAAACGGCTAATTGATTAGCATCGATTGAATAGGAAGCATTATCGTTCTGAAGTGTACAATGTGTACTGTTTACAGAATATATAAGAACAAGCTTTCTTGTTAAATGTTGTCTTAGAATTCCAATGAATTGTTCATTTAATCGATGGTTTTGGGATAATCTTATTTTTGTTTTCAGCAACTATATTATTGCAAGCCTATTATGATTCTTTTAATTATTAACTTTCATTCAACAATGTACGCTGATATCGTGTTTTTGAAGCTATGTATAATCTTAGTGGTGATTGTCACATTTTAATAAGTTTTTATACAGGGTGTTTCAAAAATACACGGCATAATTTCAGGTATGTATTTCCCACATGTAGACAATCAAAATAGTTCATTACAACATATGTCCGGAAATGCTTCATTTCCGAGTTATGGCCTTCACAACATTGAAAATCACCGGAACGTTTTTCGTATTTTCGTATTTATTTCGTATTTTCACACGAGATGGCATAACAAATTTCCACAATCAGCATGTATGGGCGTATGAAAACCCAAATGCAACTGTTGTATCTCATCACCAGGTGCGGTTCTCCCTCAACATGTGGGCCGGTATCATTGGTGATCGATTAGTTGGACCCCATGTACTTGTAAACAGACTTACGGGGCAGGCGTACACAAACTTCCTGGAAAACACCATACCTCATGTTTATGACGACACTCCACTGATCGATCGTCAGCACGCTCACTTCTTGCATGACGGCGCTCCTGCACACTTCAGTCGTACGGCTCGCCGGTACTTGGATCGAACGTTTCCTGATCGATGGATAGGTAGAGGTGGCCCAATTGCTTGGCCTCCACGCTCACCTGATCTGAACCCTCTCGATTTCTACTTGTGGGGCCATTTAAAATCATTGGTTTATTCGTCTCCGGTGCCTGATTTGGAATCCCTTCGGAATCGAATTGTGGCACGTTCTGAGGACATACGCAACATTCCTGGAGTGTGGGATCGTGTTCGCAGGTCATTGAGACATCGATGTGAGGTCTGTATTCAAGCAGGAGGTGGTCATTTTGAACATCTTCTGTAATGGCAACGACCGGCGGAACGAAAAACGTTCCGGTGATTTTCAATGTTGTGAAGGCCATAACTCGGAAATGAAGCATTTCCGGACATATGTTGTAATGAACTATTTTGATTGTCTACATGTGGGAAATACATACCTGAAATTATGCCGTGTATTTTTGAAACACCCTGTATTTTAAGATTGAACTATTTCATAGAGTGTATGCTTTCGTAACTGTAGTCTTTCCTTAAAAGACAATTGGCATATTAATCACGAAAATGATGATTATTAGCCCAACATCATTGTCGATGTTATTATCACTGATACCGACATTAGTGTTGTTTTTAGCATTACCTCATCAACAGAGGCATAAATGAAGGACTTTTATTTTATTTTTATTCTTTTTTGTTCATCAACTCTTGTACCATCTTCCTTCTTATGCATGCAGTCAATGTGTCTAATGTCTTCTTTCCGCAACTAAAATGTAGCATAAGTTGCAAGGGAGTGAATACTTTTTTGTCGAGTTAACTTATATTTATTTAGTAAATAAGGAGTCATTAAATAATAGAAGATGGGGAAATTTATTTTAAAGAAAACTAGCAAACCTGTGGACACGTGATCGTGGATTCTGAGATAATTTTCTCGCCACCCGTGACCGCGTCTCGGAGACCTCATGTTTGATTGTAAGTCACGTAACTTCCGATTGAGCCAAACAGATAACATGAAAATGTGAGCATGTCGGAGAAGTCTCGGAGATCCGGATGTCTCTGGACGTCCGGTGGACCCATGTAGATAACAATGAAAATGTGAGCATCCTCGGTACTATACCTAACATTTTATACCTTATTTGTATTTCTGTGTCTTATAATTTCGGAGGAGATAGGGCCAGATAAAAATCAACTTTTCCTTTTAATAATAGAAGAAGGGAACAAATTTTATTTTAAAGAAAATAAATTATTCTTAATAGTAGCTCAAACCTTTTAACAAATTATTATAAATTTAACATTTTTCATTTAGATATGAAATACGTTAAATAACAATAGGTTATTTTTGAAGCATAAGATTCTAACCCGATGAAAACAATTCTCTTAACAAAAGGAAATCATCTTGAATGGTTTGTTGCAATCTAAAAATAAGCAACGTTAAGCAATAGAATTCATTTAAGAAGTCTGAAGGAAATTTTAATTAATTTTTTAACTACAATACACTTTTTGACTTTTATAATCTATTTGATATTTTAAATAATAAACGAACTTTCTGAAGCCCCCTCTGGTTAAACCTGAGGTGCTCTAAAAATATTAATCATACAGAAGTATTTAGTAAAAAAAAAAAAATAATCCTTTTTATTAATTATAAAATAAATCAGTGTTGTAATGTTTATAAAACCAATATCAGTTTCCAAATAATAGCAAATTAGATTTATATATTTTTTGTTTTTTAATTGCAGTTTCCTGTTTCATCATTTCTCTCTGCGATTTGCTAAAGATTTAATAATAGAACTGTGCAACACTTTTTATTCTTATCCTTGTAACGAAATATCAGCATTTTGCAACTGAAATATAATAGAAACAAAATAAACTATTTAAATAACCAAAACTAGATTTTTTTTTTAATAATATTGAAAAATAAGGCTGCTTTTCATTTCATGAAGCAACATTTAGTTTCTAATAAATTAACGAAACAGCTTTAAGAATTACAAGAATTATACAAGAGTGTTTTAAGAATATGACATTATTAAACAAAACATTATTTGAGGCAGGGACTGTAGGCCTATAGGATTTTATTTCGGAGTGGGCCAAGTTACGGAGCCAACCTCCAACAGCAAAAACAAACAAACAAAAAAAATCGTTTCCAAAATTTAGAGGGGGGGGGCGCCATGGTCCTCTCAACCGGCCATCCAATCAAAAAAAAAAAAAACGAAATTGGTTTTATTCTACACATTTCGAAATATAGGATGGGAGGAGATGACTCTATGGAATAATGAAAGGGAAGAGGGAGGGGCACATGAGGAAACGAAGGTGTATGTTTTTTCTTTTTGTGGATTGCGAAAGCATGTCTCGTTTTTATTTTATTATTATTTCTTTTTTTGATTTTTTGCTGATGGCGGGAGATTAATTCCGTATCCAAATGAAGGCCGAAATGTTTGAGAATCAATGTTTGTATTTGAGTGTTTATTCGAGAATGAATATTTCTAATTTTTTTTTTTGTCATACATTAAACTTCCAGCACCTGTAACACAGGAGTAATTGGTGTAAATTACACCTAATAGAACTGGTAAACATTAAAAAAAATAATAATGGAGTGTTGATGATACTTTTCAGTGTAATGCTCTGACTTTTAGGCAATTAACTTTTAAACACAGGCTAAGTTAAAAGTAATTTATTAAAGCAAACGAAAATATATGAGATTCACAGTTGCGATAGCCATCTCAGGAAAAAAAATATAAATATTTGAATGATTATAGGAAAAAAAATGTTAAAAATCAATAACTTTAAAAATAAGTTTTTGTTTAGTACTAATTCATTGGTTCTCATATTTTTTTTTATCTCCTCTCCCCCCCCCCCCCAAATTTATCAGAAACAAATATATACCGTATATACATATATATATATATATATATTTAGAAATAATTTAATCGGAATTTTTCCAAAAAAATTATGCGCCATTTTTTTTTTAATCGTTCGCCCTCTCTAAGCATTTTAATTAGCAGTGCAATACAGCGAAACTCCAAATCCATATCCTGCAAATTGGGAACATGAAAATAAATAGATGATCAATAGTCATGTCAAAGTCTTCACAGCAAAGCAGACAGGCAGTAGAATCCATCACACCAATTCGCTTCAAATGTTCTTGAAGAAAAACATGCCCAGTGATCATTCTGAAGTTGGCGACAACTAGGCCTACGTCTTTAGAAGCTTCCCGGGAATGCGACTCTTTTTTTCAGCTAAACCCTTAAGAGACGTATATTTTATGTCCGGTCTAGAAGTGGGTGGGCAAAACCCTTCGGTCCTCCCCTGCATAGTGCAGAAACCTCCACCTTTTACCTTGGCCTGATAGAATCCGAGAATTCATAATAACATTTTCATAGACCATATTTATCTGCAAGTATTAACTTAAGTTTGATATAGCTATCAGGCTGTTCCATATTGAATTCTTCCACAGCCAGTTCAAGTACTTCCGCAATCCTGGGAATAACACAGTGTCTTGGAATCCACTGAAGGATAATAATTTTTCCATTGTGAAGAAAAGAAAAGCACAGATGGCAATTCAGTTTGATTAAAGCAGAGGATTGTAAGAACATAAACTGCAGCCTGTGAATCTGGAAAACACACACACAATTATTGTTCAGATCTTTCAGCAATAAAAAGTATAAGCCAGAAGTGCCCCCTTCAGTTCATTAGGGAAGTTATTTGAATTGCAACTCACTGATACAGCTTTTCTGAAATCGTCGATGAATACTCCAGCACCAATATTTCTAATGACAGAAATTGCAGAACCATTAAAACTAAACTAAGAACAACTGGAGTGAAATAGAGGCATTTCATGATGTTAATATTATTGTTAAATTAAGCTAATAATAGACTAGTTTCAATAACATTTCAATCTTTCAAAGAATAACTCATTTATTACGAAAACCCATCCCTTGAATAAGTTCAAAGCTCTGAGATGTATGGATTGGACTCTTTTAGCAAGACAATGGTCCGTCTCACAAAGTGAATTTTCAAGCATTATATAAGATTTCTTGGTCTCCAACTTTCCCTGACTTAAATTTCACTGAACTTTTATAAATGCACTGGAATGCGTTATTGAAGTTGGGCCCAGATACTAGGCTAGGTGACAGATACTGCTATTATACAGGGTGGTTTTAACTACGGAGATAAACTTCGGAACAAAACTGGTCCTATGAACATAGTCCGGAAATGCACAATGACTCCACAATACAGCATTTCAACATTACACCTGAACAACACCTTCTACGGCAGATGGATCGGTCGAGGAGATCCTGTTGCATGGCCCGCCCTTTGGCCTGACGTAAACCCCCTTGACTTTTTACTTGTGGGGGCATCTGAACAGTGTCGTGTACGCTGAGCCGTTCCTGATCTGCGGACTCTGGAACAAAGTGTGCATACCGCTTGTGATACTGTTCGGCTACAGGCTGGAACATTCGAAAGGGTGCGTCAATCAATGATACGATGTGTGAGCGCTTTCATTGACGACCATGGGGACCACTTCGAGCACTTACTGTAACATCCACGGAACAGTACATGCAAGCAGCAGTACAGAGATACATATACCATACAGTTTAGCAATGTATTATAATGTAATAAAAGCTGTGTTGTGGAATCACTGTGCATTTCCGGACATTTGTTCATACGACCAATTTTGTTTCTTGTCCTCCCAAGAATCAACTCCCGAAGTTTGTCTCCATAGTTTAAAACCACCCTGTATATAAGGAGTAACTACAACTGCGCATTTAATGTACTGTATATGCATGCATGCTCCATATGAACTATAATGCAATTATAAATATTTTATATATAACGAATAACCGAGTAGCCATTCTCATTATGTTTCCATTACAATTCTTAAACACATAGAATTGTGTAACAGGTCATAGTTAACGATAATAATCCCGCAGTAGTAAAAATTAAAGGATTTAATTCCTTTATCCTTTTATGCTCAGCAACACAAAAAAGAATATTCAATCCTTCCCAGGCCTGGAGATCTTGTATAATGGTACCAGCAGTCCTGCTTCAGTCGGGTGGTCTGATCAGCAGTTGCTTCTGCTGAGCTCCGAGACCTATTGGTGCAGAACACTTGAGCAACACCTTCTGCATCCACTGGTCGGTGGATGATTGCGGTTATCGCGGCGAAGCGAGGCCCAGCGTGATATTAAACTTGATATTATGACCCGTAAGTAAAAAATATAAATATCATCTCATAACTTGCCACTTACAAGCAAGCACCTTTAAAAGTACATCAAGAACTCTTTGATGGCTAAACTGGGTCCTGAAGATGCGTCGACTGTACGGACGCGAAACCTGGTCGTAATTTTAAATTGTATTCATATTAATTGTACATAGCTTTATTTTTAAACAAGTGTTAAATTTTTTAGTTAAAAAGTTTTTAGTCAAAAGTGTTAATTAAATTTTTAAACAAGTGTGCCGGCTTTGTCTTTGAATTGTTAATAATAATAATAATAATAATAATAATAATAATAATAATAATAATAATAATAAACCACGCCAGCGCATCCGATGGTCACCACAGATGAACCAGGATCTTATGCGCGACTTCTTCACTGTTACAAAGTTAGGTACTCAACTAACAGGATACAGACAGGCACTACACCAAGCTTTCACCACACGCTATCCATCGTTAGGGCTTAGCGAACAGCGGGTAGCGGATCAGCGACGTTCAATTGTAGTAAACAATCTTATTCTCCCATGCATACTTGCACAAATTAAAGAAGAAGTCGCTGAATCCAACCACAGGACACCAAACCACACCTCACCAGAAGAAGAGCACGGTCCCGTACTACAAGTACATACCACAAAGCGTATTAGAATCACCCTCATATAAACTATACTGGGACCGCCCCATTCACACAGACAAAACTATACATCACAACAGACCAGACATCACACTTGTTGATAAGGTCAACAAACAGACCTATCTAATTGATATTGCAGTGCCTATCAGCAAGAACATGCAGAAAACTCACGCAGACAAGATCAGTAAATACACTGATCTAGCACACGAGCTCCAGAAGCAGTGGAGGCAGGATCGAGTACGTGTTGTACCCATCGTTCTGTCTGCCACTGGTCTGGTGCCTCACACATTGCACCACAGTCTCAGCACACTAGGACTTCACAAAAACACTTATGCACAACTGCAGAAGGCTGTGGTACTCAACACTACACGCATAGTTAGGAAATTTATGGACACAAGCACACATCCTTAATCATTCTTGCACACATCTTTACACTTGGCAGTATGTGCTTTGGTCCTTGACCCGCCATATTGTTTTTGCTGGGGAAACCCAAGGTTTGAAACATACAAACATAATAATAATAATAATACTGGAACATCTGCAAAAATTATCACATTGCAACAACAAACAACTGGTGGGAACATACAGTAAACAATGTGATTGAAAATGATATCGTGAAAATACTGTGGGATTTAAGAATTCAAACGGATAAGATCTTAGCACACAATACGCCAGATTTGACAGTGATAGAAAAGAAACAGATATGGCTAATTGATATAGCCATACCTGGTGATAGTAGAGTGGAAGAAAAAGAACTGGAAAAAATCACACGGTATCAAGACCTAAAAATCGAGGTTCAACGATTATGGCACAAGCCGGCAGTGGTGGTTCCAGTGGTTATCGGCACACTGGGTGCTATACCAAAAAACCTTGGTAAGCACTTACAAGATCTAAATATTGACAAAATCTCCATCGGTCAACTCCAAAAAGCCGCACTGCTTGGATCAGCACATATTTTGCGCCGATACATTACGACATCCCAGATTCTTGGGAAGAATACGATGCGTTTGAAGGCCAACACCAGCTAAAGAACTGGCAGCTGTGATACACATTGCTTTGTAGTGTCCTGTATAATAATAATAATAATAATAATAATAATAATAATAATAATAAGAATAATAATAATAATAATAATAACAATTAGACGAGTGCAACGAGTTTAATGCCGTTCCTAAATAGATCACATTTTGTTTTGTTTTTATTCAAAATCTATAATAGCTAAAAATACAAGTTTTGAGATACTCAATAATGAAAACATAAGAATTGATTTTGAATATGTATTTTTTTCAAAATAATCCCCACCACAATCCATACACTTGCACATTCTCATAAACCATTTTTGAAAATACTGTTTCCACACATTTTTGTCAAGCGCTGTAAGCTCAATTTCATAGGCATAACAGCTGCTTTAGGGCTTGAGAATCTCCTTTCACACATACGGTTTTTTCACTGTCGGGAAGACAAAATAATTGTATGGAGCCAGGTCAGGATTGTAGGGAGGATGGTCATTAGTAGGGAGGTCATTACCTCTATGGATTCCAGGAACCGGATGGTGATGATGGCCGAATGTGGAACGCATTGTCGTGGTGGAGGAGGATCCCTCTCAGTTCCGTCCTTGGTCGCTAGTCTTGAAGCTTCCAGAAACCTTTTGATAGGCAAATTGTAGTGTACCACTGGGCAGCAAGAGACCTTTGTTCCGCCAGAGAAATGATTACAATATGGTCACTTGTTGGAGAAGAACGTTGCCACTATTTTCTTGCCAACACTTCAGGGCCGCTTCACTTTCGTCGGTGGAGTTTCATCGGGAAAGATCCACACTGTCGACTGACGATTATTTTCAGGGTCAAACTGGTAAATCCAGGTTTCGTCATCAGTAGCAATGCCAGAAACTCGTTTAGAGTTGCTTCCTTCGAATTGGACCAACATTTCTTCACACCATTCAACACGGATGTGCTTTTGCTCATCCATCAACTTGTGAGGCAAGCATCGCGATGAAACCTTCCTGACGCGAAGACAATCGTACAGGATTTTCGACACTGCTGGCGATCCAATCTGTAATGTTGCCTCCATTTCCTGAAATGTCATTCGATTGTTTTCACGGACCATTGTTTTGATCAGTCACTACGGTTGCCGGACGCCCACTTCTCTCCTCGTCTTTAAGTCCGTACTCGTTTAAATTCTTGAAATCACCGAAAAACTTTTGCACGAGTAAGAGCAAGGTCCCCAAAAGCCTGTTGCAAAGTTCAAGGCTTTGCGTCTGTTTTAACCCCCTTTTGAACATGATGGCGCGAAAGTGCTCGCTCTCTCTCAAGCTCCATTGCTGTAACTGACAACCACTGCAAGCGCAGTCTTTCTGGAGCGCGGCAACAATGTAGGGGGGGGGGGGACGCTCACGATTCGATGTTCGCTGACTCACAAAGGATGAGGCTACACCATGCTGCATTTAATTCAGGTCAATCAGCTTCCAGTCAAAGAACGTATCTTTGTTCCAGTGTTGTGTATCTCAAAACGTTCATAGTGACCCACATTTGAAATTTTCCATGCCCATGTAGAAATCCATGTAGAAGTGCACAATCATATTTTCAACACTTCAAATTGTAAATTTTATAAGAATTTGTTCTTAAAAACTTGGAAAAAGCCATAAGAAAAGCGCCATTAGTTATGAAACTGAAACCAAAAAAAAAAAAGCTGACTTTCGTATTTTTAAATACCTTTAATCTTAACATGTATATATATTTATTGTGGAAATTTTTGGAAGTGATCTATTCAAAGCCCGCCTTTTTGCTAGCAATAATATAGAACACAACCTAGTAGGAAAAAAAAAATACCATGGTATATGTATAAACCTAACACAATTCTAGAAAATAGCCAAGTTAAATTATATTGAAATAGAGATATAATAACGGACAGTTAACAATACCACACAATAGACCTGATATTACATTCATTCTCAAAATCCTACAAAACAATGTATCTTATAGATACAGCTAACACTCCAAACATAATGTAGATAAAAACTATTCTGAAAAAATTGAAAAGTATTTACAACTTTCCGAAGAAATCAAAGAAATGTGGCAACAGAATAAAGCAAAAATGATACCTATTATTATTTCATCAACTGGAGTCATACCACATACACTGTATAAAAGCATAGACGAACTGGATCTAAGAAAAAATATTTATTTAAAATTATTTATTAAAAGACTGTCATCATTAATACTTGCTCAATAAGCCGATGCTTCCTCAACTCGGCTACACATGTGAAAAACAGGAGAAGAGACAGATAATAATTATAAAAATCACTGACAAGATAAATGATTTCGGTACTGATTAAATTTATTGAAGTGATATGCCTCTATATTTAAGAGATACAATTAAGTACAGTAAGATAAAAGTTAAAATATGACATTTTTAAGCAGTTAGAAAATTTTAATTAAACAATAAAATCACAAGATGGCTTCACTGCAATATCACAATCGGGCTGTTACACAAGTACTTGTTTGGATGACTAATTTCTTGTATGTTACGACTTAGACACCTCTGGCACTGATCCACACATTTAAACTTGTCTTTTAATGGTTTTTAATTTGAGATGTATCATGTCAGTGAAGCTTATTGGCAGTAAGGTCACCCAAGCTGATAGATAACAAGGCCAGTGTCCCTTTTGTTGTATTGCAGTGCAGCCAGAGCTCATTACGCGTGCAATTATAATTTTTGAAAATTCGTAACTTCTTCACCGCGTGGACTTCAGTTCCAAAATTTTATATTTATACTTTTTTTTTAAATGCCGGGGGAGGGGCAACAAAAAAAACACATTCTATCGCTATGGGAAGAGGTGGAGGGGCGGCAGCAGAGACTTCGGTACTTACCATCATTTATATACATTCCCTAGATGGTTACGAAATTATTCATACAAATTAGACCGAAAAATATTCCAATTAGTTAAATTCAGGAGGCGTAAATTCACAGCGATCTATTTTCCAAAGCAAATTAATTTAAACAAACAGCAGAAATCAACTGATAACAATGAAAGGACAAAAATAGATAAAACAAATTAACTAATTAAATTAGTTTTGACTTTTTCACAGGATTTAAATTCCATTAATTGTTTTAAAATGGATGTTCTGGGAGATAAATGTATCATTCTTGAATTAAATACATTTTATTGGTTATCATGTATTTCACATCTGTATATTTTCATAGCTGCCAAAAATTTCAATTAAAAGCTATGTTTTTAAAGATTATAAAAATCGCTCCATCCTATTTCATGGGGAAAGTCTCAGGAAGTTAGGTTACGTAAAGTTTTTCGAATTAATATTTTAAAACGGCAAATTTAAGTTCTATTTCTCAATTATATTTATATCAGTCGAATCAGAATTATCACATTCTAAAATGGAAAAACAAAATCCTTAAATTCAGTAATCTTTTAAATAGGGATTTTCAATAGGTAAGGCATCCTTGTGATCTGAAGTCTTTCGTTTCTACGACCACCTTCCTATACTGTCTTCAAATAATCAATGCAATTTTTCTGTTTTACCGCTCTCGCAACGTTGGCGCTCATTGACAACGTTAGGAAAAGAGAGATTTGGATTTTTTTAATGTAATGTTGTTTTCTTTTAATTATCTTGAATAAATAAAGCTTAGTCGAAACACTTCTATAAAATTCCAACTGATTCAGTTTTCGATTAAATCCAATTTAAAAATCTATGACTTTATTGGCTATCAGAATAAAATATGTTTTTCATTTAAAATAAATAAAAGTCTAATAATTGATTCAAAGCCAGTTAAAAATCATAAATCACCAGAAAAAAACTACAAATCACACGATTTCATAAAAATCAATAAATCATGTGCGACATTTTGCCCCTTATCGAACCTCTTCATCTAGTTGTCACAGCCAAAGAAAAGCATTACCATATCAAAATAACAGCAGCAATAACATACAAAGTCAAACCAATCAAAACCATTCTTATGTCGTAAAATATTTTTTCATTTCTTTATTAATATTTATTATTATTATTTGTGTGTGCGCTCGTGTTCCACATTAAAATATATTAAGACTTTTCCAAAATGTTTTTCAAATTGCCACTTTTCAATTCTGAAATTTTACAATTCAAATAAATAAAAATCCAAACAAATAAAATAATTGAAAACATAATTCAATTAGCACCAATTTAAATTCACATAAAATAAAAAAAAAAAAAATTACTTTAGGTAAGACTAATTTAAGTCTTACAACTCCAGTAAATTCGTTTGAACAATTCATCTCTTCTTCTTTAAAAGACACCAATAATTAACTATTACAATAATAGTTACTATTCAATGAAATGTTACAATTAAGCTAAGTTCGACTTGGTTGTACAAATCAAAATTTTTTTTAAAAATAAGAAGAAAAAATAAAGTCTAAGACAAATAAATTG